>JAVBJF010000250.1:0-61944 GCA_033439095.1 Pseudococcus viburni
TCAGAAAATTGAGGAAATCTGCTTGAAAATTCTTGGGAGTCGAAAAAATGAAAAATTTCGATAAAGTTGAAACCAAAATCCAAATAAAGAAGATTAAATACTATTTGAAACCTTTCAAACGATAATTTCCTCACCACAACTTGTAATATCTACATTGCAGTAAACAATTTAGTCGTTGTCCGGAATAAATTTACAAGACAGTCAAACCTGGAAACTCGAATACCTTCATGACGTCACTACTCATACCACTGAATGCCGTTTCGACTTTTTTTTTCAAAGTCCAGATTATTTTACGTAATTTTAAGGGCTTAGTCTCCAAAACATTTTGCCTATTGGTTTGCCTGCCATTTACATTGCGCTTATGGGAGCTTTTAAAAGTTATACTGCTCGAAATGGGTTGGATGTAATTGTCTCAAATTTGTAAATCTGTATTCTTCGAGATGATCTGTACAATCTTACGTATGATTTTCTCATTACATCGATTATTTTACGAAAAAATTGAATTCAAAAATTCAGAATTTTTCCCAAAAAAATCCAACGATTTTCGAGGATTTTCAAATTCAATTTTTTCGTAAAATAATCGATGTAATGAGAAAATCATACGTAAGATTGTACAGATCATCTCGAAGAATACAGATTTACAAATTTGAGACAATTTCACCCATCCCATTTCGAGTAGTATAACTTTTAGAAGCTCCCATAAGCGCAATGTAAATTGGATAGGCAAAATGTTTTGGAGAATATGCCCTTAAATAGTTTAGAATTTTCTGAAAAAGTTTTCCAACTCCAAATTTTTTCCTCGTAATTTTTTCAACTCCTAATTTTTTTCTCAGAAATTTCTCAACTGAAATTTTTCCAGTCATCGGAAACAAAACGCGTTTTGGTAGTGGTATTGGTAGTGGTTTTGTTTTTTCAATCGTATTGGTATTGGTATTGGTTTTGGTTTTGTTTTTCTCAGTGTTTCGGTATTGGTATTGGTTTTGGTTATGGTATTTTGAACGTTTTGTTTTTTGTTTTTTTTCGTTTCGTTTCGTTTTGTTTTTTTTGTTTTTTTTTTTTTCAAGGGCGTAGGGGACGAGTGTCTGTTTCCCGAAAATACTCTGGTGGAGGCTCATTTTTTTTAAAGTTTTTTTTTTCTAAGTCCATTATCGGAGACGTTCAGAGGTCCAAATTTTATTCCAAACGTAATTTTTACACACATAAATTTTTTTCTCAACTAAATTTTTTTCAAAACGTAATTTTTACGCACCTAAATTTTTTTTCTCAACAAAATTACATTTTGAAAAAAATTTTGCGGAGAAAAAAAATTTAGGTGTGTAAAAATTAAGTTTTGAAAAAAATTTAGTTGAGAAAAAAAATTTTGTGTGTAAAAAATTACGTTTTGAAAAAAAAATTTAGTTGAGAAAAAAAATTAATCTTTGTGAAAATTACGTTTTGAAAAAAATTTAGTTGAGTAAAAAAATTTTGGTGTGAAAAAATTACGTTTGGAAAAAAATTTAGGGGAAAAAAATGAAAAAATGAAAAAAAAAACAGATAAATACCAAAACAAAACAAAACGAAATTCGTTTTGATAGTGGTATTGATAGTGGTTCCGTTTTTTCAAGCGTATTGGTATTGGTATTGCTTTTGGTTTTGTTTTCTCAGCGTTTCGGTATTGGTATTGGTACTGGTTATGGTATTTCGGGATTTTAGCGTTTTTTTTCTGTTTTTGCTTTTCGGTTTTGGTTTTGTTTCCGATGACTGAATTTTTCTCTAATGTTATTTTTCCACGACCGAATTTTTTTCTGACGTAATTTTTCCACGACCAAAGTTTTTCTGAAGAATTTTTCCATTATTGAACTTACATCTTTTTTGAAAAGAATGACTTCTGTTTGATTGACGTCGTAAAAATTTTATTTTCTCGCAATTTTCACACCTGAAAATTTTCCACGTCCAATCATAATTTTTTCAACTCGAATTTTTTTTCTCAAAATTTTTATGGCGTCAATCAAACAAAAATCATTCTTTTCAAAAAATATGAAAGTTCAACGATGGAAAAATTCTTCAGAAAAAAATTTCAGTGGAGAAAATTAAATTACATATGTCAGAAATATTTCAGTTGAGAAAATTCGGAGAAAAAAATTCTGAGGAAAAAATTTAGTGCTGGAAAACTTTTTCAAAAAATTCTAAACTGTTTAAAACTGACGTAAAATATTCAACGGCATTCAGTGGTATGAGTAGTGACGTCATGAAGGTATTCGAGTTTCCAGGTTTGACTGTCTTGTATAAATTTCGTTGACAGTAAAAAAGTGTGAAAATAATTCAACCGAATTTTTAAACGAATCCACGCGAACGCACAGTATTGAACAAAATCAGATACGAAATTTGTGAAAACGGGTAAAACAGTATCCTGAATCGATTTGAATCTCCGCGTGTACGAAAACTATAACACGTATCTCAAAATTGAAAAACCAAAAAAAAAACAACTCATACGAAAATAATTCAACAAGAATTATACGTATAAACAAATTCACTTGAACACGGAGCATCGAAAAAACCAGAAATAAAATTCGTAACGAAAAAATACATGAACACAATACATCTCAGAACCGTTAATCAATTTTAAAAGACTTAAAATTACGAAAACCCAAACTATTACTTACACATGAGTATTTGAAAGCATTCATATTTCATCGCCGTACATTCAGTATCCAAGAACGAAAATCCGAAAGAAAATACACGACACATCAGGTATCACAAGATCATTTAATTACGTATCGAATTCCAAATCTAAAAAAAAAACAGGAAAAAGTTAGTAACACATACATCGTCAATAGGTAAAATCAGACAAACACGAAGTGTTGACAAATTTCAAGTTGAGATCTTCACTTTTTCAACGACCACGTGTTGAACAAAAATGAATCATAATAAAACAATGAAAATACTTACAATATAGGTTATGCGACGAAAAATGGCTGCTCTTCGATTTAAACTAACCATCGAAACAGATGCACACGTAATCCACAAACTTATTCCATAATGCACTAAAAAATTACACGAAATAATTAACAATAATAATTATTGAAAGTTTTCAATACGAAACACGAATTCAATAAACCTTTCGCCACGCCACGTCAGTGACTCAGCGTCATGTCTCATGTCACAGACGCAAAAAAACGGTTAAACAACAAACTAGACTACAAATAACGTGGTGGTTTCTGATTGGTTGCTTAAGATTCAGTGCTGCTATTTTGAAAAAATTAAAATTTGAGCACTTGACATTTCGAATTTTAGACGCGAACGAGATTTTATTTTTCAAATATTAAATAATACGATTTAAAATTTGGAAAAAAAGTATTCTTTGTCAACAGTTTCTCCGTCAACAATATATTTAATGCGAATTTACGACAGTGAAACAAATTTAGTTATTTCATAATTTACAAGGTCTTGCTATAAATTGAATTCGCGTTAGAATTTCACGTTTTTTCGTCTCAAATGGTCAAATTCACAGCCTTAGAAACTTACTAAGCGCGAGTATTTAAAAAAAATATCATAAAAAAATTGAATAAACTTTTTTTTTCGAATTTATCAAATTAAAATATGAATCCATTGAATTAAAAAAAGTCGAAGTTGAAACACTTTGTTTCCACATTCAAACCTAGAAAGAAATTTAGTCTGGAAAAATTTTGAGAAACATTCTAGGCACCAAGAGTTCGAATCGAAAACCAATCCCAAAAAATTACGCAAGTAATCAATAATTTTTTTTCAATCAAATTTCTATGCTTAATTTTCACAATAATTCTCAAGAATTTCGAGTTTTTCACCCATATTTGAAAATAATTTTAAAAATATGATATCAGAAAAAAATGAATTTGAGCTATTGAATCATCGAACTTGAAAAATTCAAAGTTGCAAAAATTTTGCGAAAATATCTGGTAACAATAACTGCTTAGTTGTTAATTAGAAAATTTCAATTTGAAACATACCTCTTTGGGCTGGTTTTTCAAATTCCACAATTTGCGGATCAACGTAGCCGGATGGGAATAACTTTCTACCGCAGTCGATCTCTTCAATTTCGTACTGTATAAAATCATTTAAAAGGTCGCTCGTACGCGATTACTGTTGATGAATTTGCCGACGCCTTTTCGACATTGTAGATCTGTGGTTAAATTTGATACAAACATCAACCTCCTGTAACAATATCCAGAAAAAACAAATACGTTAGTAAACAATTGGATACTAATAATAGCTTATTATCATCTCTGCGTATTATTAGAAAATTAAAACTAAGCAAATTTTTCCTATTTAAATTTTTTTAGGGAGGTAAACTCGGGCGAAAGTAAACATTTTTCAGTTTTTAAAATTGTTTACATTACCTACTCACGCATAATTTTTTCGCAATTAATTTTTTATATTCTTCTAGCATATTGAAATTTGTAAACTTGTGTGTGTCGTCAAGCTTCAGCAATCTCTTGAATTCAAATTTCGATGTACCAAAAATGGCAAGACGATATAATTAAATACGAGTGAAAATTTCAACAGAAGAAAGAAAAGTTTTCAATATCTAAAAAAATTACTAGCGAAAAATGAAAAGCAATAACAGAAGAAAAATGTTCAAGACCGAAAAGAATTACAAGTACCAGAAAAAATTCAAATAATCAAGAGTAAAAAATGTTGGAAATTTTTAGAAAAAATTGTGTGTTATTTTGACAAAAAATTTTACAACGTCGAAAAAATTACAAGTGTACAAATTTCAATGAACTAAAAAAAAGGAAAATTTTCAAGTTCGAATATTACTCGTAGGTTCATATGTCAGTAGAGATGAAAGTCGAGCGTTCTCGAATATTTTCGAAATTTTCACCTAATAAAACATCTCGTGTTTCAGTTTCAAGTTTTCCTTAAATCGAGAGGGGATTTTTTGCTACAGGTCTCAATCAATAAAAACGATCGTTTCGGTTATGGGCATTCTCATATTTTTCTCAAATGGAAACCCTCCAGTATCAATTCATATAAACCTGAAATATACTCGAGTACCTAGGTTTTCTTTTCGTCACAATAGTTGCAATATGTAAATAAACAAGTTCGCACGTTTCTAAATAATTATTTCATACTTGCATCATACAATTTTTCATTTTTCAAAAAAAGATTTCACGAAATTCATCTCGCCGAAGGCAAACATAAACGTGAATGGAAATGAGAAATAACACAGGACACTCACCGTCACATTCATAATACTGTGATACTCTGAACCATAAATTAAATATTCAAGCTCGAATGTTCTGGATAATCGGGTTTTCGCCATATTTTACTGCAAAAAAAGAAGACGTGATTACTAGCTAGCCGGATGGTGAGCAATAGATGATATAAAATATTTCATAAAAAATTACGAAGAAAAAATCTATGAATACTCTAGGGGCTGCAGGTTTCAATAATTCTGATTATTTTCAAAAAAAAAAGTCGACGTCAAACAATTGAAACTTGACACGAATGTACCTCATTCAGAAAAAAAAGTCAACACAATTTACTAAATATATTTCAAAAAGTAATTCGAACTTGCGGAGAAATGATCAGATTAAAATGTTTTAAAATGAAGGGAAAAAATTATAACAGGATATCAGAATATTCAAAATCTATCAAAATTAAAGCCTATTTTCCTCAAATTTCCAGACCTCTTCCAAAATAAAATAAATAAAACAATATTTTCACTCTAAGCTTTTTATAATAATGTTACACCGAGAAGCACGCGCAGGAGGGGGGATTTGTTCAATGCATTTTAATCTACAAAAAATAAATTTTGGTTTCAAGTATTCCTTTTCTTCCACTGGCATGTTTTCTATAAATCAAGAAGAGATTTTTGATACCTAGTATTCCACATTTTCTACGAAAAATAAAATTGAAACTGAAAAGAGCGACATGATTCACCGTATGCACGTACATATTTTCAAAAAATATAAAGCTCACGAAATGTTGAAGATATCAATAATTTTGTATACAATATTAAATTTTCAAACCACTTGAATCACTTTTCGAGCACGTCTGTAGTATTCCATCTCCATCCTTACCAAATCATAGCTTACGCCTACTCGAGTGATTGAAGGATGAGAAAAAGACTTAGTTAGAATAAAATTCTTCACTTTATTCGAGAACCTGTATGTTTTTACTAATCAACACTGAAAATTTTTACACATAAATGAACAATCATACCCTGTAATAAGTACAGCATTTTGGTACCATAATCCGAATATTGGTCACCGAATTCCATATTACAGCAATCGAAAATAAATAATTTCGAGAAAAAGTGAACACACACTACGTAATATTTCATAAACCCTTCTGCAAGTAGCACATAACGGAAAAAGACGCGAATTCAAAAACGAAAAATGACATTGCTTTGGCAGTCCAGTAATACGAATTATTTAGCGCGACGAAAACGTGGAACGAAATTTACAGTAGTGCGTACGTTGTTCAAGTCTAATAATTATTCACAATTCACGTAAATGAGACAAGAAAAAGTAAAATAAAAATTTCAGTCCGCCATATTGATGACGCTAAACAACCTAAACAATGCATTACTTACAAGGTATAAAATTCCGAATTCAGTAAATAATAACGGTTTTGATTCCAAAATTTCACTTTCAAGGAATAGGGTAAAGGTGCGTAAAATGAAAAACAATTACATTACGACAAATTTATACTGAAACCTCCTAAGAGAATATGTACGTTAGTTATGCATACCGTCGAGAAAATCATTGTGAGACTTAAACTCAGCTGCATAATTATTTCACCATGTCGTGAGAGTACGACTTACAAATATGACAACCAGAATTACTATAATCTACAGGATTACGCAAAGTAAATGTATCTTTAATTAATACTCACCATATACAATTAAATTCTTCAATAAAAACTATAAAAAGGTAATACGAAACTAGAAAAGAACTTTACAATGCTCTGACGTGCTCTCAAGCCGCCGACGCCGCCGTAAAGCAACCAAAGAAATGAAAATGGCGGTTATGATGATTCATTCGATTAATTTTCATTTTTTTACCACGTCGCTGTTTATACAATGTTGCCAAGTCTTTTTACAAAAAAGTTACGCCAGTTATTGAACTACAAAGTGTACGTCCCTACGAGCAGTACAATTAATAATTATTGAATAATTTGAAACATTTTTCGAAAATTTTTAGCCATTTAGCACTCAATAGTTGTAATTTCAGTTTTTGCAATGAAAATTCTTCTAATTAAAATGTTGAATTTTTCCAAATAAAGAAGTACAAGTCTAAAAAATTATTATTTTTATATTTTGTATAAAAAAAAACCGAAACGAATCCGAAACCGAAACCGCCGATAACACAGTCTTATCACTTTCATTTTTAATCAGCTTAGCTTAGATGAAAAAATTTTTGTTTTATCTGAATTTTTTTTATAGTAATTGACTGTAGGCTAAATCGCACTAAATTCCGTCCTGCACCAGTGCATCTCGCATCTCGCGTATGTACGTACGCGTATACGCGTACGCGCGCATGGGGGGGGTAGTTTTTCCGTTGTTTAGTGACATGTATACCGTGTTGAAACGGCATTTAAGCAACTCCTACATACATGTTAGCAACGTTCAATTTTTCTGCTTTCTGATTGGCTCTACAGTTCACGTGATTGTGCCGCCGAACTCTTATCAAAACTGAACACTTAAAAAATAATTTAATTTCAACTTTTCAACTTACGAACTTAGAAAAATTTTTAAATGCACTTATTTTTTAACCACGCTCCAAGTTATAAATTTTAACATTGAAATGGAAAATGGAATGCATTTATTTTATTCGCGTTTACAAGCTTTGTGGTCCACCCCACTAGTGAATATTGAATATCAATAATATGCATATAAGTAAGTCTAACAGCTAATTATCAGTGTTGTAAGAACCGAATTATTTGGTTTCCGTTCGGTTCTGTTCTGAAAGAAAATTTTGTTTTCTGTTTCAGTTCTTGGGTTTCGTTCTTGGCATTTTTGTTCCTGTTTTTGGTTTCGGTTCTGTTCTTCTGTTTTTGGGATCTTTGTTTCGGTTCTGTTTCGGTTCTCCATTTTTTTTGGTTCTTGGTTTCCGTTCCCGAACCGTTCTTTTCTGTTCTGTTCTTTTCGTTTTTCAAATTTTTTTTCCTCATTCAATTTACCATTTTTTGGTTAGGTAGAATTTTCCATTATAGTCCAGGCAAATGAGAGAAAAAAATAAATATACCAAACTCCAAAAAAATTCATGCCCGATTTTTTTTTGTGAAAACAGTTCATAATGGTCCATTAAACAACATACTAAAATTCCCCCAAGGCCCAAAGTCGTCCGCAGTCCCCAGGAGAGGGGTAAA
Organism: Pseudococcus viburni; assembly: GCA_033439095.1. Classification (NCBI taxonomy): domain Eukaryota; kingdom Metazoa; phylum Arthropoda; class Insecta; order Hemiptera; family Pseudococcidae; genus Pseudococcus; species Pseudococcus viburni. The sequence goes on from JAVBJF010000250.1 coordinate 8,335, forward strand.
TGCTTGCTGAGAACCGGTTTTTTTGTGAATATCTCCTCAAATAACAATAAGCTTCAAAATTGAAAAATGGTTATGATTATGAATAATCATGTTCTACATGTCATTTACTATAAGATAAGTCTTTTTTTTTTCAAAAACCCTCACTTTAGAGGCTAAAAATCAATGGTCGCCTATTTTTCAAGTATTTCCAGTTTTTTTCGAAATAATCGAAAATACAAAGTAATTTTTTACAGTGAAAATATTTCGATGTCAGCTACTAAGGGGTGGAATAGTCGCTGAGTTCCACGAATAGTCGTGGTGGAGGGGAGGGATTTACCTACTCGAAAAAAACGTCTAAGTAATCGAGCTTATGGAAAGAATAGATGATTGAAACGAAGTGTTAATAATTATGGGTGATACAGAACATTTTTTCGCATCATACGGATTCAAAATTGTGTAGGTAAATCAGTCGTAATTTCGATTATTTCAAAAAATACTGGAAATATTTGAAAAATAGGCGCTTTTTCACCCTCATTGCATTTTTTTGGGGCTTCAGTATTTCTTCACGTCATAATTTGAAAAGAACTGAAAAGAACAGAAAAGAACAGAACTTAATTTGGTTCCCGTTCTGTTCCCAGTGTTCTCACACTATGGTTTTTTGTTCCCGTTCAGAACCTAAAGAACAGAATTTTTGGTTCCGAGTTTTCGGTTCTGATTTCGTTCTTTCATTTTTAGGTTTCGGTTTTTGTTCGGATTTCGTTCATCCTAAAAATAGCGTTAATTTCGTTTTTTGGTTTCCGTTTCCGTTCCCGTTCTTTTCGTTCTAACAACACTGCTAATTATTGTTTCGAATTCAGATTACTTCAAAAATATGGCAAATTTATAGACGTTAGAGCGCTGTATTAAAAAAAGATACAAAATATTTACATTTCTGAAAGAGCAAAAGCGACTAGGGTACTATTATAAAACTTGCACGAAAAGTTGATAACTGATGCTGATCTGATTTATGCGAAGTTCAACTTACTTTCATGCACGAATTGTGAAACATTAAACATCGCGCGTAGTCAGTTTCACAAAGCTCACTCAACCAATTTTTGCATTTCTTTAAATAAGTATTATTCAGGAATCTCGCACCTGATTTTGATTATGATTACACTGAATTTGAAACAGTACAGTAGTGTACTACATTAATTCGCTATCACTAATGGGCAACAAATTTTATTTATTTATTTGTAAACGTTATTAAAATAAATGCATTTCAAATTTCGATCATTATAAAATTTATAACTTGGAGCCGGACTAAAGAATAAGGGTATTTAAAAATTTTGCTAAGTTAAAACAAAATTACGTTGATAAGAGTTCGGCAGCACGAACACGTGAACCGCAGAGCCAATCAGATGGCAGAAAAATCGAACGTTGCTAACATGTATGTAGGAGATGCTTAAATGCGTTGAAACGTGTTCCGGCAAGCTGCACCGGTGGCTGAATTGGTGGCGCCGTGACCCGATCAGCGGGAGGTCTCGGGTTTGATCCCAGGACGCGGACTAAATTTTTTTGAAATTTTTTTTCAACCAAAAATTAATAATTATTTTCAAAGTGATTTTTTCGTAAAATTTTATTTTTTTTGCCGTTTTATAATTTGTGACCCAACGCGAGAAAACCGACCAATGCGTCGAAAAGTGATTTCCGAGAAATACGCGATTTAAGTTACACGTTACCGTATAATCGCGTATAAACTCACGGAAACGGAATCGTATAAGATACATAAGCATCACCTATAGGGTAGGAGGGTAGACTCATTGGAAAGAGGAGATGTCCTAGAATCCAACAGATCAAAAAAGAGAAAACTGATTTTTGGACGCATTGGTCGGTTTTCTCGCGTTGGGTCACATTTTTTTAGCTAAATTACGTAATTTTAATTCAGAATTGATTTTTTTCACAATTCATTTTTTTAAAAAAGATTTTGTCAGATCTCAAGTAGTACGCGGAGGAAGATGCCGCCGAGCGGTACGCGGGGGGAGATGACGCCGAGTGAAGCGAGGCGGCATCTTCCTCCCCCCGCGTACCGCTCGGCGGCATCACCACCCGCGTACCGCTCGGCGGCATCTCCCCCCACGTACCGCTCGGCGGCATCTCCCCTCCGGTACCGCTCGACGGCATCTCCACTACGAATTACCAGTAATTTACGTGAAAAACGCAAAAAAAAAATTCTGGTGCAGGACGGAATTTAGTGCGATTTAGCCTTCAGTTAAAAATTGAAATAATTTTGAATATTCCGGTTATTTTTATAAATTTGTCGCCGATTTCACAAAATCGACTCCATTTTAAACGTATTTTCAATCAATGTTTCATCTAAGTAAAATTCGTTCGTATAAACATGAACGTGTATCGTAATCGTAAAATACTTCATAGTCATAGTTTTTCGCTACTTTTTTCGTTTCCACTCTTCGTTAGCTATTTCAACGATTTCCACTCAAAATATCGTTGCGTACCAAGGACATGATAGAACACTGATCGATTTTATGAATAAAGACGAAACCGAATTCCTCACAATACGTGCGTGCTTATTCTCAAGTGGTCTGTCGTCTACAGTGGCGAATTCTCAGGTACAGCTGGGGAAGCGGCGATGTACCAATCAAAATGGGGAAATGGGGAAAATTGTAATTAAAAAGCATTCGTATTAATACATAATGAGAACTGCAAATAATTTGATAAATCGCTAAAAATAGCGATTGATTCGAATCATGTTCGCTGTCATTCATGCTTGTTGAATGGCACACCACACTTGCACACTCGCATTACTCCCACTACCATATACAACATATTCGCAGTCACATAACTGATAGCTAACCAGTAAAACAGGTAAATCGCTGTCTGTAGAGATTCCCTGGACTACGGCTGACATCAGATTGCGCATGCGTAGATTGGTATTGGTAGGTAGAAGTGTATAATGTTTTAGGCGAGTGTGTAAGTGTGTAGGCACGTAGTACAGCGGCAAATTTAGCGATTTCGCTGATTGTGCTGATTTCTCAGTATAGTAGATACATGATGGTTGAGGTATTTTTAAAACAGAGTGATATCGAATACGTATCTGGTTGTATTTTCAATGAGATTTTATGACGAAAAACGTAGGTACCTAACTAAGAAAACACCTTCCTAAATTTAAAAAAATTCAACACCATATTTTTCAAAAAAAATTCAACTTCGTTTTAAGACATTTTTCAAAAAAATGAAAATATAAAATTGAAAAAAATGAAAAATTCAAAGTTTGTAAAATTTTGAGAAAATTTTAAATTTAAGAAATTCTATAGCCTCAATTTTTTTTTAATTTTCATATCATTTAAAAAAAAATTAACATTAAAGAAATTGAAAAGATTTATAGATAAGTTCAATAAGTCGATTCGAAGTTACAAAGTTTTTTATGACTAAATTATAAAACTCATCTTTATTATTTAAAAAATATACCAATCCTTCACACTCGTTCAACACAAAAGCAGAGTCGAGTAAGTAATTTTCAACTCTTTCGATTGAGAAGGAATTGGTTGGGTATATTTTTTTAAAAATGAAGAAGAGTTTTATAATTTAGTCATAAGAAACTTTTTAACTTCGAATCAAAGTATGGAATTTATCTATAAGTAGGTAGGTGTTTTCTTAGTTAGGTACCTACATATTCTTCAAGTTTTCTATTTTTTTGGTTTTGTTCAAACATTCTTTTTACGTTATTTCTCAAATAAATGAATACCCCCTTCCATGTTACTGTTACTGAATATTGAACTTCGCCACATCACCAGCAACTTACCACAAAAAAACCCAGGATTCGCCACTGGTCGTCTACAGAATGGAGTCTTCGTTATCGGTCCGATGATATGGAAAGATCATACTCAACTGGAACGTCACAGACGACCAAGCCCTTAGTAAAAACAGTTTGGAATTTTTCCGTTGTATTGACGGTCCTTTAGACTTGGTGATTCTCGGATTAGCCGAAGAGAAAAGCGTGATCTCATTCAACAAAGATCTAATCAGTGTTGTCGCGTTCACCTTTTTTTTGAACGCCGTTCGTTCATCGTTCAGAGGAATTTTTTAGCGTTCGTTCGCGTTCCGTTCAATTTTTTTCAAAAAATGGAAGCGTTCGTTCATCGTTCGTTCAGCGTTCGCGTTCAGCGTTCAGAGTTCGTCCGTTCATTGCTTTTTTTTTAAAAAAAATACGGAATCTTTTTGATCAATTTTGAATTTTGATGAAAAAAATCAATGGGAGTCTAAATCTGCTTCAAAATTATCTATCCGTAATTTTCTGGATCAAATTATCATGCAAACTGCAAACAATGATTCACAAAATGAATGAAAAATTATGAGAACGGCGTTCAGTTTATGAACGGCGTTCATTTTTTTTGAACGCCGTTCGTTCCGCGTTCAATCACTAATTTTTGCGTTCGTTCACGTTCCGTTCAAAAATAGTAAAAATTATGCCCGTTCTGAACGAACGGGCGTTCAGAACGCGAACGCCCGACAACACTGGATCTAATCATAAAATTCAGGATGCTCAATTTACCGTTAGAAATCCTACCCAGTACCAAAACATCATAGCATGTCAAATATATAATTTTGCTGCTGGAACACGTTATTTGGCTGGAGCTTTTTTTTTTTTTACCGCCAAGACATTTCTTGATCTCCACCAGTGATTGGGTCGATAATATACGAAGACATATAAGTTGCAACAAAGTCCAAAACCTGAAGATATGTATGGAGGTGTAATAGAACGACAAGCTAGAGAAATGAGAATCAAAGATAATTAGTTTTCAATCTCTTACGTGTAAATTTACCAATTAAAACCTATATTGTAGTTTGTTAATATATATTTTAAACAAAGCATTGATGTTAAACTTGTTTTAGGCTCAGTTTTTTGGTTGACATTAATCGAAATCGATCTCTTATGGGACAGAAACAATCCTATTGTCAAGCTAACTTCCAAAGGTGTTGCAAGCATGGGAGAAAATTCAAAATTCCTTACATTTGTTCTTCAAATTACATTTTTAAGAGTTAATTAGAAGGTACATATATTCAAATATAATATTTATTCGAGTCCAGTATAATACGTACCATTTATTCATCGATTTTTTTCTAGTTTCTCATCGCTTTAATCTTACATCAGATGGGTTCAGTAATATAATGTATAATACCTAAGGCCAACAAAGTCGAAGCAATGAAAAAAATACGTCCGAATTTGATAGCTAGGATGCTACGAGAGACGATTACAGGAAAATTCGAAGCAGTCACGATTTCTAAGCATACGTCTACTTTGTTAGTAACCCGATTAGCGCAGTGGCAATTATTTCTGCCAATATAACTACCAATTTGGAAGTTTATTGACAAAAAATGGAGGATTTTCAAACTTTTTGCCATTTTTTTTGCCAAAAGTTCGCTTTTCATGGGTTGGCAATTTTACTGCCAATTATTTTTACAATTACAAACCAATAATTTGAAAATTTGTTGATAAGAAATATGATTTGATAAAAAAGTTCCAACAAATTGTCAACTTACTGCCAAAGTTGTCAACTTTCACTTATTGCTGGCTATTGCCAGCTTTTGTGTTGATTATTTTATCTTATCGGATTTCAAACAAAAACATAGATAATTATAAACTCGCGAACAAAAAATTAATTCAAAGTTTTCGAAAAGGATTTTGTTCAGTGACTTTCTGTTTTGTTCATAGATAAAGTATTTCATATAAACTCTTTTTCATTCTGGATTATGTATTTTGTAATCTGGTGTCCTCATACATCTTAGCAGCACTATTCGCATCTATTTCGACATATTTCTGGTAAAAGTCATAATGATCTATTGGTACCTAATACCTAATGCTTCCATTGTAAATTGAGTTCAGTTATTTGTGCATTAATGTTACAAATCATGTAATTGATTAATTCAATGAAAATAAAATATATAAAAGCAAAATGTCTAATTGTTATACATTGAAATAATTGTATCAATGCGTCTCCAAAATGATACCTACAGAAAAGGTATCCCGTACAAATCTGGATCATTATGTAAGCTTTCATTTTTTTAAATTAGTCAAACTTTATTTGAAACAACAAATTATTTCAAATTTTTTGAAAAGATTTCGTTCAGTGACTTTCTTGTTGTTAAAAATTGTCAACTATTTACCAACTAACTGCCAATGGCAATTTGAAATCAAGCGTTTTCATTGGTGGAGATTCTTCCAACTTTTTGTCATTTTCTTGTCAAAAGTTCGCGTTTCACGGGTTGGCAGTTTTATTGTCACTGAGCGCTAATCGGGAAATAAAAGAAAAACTTACGTCTTAAGATTACGAGTACTATTCCTTCTTCACAAGGTACAAATCTTCGATTTCGCAAACGTCATATTTGTATGTAGGTAATTCCGATCCCACGTTTTTTCTGTTCGAATTTTTCTTGATCGTTCTGTTACCACGTTGATGTGTTCTTTCTTCATGTCGTTCGTACCTGTAATAAAATTATACACTGATTAATTTCAAGAATTACTGGTCTATCGAATCATTGATGGAAATATTTCCTACAATTTTATTCGCACACTTTTAATGGATAATTTTCTATCTCTACACGTCTCAAATTTTTCCTCATTGTAGCCACCTTTTCTTTCATGAAAATGCCACTCAAATAAGTATACGATATGAATAGAAAAAAAAAAGATCAATTATCAACAATGATCATTAGCGTTCAGTCAAAAATTACCCCCAAAAAAACGCTACCTTATTTACACGAAATCGTCACTTGAACTGTAAAAATGAAACGTTTTGAGTGGAACTAACCACGCGAGCAAAATGAAGAAAAGTCGCGCGAAACCGCCGAAATTAGTTTCAATTGAAATCATCTACAAATTAGAATTTACAAAAATATATCAGAAAAACACTCACTTACCAACTCGATAGTAAAAATGTTCATTCTTCACTTGAAATGATCTTGAAACAGCACAAAACACCTGTCAATCGAACAGATAATTAAACCATTAAACTAATGAATTTCAGGTTTTTAAAAACGGTGAAAAGTGACAAACAGATTTTCAACGACCATGCGTTTGACAGAAACGATGAAACGAGGCGAAATAAATAATGAAATAGGTACTTACTTAGGTACAGTAACTGTGACGAAAAATGACTGCGTTTTGATTCGAAGCAACCGTCGAAACAGAACCACACGTAATCTACGAACTTCTTCCATTGCAAACTGAAAAATTACGTAAAATAATTAACAATCCGTCAAAGTTTTCAATGAAGAACACGAATTAATTTAGTCACCACGCCACGAGACGCCACGTCATGCCACATTTTCAATTTCACAAACTCAAACAAAAGGATGTTCAACATATGCCTCACATGCCTCTACGAAATTAAATTTTACTCTAATGAAGTACTTACAGATTCAATCGTTGCGAAAAAAAAAAGCATACAAATAACTCTCTGATAACAAACAATACCGAAAAACCGAAAAACGAAGCCACGTTACATGATTGAAACTGTTTCGATACAACATTCATACGAGACGAATATATAAAGCACGAGCAGACAAATAAATAGGAGGTTATTTGTCAACCATTAAAATTGATCTGGCTGATCCGTTGAACCTCTGAACGGCGCGAAATACGAGTTAGCTAACTTCCACTAGAGTACCCGGACTTTGTTCAGTGCCGGGTGAAAACGAGTAGTGTGTTTAGGGATAAAGGGTTGCGCCTGCAAGGAGCACCCTCCGACACCCCTTCCCACACTGACGAGTTATCACAACAATGTATTTATTTACATTCGAATACGTACTTGAAATTTTAGAGAAGAGAAGTTATTAATTAATAACCCCTTCCCAAAGAAATAAACGGAGTAATTTTCAACATTTTTGTGTGCATTTTATTTTTAGCATTTGTGTATCTCAGAAAACATCGTTTTCTTCTTTACACGAAGATCAACTTTGATATGTACGTTTTTCTATTACCTGTGTACTGTGTATCTCAGAAAAATGCCTTTTCTTCTTTACACATGAAGTAACTTTGATATGTACATTTTTCTATTACCTGTGTACTGTGTATCTCAGAAAAATACCTTTTCTTCTTTACACATAATGAACTTTGATATGTACGTTTTTTCCCCACTGGTGCCTGGCTTTGGATTGTTGGATACCAAAATAAATCGCTGCTTTATATAGTCTAAATTTTGGTTCTCCTCAGGCAGAGAAGTTATCGTCGAAAAGAAAGAGAAATAAGGTGATTTATGATCATAAATCCCTTCTATTTTCTGTAGAAAAATCGTAACGATGTAATCTGCAGGAAAACTAGTTCCTAAACTTTCATATTCTCCTACCAACTGTTCAAAATCAGCTACAAATCTGTTTGGTTCGAAACCTGTTTTAAATTTCAACCTCATGAAACGATTGTGTAGTTCTATGTATTGTAACGTTTTATTGTTCCCAAACATTTTAGTTAAAGATTCGACAGCTTCAAAGGCAGTGCAAATATCTTTTAACCTATATGACACTGATTTTGTTACAGATGCCTTAAGGTACTGTAATGCCTGTGCATCAAGTACCACCCTACGACTTGGAGAGACCTCGATCTCTTCCCCACCTTTCGACATTATAAACGGAAATAAGTTCAGAGCTTTCAAATCAAGTTCTATCATTTTGCGCCAGTCACGAAAATTTTTAGTGCCATTCAACTTTTCATGTTCCTGGATGACGCGAATAGTAAACGGCGGAGTTACGTATACCTTATCAGCACCTTGCCAACGTTTTTGTTCTTCAGACATGGAAAATTGAGGCATTCCATTTAAAATTTCGTTCACTTTTTGCTGTACAAGTTGTTGCACCAAATCACTGACTTCAGGTGGAACCGGAATTGCCGCAGCTCCTTCAGGCTCTTTTTCAGTAGACCCGGATTCTCCGTTTTTTCGCGTAATTGGTGCCATATTCGATTGATTTAAGCACAAACACGATCAATATAACTGTTTATTTATTTCAAAAATAAAAATCGACGAAAAATCGAATAAAAAAATTCAAAAAAAATTGAATTATTAATTTCCGGTATTCCGAACACAAGAGATTTATTACAATTTTTTTTTTTTTTTTATTAATGCACAAATGTATACACGAACAGCCGAACCGAAAAAGTTAATGGTTGATGTTTCGATACAACATTCATACGAGACGAATATATAAAGCACGAGCAGACAAATAAATAGGAGGTTATTTGTCAACCATTAAAATTGATCTGGCTGATCCGTTGAACCTCTGAACGGCGCGAAATACGAGTTAGCTAACTTCCACTAGAGTACCCGGACTTTGTTCAGTGCCGGGTGAAAACGAGTAGTGTGTTTAGGGATAAAGGGCAGGGTTGGGCGTAAAATAAATGGCGTAGATTTTTTTTTTTATTCTACGCGTAGAATAAGCAGTGTAGAATAGCCTGTTATTCTACAGTAGAATGTAGAATGTGTAAACAGTGTAAACTACTAAAAAAATCAACGAATTTTGAATGTTTTTCGATTTTTTCACTCTTAAAAATGCTAAATCTGATAATCTGAACTGAATTTGAAATTTATAATGTAACATGTGTAGTGTAAACCATTGAAAAAAACCAACGAATTTTGTAGATATATTTTTCAATTTTTTCACTCTTGAAATGCTGAATCTGATAATCTGAACTGTAAGGCAGATTGTTTCACAAACTGAGCGGGCGGCATTTTGAAATTAAAATTATAATACTTTTTCCAAAAATTTATAAAATTTTAATCCATCAAAATGAGGAAACGAGAAAACGAGAAAGGAATAATAAATAATATTGAATATTTGACAATTTGACGAAGAAAAGCGGTAAACGAACAACGAATTTTTTTGGCTTTTTGGATGGAAACTGTGCTCATTCTACGCATTCTACACATTCTACACATTCTACACTTGTCTACACATTCTACGTCTATTCTACGTGAAGTGTAGAATAAAGTTATCTACGCGTAGACGCCCAACCCTGATAAAGGGTTGCGCCTGCAAGGAGCACCCTCCGACAGAAACCACGAAAACAAAAAGCACAAAACGTCCGAGGATCTAAATCAAAATGATTCATCATCTTCGCGAATGATTTTAACGTTAGGTATTTTACTTCGCACCTGACAAACAAAAAATGGCAGTCATGAGTCATAAGTATCACGTGGTATCACGAAACACTAGTTGCTTGCGATAATTATTATTATTCAGCAGATAGATATGTAGAAATTGTAGATAGTTGGATGTTCAATTTCATGGCGAATGTGAATGCCAATCGAAGTGATCGAAAGCGAAGTCGAACCTACCTGACACTAACACTTTAATAACTAACAATAGAATAAATGCAGAAGAACACCAACGAAAATGTGCAATTCATTCATTCAACAACTGCATTGCAAAATGCAAATAGTGCAAATGCATTCGACACCACACAGGGCTGCTATTCCTCAAATGCGTTTTTTGGCGTTCTGAGCGTAACCCGTGAAGTAAAAAATGACACCTCGGAGGCGTTGTCGGCTTTACCTTAAAACTTGTATTCCTGAATTTCGTAAAATTTTTGAACGACGTGTCACCAGAATCCTATGAAAATGCTGTAAAATTTTGCGAAAACGCAATAAATAACTAAATAATTCCGAAAATAAACAAAAATTATGAAAAATGCATACAAAATCATGAGAAAGTTCCAAAAACATTATCCCTCTACGCCATGTACGCCTCTAAAGCCATATTTTATAAGCAGGGATGGTGGTCTGAAATGATTTCGTTCCGGACCATGTTCCAATGTTCCAAAAAAAAAACAAAACGGACCAGTTTCGTTCCAGAAATGGACCGAAACATTTCGTTCCAGTAGTACCAGTTTCGGTCCAGAGCTGAGGTTTTGGACCAGGTTTCGGACCGGTTCCGGTTTCCGTCCAATTCTGATTTTTTTTTCAACATGGATCCACAAGTTTTTGGTGTAAATTTGGATTTGACAAAATTCGTTTTTTCTTTGGTTTTTACGAGGCTTCAATAAAGTGCTCCTATTTTTCATTTTTGAGTCACGCTCACGCTGTCATTTACTGGCTCCATAATTTCAATGTACTACAAATAGCATGATCTTTTCTATATAGCTCCGCTGCTAATTTAGCAGTATGCTTATCAGTTCGTGTTCAGCGGTTCGTTCAATTTGCGATTTTTCAAAATAAATAAAGTAATATTATAAAATTATTGAATTCCTTTAGAATAATATAGGGTTCCTGACCAATTTCACAGATAAATCGGGTTCCCGGCACATTTCGCAGCTCAGTCATCTATCGAAGTAACCGATCCTACTTTTATGTTCTGTGACTTTATATGGCTCTCTATGAATTTTGTTCTGTGTCTTTTGTACCGTTTTTCCATTCGTTGAATATTTGATGTTCAAGTTTATACTTTCTTTGATGGTGAATATACATTTTGATTCGGACTATTTATTTTATTCTGACGTGGTAGCAGACGCGTGAAAATACATTCCACCGAGACAATGTCGAATCCTACGTCTAACGTAAGTACCGAGCCGCTACCCGGCACATCGAGAATTCCGACGACCACATGTGCACCGGTAACTCAATCGTCGCAGCAACCGGCGTTCGCACAAATACCGCCAATGCCACCGTTATATTATATGGGAATCCCGAGAGTACCCATCACTGCTACGTTACCGATAACCGTTACTACTACGAATGCGCCTAGGACAAATGTCACGCGAACCATCGCAAGCAACGTTAGTCAGACCAGCACCGCAAACGTTATACCCCCAGTGCAGACAAATGCTCAGACTTCTTCGGCTGCTAGTATCAACGCTACATCTGCGCCAAATCATACCAATACGACTTATACCACCTGGAACCAGGGTATCCCACGCATGACGGCTCCGAGGTTTATGGTCCCACCTAATCCTGTCTACGTTCAAGTACCACACGGCTATGGACCACCACCACCACCACCGATTCAGCTCCCAAGCAGTAACATTGCAACAATACCGATTTTCGTGCTCGCAGAAGATGCGCAATTCACTTCATGGCGCACGGTAGTTGAAAACGAGTTATATGCTGCCAACCTTTCGCATATGCTGGACGAAAAGTCGCACTCGATACCAGAGCACTTGAAGACAGATCAATACCGCCGAGAACTTGCGTATGTAAAGGCTTTTATAATAACCAGAGTGTCCGATAAATTAAAAATCGCCATTGCTGCCGAACCGAATCCCGCCGCTATGCTCGCCAAGCTGACAGAAAAGTGTCAACCGGTTAATTTGGCAAAAAGATTCGCCATCAGAAGAACTTTCAATCTCATAACTATGGGAGCGACTGAACGTGCAGAAAATTTTATCGCACGATTTGAAAAAGAAGAGGAAGTTGCACGTCGATACGACCACCATCTCACAGATAAGGATGTAGTGGACAATTTCATCGCCGCCATAGCACCAACTTATCCAGAAGCGGTCACCGCGTATAACCAAGATGCCACAAAGACGATAAAAACTGCCAAGGAAGCTCTTCGGTCGGCTGAAATCCAAAAACGGGAGATAACCGCCAGATCAGGCGTTAATCAGACGATCACCTCAGCAAATTTTACCAACACATCGTTTCGCGGCAACTCGAATAGAAGGAACTCAAGAGGACGTTTTTCCCGGCCACAATAACTCGAATCGCGGTAATCACGGCAGACAGCAATACTTTTCGACTGCGCCGCAATCAGCTCCGAATCATTCGTCGAATAATAGCAACGCAGTTAGCACGCATTGTACACGTTGCGGACGTACCAACCATTTATGGAAAGATTGTCGCTCACCTACGTGGAAATGTTACCGATGCAAGCGGCAAACGACGGAACATCAATCGTGGAACTGTCCTTTCGCAGACTCAAACGACAATTACAACTTCGTCCAAAGGAATAGGAACAACGACGCGATACGAAAGAATCCATCCCGACGCCCCAACCTTCACACCGGAAGAAGGAATAACGGTACTCCAGTAACACCGGTGAATGGAAAAAGTGAAGTAAAAACCGCTGCTGCCCACTCAGCTCAGATCGACAAAACTGAAGCTGATGGCCTCGATAATTCCGGTACGTTAAATAATACTACATATCGCTCTACCGCTTCTACTAATGCATACTACAAATTTCTCGCTGACTCTGGTGCCGATGAGCATTTTGTAACCGATATCGCTTGCCTAACAAACGTTAAAAATGTAAAATCGCTTTCTGTGCTTGGTGCCGATAAAAGAACTCGCTTACAAATAACTCACGTCGGTGATTTAGTCACTAAACGTGATTCAGGAAAAACAATTACCATTCGTAACGTATACTATTCGCCTAACTTGGCCAAATGCTTATTATCGTTTCGACATTTCGCTAACGCTGGTGCTAGAATAGAATTAGACCAAAATGGCATCAATATATTCGATAACAAAGGAGAAATAATTCGCTCTGGGACTTTCGATGGCCAGTTTTGGTGGCTAACGTTCCCTTTCGATAATAAACTTACAAATACATTCGCTACAGAAACTAAAAACAGGGGGAGTTCAACCTCTACAAACAATAATGAAACAGAAATAAATATCGATACCGCTACCACCGCTACTAACGACACTAACGATAATAACGAAAATAACGATGACAACGATACCGACAACAACGATAATACAAATTCTATCGATAATCCTAACGCAAATAACGATCACAGTTATGCAAAACCGCTTGTATTTAACTATAAAGACATAAAAACTACGGAAGCGTTAGCAAAATACATCGATGTCGAAGCAGAGATGCAAATGGACGATATAAAAACGATTGCGAAAGAAAACGTTTCTCAACTCAGAAAGTCAATAGGTTATTTATGGCATTTAAGACTTGGACACGTATCCAAAACCTATTTAGAACAAGCAGCTAAAGTAATTCCGCAACTTAAAAACGTAACTTTTTCCAACGATATATTGAACTGCCCAGACTGTAAGTTGGCAAAATCAACATCGCTACCCAACAACACCACTCGTGAAAGGTGTAAAGAGCCGTTACACGGTATACATTCCGACTTAATGGGTCCAATAAATCCACCGACGTATAAGCATAATGCCAAATACATCGTTTCTTTCGTTGATGATGCGACTAGGTTCGCTGTATCTATTCCGCTGACCGATAAAACTCTCGTTCACTTAGCTTTCGAAAACTACCTGAAACAGGTACGTCGTATTAGAGGTCCCAACGCTAAAATAGGATTTATACGCCGAGATAACGGCACCGAATACTCTACCGCTGGCATGAAAACCGTTGTCGATAGGGAAAGAATCGAAATCCAAACATCACCGCCGCTTTCCTCGAACCTTAACGGGACAGCTGAAAAGTATAACAGGGATATCATGAATATCACACGAGTACTCATTATTAGCTCAGGCTTTCCTGATACACTCTGGGCTTACGCGTTAAGTTTCGCTGTAGACATCTACAATAGAACGCCTCGAAAAGCAATCGATTTCAAAACGCCATACGAACTCTTCCATGATCGGCAAAACTCTGTAAAATACATAAAACGCTTCGGATGCCTCGCATTCGCCCATTTAGCTCCTACGGCAGGACAAAAAGTAGCTGAACGAGCTGTTCGCGGTTTTCTTATTCATTGCTCTGACACGCACTACGTCATCATCCGACCTGCAACAGGAAAAATATTATGATCACAAAACGTAGCATTCGTCGAGTCCAAGGTTTACGGAGACTTCTATCCGAAGAACGCCAACAATGCCCTCACCACTGGATCTTTCACGCCGCAGTCACCCGAAGATGAATGGTCTGTTGAAAGCAACGCCGAAGACATCGTCAACAACAAGGATACCACGAACCAAATCGCTAACGCTAATCTTTGTTCCATATCCATCGCCGTAGAAGAGATTCCATTCGAAAATAACTCGCTATCGATTAACTTTATCGCTTCACAAATCGTTCTCGAAAACGATTACATCGATACCATGACGCTACAAAACACGAAATCAAATACCGATAATATTATTCGTGAAACTTTCGAACGTAACATAAACGCAAATTTAACTAGCTTAGATCACGAACCTACCCTCTTTCACGCTTTCCATATCGCCAATAATCCGCCTATCGAAAAATCCAAATTATCGCTTATAGAACCTCAGTCGTACAAAGAGGCTATGAAGTCAGTCCATCGCGCCGACTGGCAAATCGCTCTGAATTCTGAATTAAAGTCCCAAAATAAAAATCAAACGTGGACTCTCGTTGACAGAAAATCGTTACCGAAAGATACTCCGATCTTAAACTCTCGTTGGCTATTCAAATATAAAACCGAACCAGGCGATTATATCAAGTTTAAGGCGAGATTAGTAGCGAAAGGCTACGCCGACACGAATTATTACGATTTAACCGAAATATACTCACCGGTAGCTAGAATCAGCGATATTCGATTTTTCCTCTCTGTCGTAAATAAATTCAACCTAGAACTCCACCAACTTGACGTTACTACCGCTTTTCTTCACGGGAATCTGGAAAAAGTAATTTATATGAACCTCCCAGAAGGTTACCCAGACCGTGACAAGTTAGTTAAAACCAAAGTTTGCCGAGTAGATAAGGCACTCTACGGTTTACCTGTAAGTTCAAAAAGGTGGTACGATAAATTCCGCAAAGAAATGCTACAAGTCAAATTCGTAGTCTATCCTTTCCAGCCTTGCATTTTCGCTTGGAGAAATTCTGTTCGATTCGTCATTCTAATGATTTATGTCGATGACATGCTTATCGCTGGCAATTGCCCAGATAAAATTCATGAATTAAAAAGACACCTCGCTAAGGTATTCGATATCAAGGATCTTGGAACTCCTTCGCTTTTTCTCGGTCTCGAAATCACTAGAAACATCGATCAAAAGATCACAACTATTACTCAAAAACATTTCATCGCTAACATATTACATCGCTTCGGCATGGACGAGTGTTATCCAATAGATACACCATGTATCACTAACGATGCCGCTAAGAAAACACCAGTTAAAGGTGAAAACTCGATTGAGGCATTTGAAGCTCAAATGCCATACAAACAGGTAATAGGATCCTTACAATATCTTACCGATGGAACCAGACCGGATATAGCCTACGCGGTTAACCGAGTCAGTCGTAAGCAAGCTAATTATACTTTAATCGATTATCATGCCATCGTACGAATCTTACGCTATCTTAAAGGAACGATAACTTGGGGTCTTAGATATACCGGAACTGACGATAACCTAATCTGTTACGCTGACGCTTCACTCGGAACCAACGACGTTAACGGAAAATCTACCACTGGTTATATAATTAAATCATTCGGAGACACAATACACTGGCGTACGAAGAAACAATCGCATGTCGCCCTCTCCTCTCCAGAGGCAGAGTTCATCGCTCTCTCTCTTGCTTGTAGGGAAACTGTCGCTGTAAAAGAGATGATCAAACGCTTACTCCATATAGATCTTATACCGATATTATATGAAGACAATACCTCGGCCATCAGAATGGCAAAATCTGACGATTCCCAATCGTTAAAACATATAGTCAAACTTTGCTATCATTATATAAGATTTGAAGCAACCAAACGCAATATCGAAATACAGTGGGTTCCTACGAAACAACAACTCGCTGACGGCTTTACAAAAGCTTTACCTAAAGAACCATTTTATTTCTATCGCGACAATATAATTGCTAAAATTGCTTAATGCGTACTAATTGCTTCATTCACACGCTAATACTAACATCTTATGATAACAACGCTGATAAATAGACAACCATAATTAACCGATATCGTTTTTCCGTTCAATATTTGTTACAGATTTCTTTGGATAAATCACATCACTTCGTTCGATAGTCCAGAAGATTAAAATGACTATAATTTTTCGTACCTGAGTTTCTTTATCGATAACACTTATAAATTTATTCTCGTAAAATAATTCGTTTGAAACTCTGTTTCTTTTGTTCGTTTTGAGTTGACCTATATTTAAGTTTTGATGTTATTTTCAATTTAATCGTTCATAGATCTCAATATTTGATCTCGTAACCGTTATGTTTATTAATTTCTAAGTTACTATTATCAATAATCGTTTTGTTTACCTTCGCTGCCAAATGGGGGGAGCTTTAGAATAATATAGGGTTCCTGACCAATTTCACAGATAAATCGGGTTCCCGGCACATTTCGCAGCTCAGTCATCTATCGAAGTAACCGATCCTACTTTTATGTTCTGTGACTTTATATGGCTCTCTATGAATTTTGTTCTGTGTCTTTTGTACCGTTTTTCCACGACTCTATCATAACAACCCGCACCAAAGTATCATTTTGTGTTTTTCATCACTGCGCATGCGTGCGAACTTGGTATTTCATTTCAGTCAGGTTGCTTCGTTTTTTAATTTTCTTTTTTTTTGCCTTTTTAAAATTTTTTAATTTTTGTTTGTCCGTTTTCCAACGTTTCGTTTTATAAAATCAATGCAAATGAGGAGCTTGGTATCAAAGTGAGACATACGCCAGTGACACTCTACGACAAAATGAACCTTATGTGTCAGAAATTTTTTTTCAATTTTCTTGTTACTTGTTAGAGAACAAGAAAATAGAAAAAAAATTCTGACACATAAGGTCTATTTTGTCGTAGTGTCACTGGCGTATGTCTCACTTTGATACCAAGCTCCTCAAATAAAGCATGCAAAATTATTTTAATAAAAAATTTAAAAATTATGATTAATAACAATGTATACTGAGCTGAGGTAACGTCTCAGGGTAATCTTTAGATTAAAAAAGTTTATACTTCACACATACTAAATCAACGTTAACAGAGTCCTAATTACCTAAATGCAAATTATAACATTATAATTGCATTTAGGTAATTAGGACTTTGTTAACGTTGATTTAGTATGTATGTAGTATAGACTTTTTTTATCTAAAGATTACCCTGAGACGTTACCTCAGCAGTCAGCACAGTATACATTGTTATTAATAAAATCTTTAAATTTTTTATTAAAATAATTTTGCATGCTTTATTTGCATTGATTTTACAAAACGAAACGTTGGAAAACGGACGAACAAAACTTAAAAAATTAAAAAAAAAAGGCAAAAAAACCACGAAAATCAAAAAAACGAAGCAACCTGACTGAAATACCAAGTTCGCACGCATGCGCAGTGATGAAAAACACAAAATGATACTTTGGTGCGGGTTGTTATGATAGAGTCGTGTTTTTCCATTCGTTGAATATTTGATGTTCAAGTTTATACTTTCTTTGATGGTGAATATACATTTTGATTCGGACTATTTATTTTATTCTGACGAATTCAAACAAATCAGTTATTATTTTATTTATTAATTAATTTAAATTTAGAAAATGGGGGCTAAAAAATGTTCTTTCAAACTAGTTTGATGTTTCAAGATATGTCATGCCAAGGGATTACGCACTATTTCGCGATCTTGTTCTTAAAAGTAAGCCAAATCTTTTCATAAACTTAATTTTTTGTCAATTGTGTGTCGAGGACAACAATAATCGTAATACGAATTTGTTGCCACAGAATATCCGGCAATGGCTGCGGTTCCGGTGTATAACACCGCCAACTTTGCGTTACGGCTGTCAGATTCCATTCCAAAGCGTGGTATCACGATTTCGAATGTTCAATTCGCGACGCAGATACTGGAAGATATGTAAGCGATTGTTGGATTTTAATTTCTAACCGGTTTGATGGTTTCAAACCATACTTATTGTTTTTGTTTCTATGACACTTATGAATTATTGCCATTGATGCAGGAAAGTTGCATTCGATGTTAACTACAACTGTGCCATTAGTGGAATCAATTTAATGCCCGTGGAAGCTGCGGCTCAGCAACGTGATAGTTCCGGCAGCTCTGACGAAGATGACACCGAACGTGAGTGAACAAGTATTTAATTATATTGTAGAATCTCTAGGTTAATATATAAATTCGGTTTTAGGAGTTGTGTCGTTGCGAGACAGAGAACGTGTAGCTACTGCTATTCGTACGGACGTTGAACACTTGTTTGCCCTCGTGGTCGACCCGGTTTCTCGCATCAAACACGGTCGTAATTTAGTAGGCGCCTTGGGATTTTCGATCAAATTCTGGAACAATTTCCTAAACCCCGGACGTTAGTCGAAGTACGTTTTAAAATTATGTATCTCGTGTATCCTGTCGTATTTTGCTTTGTCACGAGTACCGATTATAATTTTTATGAATGCTTTGGCTATTTTAATTTCACAGGTACCAACTAACATACATGTTGACTGAGTGAATTGTTTTGTAAGGAGTTGAACTTCACTAGACTAAAACGAATGATCTTTGGAAAATAATGCTATCTAAATTTCAATATTTCCATTTGAGTTCAGATTTCAAATAACATTCTAAACAGTAAGATCGTTAGGGATAGGGAAACTGATATCGACGAGTCTAGTATGTGGTTTTTTGAAACTAGAAGATAAAAATGATCAATTTATGCATTTTTTTCTGAACATATTTTTATTAGATCTTTAATTTTCATTTCAAGAGCGGTATCGAAAACCATGTTTTCTAATTTTCCTGGTTTATTTTTGGGATATCCTCTCCCCTTTAAAACTGAAAAGGGGAAGAAGGGTTAAAATTGATGAATTTTTGAATTGGGATCAAAAGGGATAGATTATTTCTTACCTGAAGTGTAAATTGAAGCTGCAACTTCGATGGTCATAGAGGAGGAAGTGGAAATGGAACAATCAAGCAAATTATCTAAATTGTTTTTGTTTTATCTCCAGAGTTCATGTCCGGTTTCGCAAGAATTTCAGAAAATTGCAAAAGTCACAAAAAATTCTATAATCAATTTTCAAGAAATTGTTGAAAGCTGTGGGAATTTTTTCAATTTTTAGGAAAATTGTCCATATTATGGAAAAAATTGATTACTTAGGTATCAATGGAAAATTGACCACTTTTATAAAATTTCCGAGGCAAGTACGAAAAATGTTCCAATTTCTGAAAAAAATAAATTTTTGAATACCAATTGTATTTTCAATAATTTTAAAAAAATTTTCCTGATCATTTTTTTATTTTCTGGAAATTTTTCAATTTTTGGGAAATCATGAAATTTTTTATATTTTTAAAAAATTTCCTAGTTACAAAAAATTATCAATTTCTGAATTTTTTGAAAAAACTTGTTCAAGTTTTGAAAAATTGTCCAATTTTTAAAAAATTGTCCCGGTAATGAAAATTTTTGCAACTTCTGGAAAAATTTTCAAGTTTTGAAAATCATGCGAGTTTAACATGAATATGTAATCGTGCCGGGAGTTTAATCTATTTAGAATGAACGATAGAATTTTCTACGCTAAATTTTTACGTTCTTTGACGTAGTAACATTTTGTTTCATTCAGAACATTTTGACGAATTTTTTAACCGATGTCTCAATTACTTTATTAGGTATACACGATTTTCGAATGCTTAATCCGTTTATCGAGGGAAAAACTGAAGATATCTTGAGGACAAAAGTCTGGCGCCGCGGAATGGACCTCGGATTCGAAATCGGCTACCTCGAATTCATTATTTTCGACTCCTATTTTGAGCGTTTTGTTTCAAAAACTGCTTTAATAAACCTTGCGTAATGAAAAAGTTAGCTGATTTTGAGAGGGAAAAGTAGGTAAGTCCTTGGTAGGTAGGTAGGTAGGTAGGTATGGGCGGAAAATAATCCTTTTCTTACCTACAAATTTTGAAAATTACAATTTGGATGATTCAATCATTTCTAAAACTAGAAATATTACCGGTAAGTACCGAAACTTCGTACTCTACGCCTAGTGTATTAAATTATTCAAAAATGAATATTTAGAGCTAAATTTGAATTCAATTTTTTTGATTTCATCTCTTTTTATACATGGAATATAAATTGATGGAAAACCTTACAATAAACCCGTATTACATAATTCTGTCTCGTTTCAGATCACGTACATTTCACTCGCCGATCAACATTTCGCTGATATTGGTTATTTCATTATCATCGTCTTTTTCTTTCGATTTGCGTATCAAGTTTTTCTAGCGATACAATGGTGCAGTGGTATAGATATCAATATATTTTTGTATGACATCATCAATTTTTAAAACTTGTCATCAATATTCGCGAATATGTAGTTTTTCAAGCGTTGGTTTTTGCTTATTCTTAGATCACTTCCTGGCCGCAGTATCGTCTATAACATCCGTTGATTATTATTCGTGAAGTTGTCTTCAATCAGTGGCGGTCGACGCGTTTATTCGTTACGAATTTTATAATTTCACTGCATAATTGTACTCCAGATTCACATTTGATTGCGGTCGGTTTCGCTGATTTAAGCCATTGGTTTAATTATCTAGTATGAGACACCATGTCCTGCAGTAAAATCAGTTCTGATGGAGTAAGTCTTACTTTTTTATTGATCTGGAATGTATGTATATTATTTTTATTCGACAAATGTCATCTCGTGCTTCTTTTTTTGAGCCGTTTTACATATTCTACGTATTATACATTTCGTCAAAGTGAAAATAGGTAACTAATTTTCAATAACTGAAACATCTTTTCCTTTAAAATTTTGTTAATTTGTTGAGATCAGAGGAAGAATTGGTCAATTGCAGAAACCGCAGATTAGAAAAGTCGTCCACTCAATTTTTTCATGCTAGAAGCCTTATCGCTATCTTTACTTGGGAAAAGAGAAGAAAAAATACCCTCGAATTTCTTTTCCAATACATATACTTACTTACGGTTTTTGCAGTCTGACCGCTTCATTTGGGAACCAGAATTCACAATTCTGATCATTCCATGCTCTTTCTATCTGCCTAGTTCGTCCTTAAACCAATTCTTTCTTAATTTTAATTCAATCTCGATATCAGATAATTACGTAGGATGAGTTGCTAACTGCTGAAAGAATTTTTTTATGCTCTTGTTTTGTTACTTTACACGTATTTTTATTGGTATTTCCGATATTTGAAGGTTTTAGCTTATTCTCCTCCAACTTTCCCTCATTTTGGTACTAATTTCTTGTATCCGAAATTCTTTTACACTTGCCCAAATCCATCACCTTTCGATTCAAAAGATAAAAATCCTAAAAATAACAGGTGTTTATGGAAAAATTCATTTTCTTCATTTCCCCCTAATTTGAGGTCCCCTGACTCCCCTCCCCGGATAACCTCTCGGGTCCTAATTTCATCACTAAAAATCAAAATTAGGCTATATTTTCAGATTTTCAAATACCTAGTACTTATTATTTTAAAATTTTGAATAATTTTACCAAAGAAATTTTCATTTTTAGCGTAGATCCGATCTAGTATATTGAATACCATAAAAAATGGTCAATTCGTACAGCCCCGTATTGAGATGGAGGGCTACAATTTTTAAACTCTCATTAGAGAAATATAAACACCTTAAGGAGTCGAGATTTCAAAAATTTAAAAATTCTTTATGAATTACTCCCTAACCTA
Organism: Pseudococcus viburni; assembly: GCA_033439095.1. Taxonomy (NCBI): domain Eukaryota; kingdom Metazoa; phylum Arthropoda; class Insecta; order Hemiptera; family Pseudococcidae; genus Pseudococcus; species Pseudococcus viburni. The sequence continues at coordinate 30,777 of JAVBJF010000250.1, forward strand.
CTTCCGCATTTTGTCTCCTATTTTTGTGAAAATCCAAACTATTTCGACATCGAAAATGGTAGCCGTCCCTAAAACTTCGTCTAGATCCACGACTGCTCTGTAGGTACAAAATTTCATTGATCATCCCGCACCATCTCCCTTAATTTCATGTTGCAACAGTCTTGAAAATTTTTTCCGTTGCAAAAGGATTCTCAAACAATCATTCAAATGTTTCTGACGTGTGTAGCTCAGAGGCGTCGTCAAGGGGGGGGGGGGGGCAAGCCCCGAAAAAATTCTGACCCCCGCTTGCCCCCCCAAACTTATGTTGTATTTATAAATTTACATTACACTTACATCAGATAGGATTTTCGAAGCATTAAAACATGAAAGAATGTCTTTTTAGGGCATTAAAAATCAAATTTTTTCACATCTTCGCCCTTGCTTCGCTCGGGCATAAACAAAATTACAATTCTATGATCTGTCTGAAACGAAAGGGCAGAATAAGGCTCCCGTTTTACCCCTCTCCATTTTTAGCAGGTGAAAAAAGTCAGTCCCCACTCCCCCTCTCCTCCATCTTTTCCATTTCGAAAAAGCAAAAAAAAGTTGTCCAACACACGGCTCTTTTTGTGCCCCCCCCCAATTTTCAATTCTGACGACGCCACTGGTGTAGCTTTGAAAAATGTGTAGATTAGGCTCCGAGAGGTGCTTAATTATGTTTCGCAAATTAACTATCTTGACCTTGACAAATTTTTAATCGAGAATTATTTTTTCAGAACTTTCCTGGCTGGGCGAAAATAGCCGTTGAAGAATTATTTCCAGCGTGGAATCGTGATCGAAAGTTATACCAATGGAAAACGTTTCATCATAAAGACAACAGTTTAATAAAAGGGTACATTGGTATCGTGTTATTTGGTTGTTCCGAAATCAAACCGGTTCCTGATTTATTTATGCTGTTCTACGAGTATCCCGAGAAAGAACAGCGTATGATCACGGATATCTTTGACAAATTTGAATTCAACGAAGACGAGCGTATTACGGTAAATCATACTTATTTATTCTTCGAAGATAATACCATATATGCAGTTTTTCGACAAAAAAAAGACTGACAAGGTGCTCTTCTTCGACGTTTTTGGCCGTGTTTATCAATCATGGAAGGATTTTAACGATAACAATCGTTTCCCATGCCCATTTTTGGCACCTATCGATGGTATACATGAACCAAACAAAAAATTGAGTGTTTACCAACCACCGAAACCTAATATGATATTCAGAGTATTTCAAGTAGCTTTGATGGGTGGTGCAATCATAGCACTATCGCTTGCATTTTTCGGTATACCGTTCGCTCTTCCTGTTGCAGTAATTTTCGGCGCTGTAGGTACTACTTACAATGTTGGAAAATGTATAAATACGTTACGCGATCGTTATAAACATCGACAGTCTATTGGTTTCGATAATACTGAATCTGTGGTATGTTGGTTCACAATTTCTACATCTGTAGTAACTGCTGCATCATCATTGGGTACGTCCTACGCAGCAACGATTATAGTAAATGCACTAATTCCTAGGGAACAAAACGGCAAAACGGCATCGGGTGCATTCGGCTGCTTCCGAACCTGTTCGTTTGACTTGTACTTAATTTTTCATTCATTTTTACTAGCGTACGTCAGCTGGAGTGAAAGAAATGATTGATTTTTACTTAAAACTTGAATTTTTTTTCATAAAAATATAAATTGTTTTAAATTTTTCATTCATTTTTACTTACACACGTCCTCAGCTGAAATGAAATTAATGATTAATTTACTCAGAATTTTTATTTTTTGCATTAATATAAAAGTGAAATATTGTGATAGGTATGAGATATTTTGCAAACGAAATTATTAATTTCACGACTTTCAAAAAAATGAAATAAAAATAAAACAGGGATGTTAACCGTAACCGAAACCGTAACCGAAATCCAAAATTAACCGCTAAAAATAGATGATTAACCGTAACCGTAACCGTAACCGAAATCGAACTTTTGGAAAAATGAAACCGTAACCGTAAACCGTAACCGAAATAAATAAGATTATGTAACCGTAACCGTAACCATAACCGAAACGATTTTTTCCGGTTTTCGGTTAATTCTTTTCTTTATTTAAAAAACAAAAAAAAACTTCTTGACTCTTCATGTGTGTTGTGTAATTGAAATTTGAGTACAAATTGAAATGAAATAATTGAAAAATGATTTCAGCCATGATAAATGTTGTGATTTTGAGATTTTAGGTTATCCTTTTTTAATAAAAAATGATAATCTCTGCACTGAATCAGGTTTCGGGTCTTAATTTATCACTTTTTGATTTATTTTTGAAAATTTTGAACACCAATGGTCAAATTTGAAAAATTTTGGCGATTTTTTTGTGTATCTGGTCTCTTTTTACTCGTTTTTTAAAAAATTAACCGAAACCGTTATTTTTAACCGTAACCGAAATTATTTTACTATAACTGTAACCGAAACCGAAAACCGAAACCGAAATGAGAAAAAAAATGTAACCTTAACCGTAACCGTAACCGGAAAAAAATTTTAAAAACCGAACCCGCTAAACCGTAACCGTTATTTTTTTGATTTCGGTTAACATCCCTGAAATAAAATCGATTGGTATTCATAATGGAAAAGAAAAAATTATACTTGATTTGATTTAAGATTCTTTGGACTTTGAAGAAGTAACTTTTGTTTAATATATTTATTTCCTGTAGCACACCAACGAAATGAAATATTTTGAAAATTTAATCAACATCACAATTTTCAAAAAAATTAAAATTGAAAATAATACTTCATACTTTATAGTTCATATTAAATATAAGATACTTTTTCCAAGTCCAAAGTATCTTATCCAAGTATAACTTTTTCTTTTCCTTTACGAATACCAATCGATTTTATTTTTATTTCATGTTTTTGAAAGTCCTGAAATCAATAATTTAATTTGCAAAATATCCAGGGTCCGGAACCATTTGAAATTTTTTTTCTGGTGCTTCTGGCTCTGCTCTTTAACCTTTGAGATGAAATGGTTCCTGTTCTGGTTCCAAAGTGGTTCCATAGTCAGTTTTTTTGGGGGGAGGGGTTCTGGTTCTGGTTCCAGGAGTCAAGAAAATTTAATGGTTCTCCTGGTTGTGGTTCCAATTAGTACTGGTTCCCCCGGTTCCAAGTGGTTCTGGTGCTCCCAGTTCCAGTCATTTTTTTTGTTTTTCTTTCAAAATAACACATCAAACTTCAATTTAGAAGTCAAATTAAGATCTGCGAATAGTTTTGTAATTTTTTCAAATTTTTGTGAAATAATTAAAATTGAATCTAATTTTAATTTTTAATCTAGATAAAAACTGGTTCTGGTGGTTCTGGTTAGTTTCAAAATTACTTCTCCCTGGTTGTTCCCTTTATTGGGAATGGTTCTATAAATTTTTTCAACTGGTTCTGGTGCTGGTTCTCATTTGAAAATTCGAAAAAAGTGGTTCCCCTGGTCTTTTTTTGGTTGTTCTCCCAAGTGGTTCCGGACCCTGAAAATATCTCCAATCACAATTTTACTTTTATATTGACGCAAAAAATAAAATTTTTGAGTAAATCAGTCATTAATTTAATTTCAGCTGACGCGTGTAAGTTGAGTCAAAGGTAAGTTGTAAGTAGAAATTAATAAAAAATTAAAAACAATTATTTATATTCCTTTATGAAAAAAAAATCAATTTTTAAGTAAAAATTAATCATTTATTTCACTCCAGCTGACTGAGAACTGACGTACGTGAGTAAAATAAAATGAAAAATTAAAAACAAGTCAAACGAACAGGTTCGGAAGCAGCCGAATGCACCCGATGCCGTTTTGCCGCTTTGTTCCCTAGGAATTAGTTACAAAATGCAGGACGTTACGGTAATGCAGTCAAAGTTGGATTGCAAGGATTGAATGTAATATCAGGGGCAGCGGGTTTGAGTAATTTCGGTGTTCATTGTTATTATTTACACCAGAAACGTTTAAGGGGTGAAGAATTGGATGATACGGATGTTTTTGGAATATGCATCAATGTATTTTTGACATGTGGTGCTGTATGTAATACCGTGGAAATGTTCAGGTTTGTCAATAATCTGAAAGTCCAATACGTCGGTAATGAAGGTTGTTTTCAAAACACATTCCTCGGAACAGACAGGAATGTAGTGGAAGTTTCTAAAATGAATTTTTCCAGCGAAGATTTCTGCAATTTCGTTCTAAACGTTCCCCAAAGTTTAGTCGTACAGCATTTCAACGAGGAAACTCGACGAATATATGAATCTTCAATGGCCGTTAGACAAGCCTTGAAGGATTATCTTAAAAATAAAATTGATATCCACAAATTTTTTGATGAAATACTACAACACCTCTCGAATTTAAGTACTTTGGTATTGAGCGGGAATAAAGCGGTGAAAAAATCAGTAGAACCGCATTTGAAAACAAATTTCGGTAAGAATTTTCCGACAGAATCGATTGAACAAGTCAGTCAAGTGGTGAAGAATACGACGACAGATGTGAAAAAATTCAATGAACAGGATTTGCAACAAAAAATATCCGAAATTGAATCCGTAAATGATATTATATATCATTCTACCTGTAAGAAACATGACCAAGTTCTTGACGCGGTGAAAAATGATATTTCTTCCACGACACAACCCGATAAAATACCCAAGATCTTTATTGAACAACTACAACTTCTGATTACGAGAATCGAGCGTGAAATGAACGAGAATTACGAACAATATAGATCAAAAAATGAAGCATTTTTTCGCAAAGAAACGACTAAAAAAGTGTGTTTAGAAAAGAGTTTAATTTCGAAAAACGATTTCGCCAGCTGCAATTTTACCGCGGTTATGAAGAAAATTCGTAACGATGCTCAATCGGTTGCCCATTCTCTTGAAAATAGAGAAATATTGGACAAGTTTTCAGCGTTATACTCCGAATTATTTTCGACGAGTGATCCTCATGGTCGTAATCTTTCCGAACTTGGTATCTTCGATACTTGCGAAGCGCTGAAAAAATCGGTACCTGTGTTTCTTCATCGCTTCAATGAGATATTTACTGCGTGCAATAAATTGTACAATATCAATGTTCCATTTTTAGGAAAAGAAACATCCGTAAAATTGGTGTTGAATGCATTAGGTAATCAACCAGATAGATCAGAATTGATTGTTAATTCACCATCGTCAATATTTTTTGATGTAGCTTCAGAGGAATTGAATTTCAATGAAATTACTCGAGAACTCTGGAAGGTAATCGACAATGAGGGGGAAAAAGCACCTCAGCCCGTTACCGATGATGATATGCTTTCTGATGCAAAAATACAATCTGCTTTGCTGTCTTTGGCCAATAAATTTTACCGAAAAGTCGAACCAAAGTTGACTTTGAAGGATAATAATGAACGTGCTGAAAGATTAAAACACGCTTATGATTATTTCATGAAATGCTTCATAACCATGTTTCAAAAAATAGAAAATGAAAAAAATTCAAAACTACCGGAATTATTGGAATTGAATGCGCCTTTTTTTGATCGACGACAAATGATGTTGAACAGAATAGCGAAGTTTGTTCGTGAAAATAATAAATCTGAAACCTTTGCTTCAGTAGAGAAACATTTTAATGGCGAAAAAAATATCGAAGCTTTGGTCGAAAAGTACATCTCTACGTGTCGTAATATCGACGATTTTCATGTTGAAATGTATAGAGGTAATGGTGTACGGTCGTTTTCAATCAGCAAAGGTGTCAGTGTTTGGACCGAAAAAGATTACAAGCTTAAAGCAACAAGACTGTTGAATTTGAATGAAAATGAAATCGAGACTATCAAAATGGAAGGGAATATGACAATTATGAAGTGTAATAATATTTTTGTAACGTTCCTAACCATTAATGACACTCTGATTGTTACTGAAATTGATATGGGAATCGACCTTACTCCAATCATGGTTTAAAAATGAATAAAAAGAGAGTCAAATACCTCCATCTCAGGACATAACTTTCGGAAAAATCACTTAGCGTACGGAACTACCTACTAAAGCGTGACTCAATTTTTCTTCTGTTACGTAGAATTTTTACGAAATTCAGACATCTACTTACTTACCTAATTATATTTAATGTACGATTATACCATATATACCTATTTTCTCATTTTTATTTTACTTATTCCCTATTTTATGTTTTTTTTTAAATTGTTAAAAAAATAACATCGATTAAAATACTGGTTTTTTTACTACGAATACCTGATTATAAATTTTTCTTATTATCATTCTATTCATTGTATTTACTTGAATGCATTCGAACAAGATCGAAAAGAACAGCTACTTATCTTAGGTTAAGATGAAAATTTGTGAGGTAGTTTATTTTGATAAGGAGACCTTCCAAAAAATTTCACGAGCCCTTCGGCCCAAGGAAAAGCGAACCTGAAATTGAGATCATTTTGGAAAAAATCGCAAGTTTTCGCCACTTTTGAGTAATGCCATCAGCTGGCAACCTCGATCATCCCTTGAAAAGATATGTACGATCTGAGTTTCTATACCTTTCTCAACCATTGCCATCAAAATTGAACACAATTTTTTGTCTTCTATAGAAGAGGGTTAAAAAGTTGCAAATCGCAAATTCGAAGATTTTTTTATTTTTACCAAATTCAGATTACGTATGTTCCCTAAATACCTCAAAATAAAACCAGAATCTTCTTTCATCACCTGGAAAAGTTTTTGATAAAAATTTTCAAAAAAAATTCAAGGCAGTGGTAATTTTTGAATTTAAATTTTTCGTGTTTTTACAAAATCGTTGTTGGTTGAACTGCTCTGAAAAGCTCCAAAAATTAATTATTTTTATTATGGTCATAAAAAAATTTTTAATTTATTTTTTAAGCCATTGAATAAATGAATAGCTCGAATTCTATGAAAATTTTGAAGTGTTTGAATGAACAATTTGCATTCGGAAAAAATCAAGAAATCTTATTTCATCTCCCTGGTAGAGAGCGAAAAATGGTATCCAATTTTAAGGTCAATAGTTTGAAGAAGTGCAAAAACTGAAATCTCCCTTTTTTGAAGAGTTGACCCAAGTTCCTTGCAGTTAGCATTGCTCAAAAGTAGGGAAAAGTAAAATTTATTTTTCAAAAATGACGCTATTTTGAAATCTTGTAACTCTACTCCTCGTAAAAAATGCAGGATAGATATATTTTTTCGAATCACCCTACAATAGCCATCGTTTGAACTTCACCCAGCATTTGTGGATCGCGACTACACCATCATAATTTTTTGAAAAATCAATATCTGTCACGAAGTACCGAGTTATTAGCAACGTATGTAAATGCTTTCTTTTATTTAGCGAAACATGCAAAGGTAAGGTTAAAAATAAAAATCACTTTGCCTAAAAGGCATTCATCATTCATTTCATCGTGTTCTTTCGTATTTAAAAAATGAACAATACCACAATTTGCAACACAATTAGATAAATTTATTCGATGGAACACGAGACCGTTTAAAAAAATATTACCACCGATAAAACATCCCTCTCAAGTTATATATTTCAAAATTCATTCGTTCTATATAGACGAAGGCCGTCATTAATTCAGTTTATTGCCTACTACAAAAAATCCAACTCTCGACATGCTACCGAATAAAACTTGCAAAAACCTAACAAAATTAAGACATTTTTATACAGGTGGTAGCCAAATTTTCGAATCTGGTCTGAGATAAGGCATCATTAACTTATTAAGTTGATCTTCTTTGGCATCTGGGTTCAGTAGGAAAATTTCTTTGGCAATTTTCGAATACGATATAATGGAAGATACGACACATTTTATTTCATCCGTGCTGTATGTCCGATGATTGTGATTATTTAGCTTGACGAATTTGATCCTGTTATTGTTCGATGAAAGCAGCGGAAATACTCTGACCCAGTTACCTTCGCTGCCTTTAGGAAGGTTCCAGTTTTTACCATTGCCCCAGCGTGATTTCTCGTCGTCTTCGCGATTATTGGCGAATTCTATGTTCTTAACGAAATGCGTTCGTTTGGCATTACGTATTCGCGAACGTTGTTGTTTCCATTTGATAGCAGCTTTGATCAGGGTCTCAGAAGAATTCCTAGTCAGCTTGCTAGCTCGTTTTATTGGATTTGGATTGGCAGTGAATAGAGCTAGGCCTGTGTTACACATTGGTAAGCCGACCAAGTCGAACATATCGTGTATCAGTGGTTTTTTGATGTCTGGGTCTAGGCTGCAGTCGATGCTCAAAGCTGGGCTCAAGTTTACCTGAGTTATAATGTTGAATAGGCGAGCAATTACATATTATGATCATTCAAAAAGTAAGTAGGTATCGATTTTATTACAATTTATGAAATACGTACTTCGATTAACCATGGTTTCAATTCGGAATCGATCAGAATATCGAACCCATAAAACTCGAAACAATTCACCGTATTAGGTACTTTGGATAACTGGCTAACTATTGTAAGTACAATCATCGTCGAGATATTTTGCCATAACAACCAATCAGAACCGACTGTTTGTTGTAAATAACACCGTAACTGTTGTAAACTCCATTTACAGCCTAGAACCGAGTTTATGGTATTGATTTTATGACACGTAGCTCGTAAAATAAAATAATGACGGGCATCTCTCTCACAATAAGTTATTCTAAGGGGCTTTTGAAGCTGAAAGCTAATCATCTACCTGCTCCGACGCGTTCTTTTGTTTCCAAGTATCCGGGGCCTAATTTATTCAGAGAACTGTTGGTGAGATGGGCGAAACGATTTTTTAAATTATTCAATGAAAATTTCTCTGTTCCGAAACGAGCCAAGCCTTCCCGATAAATGTAGACGGTTAATGGATGAAAAGATGGTACCAGCACGTATAATCTGAGATCGAATTTGTATCCTCCGATGAGTAATGGATTTTTCACGTATTTTTGAACCACCGAGTTCGAATTGTAAACCAAGTCACTGGGATTCTGTGAAAATGTGAAAACATAACTTGATTACTTATTTATCTCGAGAAATTTGTAATAAAACTAATTAAATCATTAGATAAAATATTTTAATACTAGGTATTCATAAAAACTGATAATTTTTTATGAAAAATGAAAAAAAAAATCCTGTTGATTAGCATCATTGAAGGATTTTATTTACTCATTCGTGATTGACTGCCAACTGATGACGTAATAAAAATGAATAAAATGCTCGTTTTTGATTGGCTCAATTTTTCTGACATCATTGTAAGCTTTATTTTTACTGATAATGAATCGTAAACATTTGCAAAATTTTAATGAAAAAATTTTGCGATTCATCAGTGTTTTGATGGATAATATCACAAGTTATTCTCAGATTTCAAGTAAAATTCAATTTATTATTGCCTCAATGAGTAAGTAAAACGACTACCTAATAAATTATTCAATATGAATGAAGTTTTTAGCATACTTGAAACAGTGAAATTCCTCTTCCTTGACTTAATCCTACAGGTTTACAAATCCATATCTCTTTATTGGCCGAATGGTTGAATTTCTCTTCTGATTTACAAAAAGCCAGCAACTTTTTATACTCCAATGGAAGATTGAACCCTTCAGGACTGAAAGAATACGAGATTTCATATCTATCAAAATAATGTACGAATACGGAAGAAATATAGGTAAGTGAGAAAGTGACCATATATTACTCACATGAAATCAAACGAAGATCCATAGATTTTCCTCATACATTTCAGACACCTGATGAGATTATCTTTTCTACAAATGAACGAAGCGTATGGTATATGATTGGTGAACTGTAAACAAATATTGGCAGTGTCATTCTACAAAATGGACTGAAGCAATACTTATAGGTAACAAAGTTATACAGCTAATACGAAGTTTACTTGTTCTTTATCTAATCGATGACAATGGAAAACAGGAAATCCTTTTGTACGCCACCATAAGTTCCATTCTCTTCTGGAACCCAGATCTCCGTAAGCTTGCCATCCTCTTTCTAGGCATACCTGTAAAAATCAATGAAGACATTAGTGGTTTATCGGAATGAGCCAAAAGAGGTTAGGTGGTAAATTATGTTTACTTGATGAAGAAGATTTGGACCGATGCCATTATCATTTATACGAAATATAAAACTAGTTTTGTCCAAGTCTTCCATAGGATTAGTATTTGCTGATCGACTGTTTACAAGACTGGTTCATTCGTATTAACAATCCTGTGAAGAGAAATCAAATCGTAGCAATAAATAAATTGGACAGTAATTAAAAAGTGAGTGCAAATTAATTAATGAAAATTAATTTCGAGATACTTTCCATGACTATTTAAAAAATATATTTACCTATACTTTCAGAAATCGAGTGCTGACATTTTTCAACCGCATTGTACCTTTGGAGAGATCCCTCAGAGACAACTAGGTACATCACCGATTGAATTAAAAAGAAAAATCACGCCTATCGCATACTAATCCATCCCAGCTACTCAACCATTTGAAATTTTAACTTGGTAGGTATGAAAAATTCGCCCCAATCCAATCGAGCTAAACCATTCTACGTTAATGCAATTCAAAACACGATAGATACCCCCTTGCTAACAGAACCTCGACTGACGTCGATGTTGAAAATTTGTTCGAAATTGTGGTTCTTTTATCGATTAAAATATCACTTCTACAGGTGATTCGAATATGATTCGACCCGAAAATACAAGGAAAGTTTGAAAGAAATATCACGCATTGACTTACCGCGTTTTTTCCAACGACGATGATGAGCTTTGCAATCTGGATGCGTGGGTGGATTTCAGTACATAAATCAACTTACGGTATGAAAGTTAAGGTTAACACGGTGTTGAGCGTTTTATGTTGTATCATGCAAGAATAAAAGTAATAGTACGCGGTTGAAAATTTATAAAACATCGCATGTTAGCGTATTACTTTTGTAGTTTTAATTGAACGAATACACGGTGATTTTTCCCTTTTCTTTTTTCAGCTGGGAAAAGTGTCATAACCGTGGATGGAAACTTTACTTGGTGAAATTTCCATATTCTTAACCGCATTAGAATAATTATCACAGAAGAAATAGGTAAAAAGCTGCGTAAAATTATCGCGCACTTTTAACGACTCTTTTCCGTGTTTTATTCGTATTTCAGTAGGTAGGAGAAGTTTTCCTTGCTGGAAAATCTACGGTAGTGAAGATAATACCATATAATAGATTTCCTGCTTTTAATCAACGAAACATGCCAAAGTATTAATTGTTCGGAAGTTTCTTTCATTATAATTTTTTTCCGAGCTTAAGACCGAAATTACATTGCTTATGACAGATGACATCCAAGGTACGATTTATTATCACGAAAAGCTCTTCATAAACGTACAAAATCGTCATAAAGTTTTACCAGCTCAAGTACTTCGTCGTCAAAGATTTCAGTAATAAAACTTATGAAGGTATTAATTCCGAAGGTAAATTTTTCCTTGTTGTAGCGAGACTCAATTCTGCGAGGGTAGATTTTCTATAGAATCGTTCAGTCGTTCATAGAACGCATATAATACCTTCCAGATGAAAAACTTCGACGAGATATTTTTCATTCGTATAAATTTAATTTTGAACATTCTAGTTTTTATTGAAACAAAAAAAAAACAACCTTGAGTCATTTAATTAACATAAAAATCGAGATTAAGATTTCAAGTCGATTTTCTTCTCAAGAGGTTTAAAGAATGAGACGCCAACGAATCCAGAATCTTTTCCACGCCGATAATCAAATTGCAGACGAGAGGCAATTATAATCTAACAAAATGAAATGCTGAATAACAATAAAGAATTCGTCGAAACGTGAATTAATTAAATGACGTCATCGATGCACTGTTTATAATACTTACCTACGCGGTAGCTGTGTGCGCGGGGGAATGGAATTTGTAACTTCCAAATGATAAGTAAACTAAACTGTGAAATATCGCTCGTTTCCTGAACCGTCAAATATGACGGAAAAAGTAATCAAAAAATGAAGATATTTCGCTGCTCGGTTCAAATTAATGAGAAACCATTTCGCTTGATGATTTTCAGAGGCAACGTGGCGCTTGAAAATATACGTATATCATTTGTACACCGACTGTACGATTGGTAATTTGGTAAGAGAGAAGCTGGAACGGAATTGGGACGTGACGAAAAATCTTCATGATTATTTCCTCGGTGTAACGAAACATACTGAAAGTGTTTCTCGGAGATGAGTGTTTCATCAAATCAAAATCAAAATTAGGCAGTCTTGAGGAATCATTTGTGATATAGTACAGTACCTATAGAAATTGTGTAGGTTTTTTTGGCTCATTGTGGAAGAAAAGATAATTTCTAAAACATCAAAAAAATCGTTCATCAGATCTCTCTTTTTTAAGGACTTTTTATTGCACCCAATTGGGTGCATTTGGAGGAAGCCCCTATCCCTTCAAAAAATAACTAATGAAAAAAAATGGGGGCGATATCCAGAAGTATCAGAATTTATCACCGAGTCCGAATATGACTTAGAATATTTCAAAACTGACCTCCAATTCTTATTTTAGGTCCTTAACATTGAAAATCAACTGTGAAAATGATTCTAAGAACAATTGAAAATTTCGAATAAAACGCCAGTAGGTAAGTAATAAGTAATCATTGACATTTATTGCTGAATCTTAATTCAACTTATGAAATTTCAAACTTCAGTCTTTATTTCAATTTTTATAACATTCATAAACTTTACAAAAGCAAGATAATGAGGAAATGAAAATTGACCTGGTTTTTTTTTCAAGCTTTGCTTACAAAAAAAACTCTTAAATTTCGTAAGTATTTTCAGTTTTGAATGAAAATTGGATGGATGAAAGCAAATCAAAAAATTTACCTACCTATCAATTTTTAGTCTGAAAATTATTTTTCAATTTTTGACGAATTTTTAATTTTAATTTTGAACAATTCAATGAAGTAAGTACCTACCTTTTGTGAATGAGTAATTTTAAAAATTGGTGGGATTGATGAAATATGAACTTCAATCGTTGTTTTTTTAGGCACGGACACAGTAAGTACCTACTTAGACTTACCTACTTATTGCATTTTAACCATAGACGGAGATGGACCGTAACTTTGGAGGGAGGGGAGGGGGGATTGAGCCTCAGTTTTAAAAAACGTTCATTTTCAACCCTCTCAAAAAAAATTTGTTCTTATTACGAGATTTTTACTCGACCTTTTTTCAATATGAAGAATTAGGTAATGGAAAGAAAGAGGGTTCATACCATCATTTTGAGGATGAATTGTGTAAAATTAAAGTTATCGAGTCCGAGCGAAGCGAGGGCAAAAATTTTTTAAGGAAAAGAAATCCAAAAGCTGAATTTATTCATTTCTTTACCTAAATCAAATTTTAGTATTAAAACGGAGACGAAATCTTCAACCTTTCTTTCTGAAATATATTTTCATTTTTATATGTTCGAGCGAAGAGAGGGCTAAAATTTGAAAAATTGCTGATTTTCAGAAAGAAAATAATTCGTTTTTTAATAGTTTGTTGTTTGAAAAAATTTCATTTCTTTGGTGTAGTTTTTGAAAAAATTTATATTTTAACAATCGATAATTGTGCATTGTTTTTGATCCATTATTAGCAAGCACCTAATTCTTTTTTTCATCAAAAAGACCAAACTTGAAAAGAGCAGGATAATTCTTCACATACCTATTGATTATAGTTTATCCCTTGAAAATTAGGTGTTTGCGATTTTTTTGTGAGTGAAACATATAGGTACACGAAAATGATTCGGGGGTTAATTCAACAATTGGAGGGTTCAAGCCCCCCCATGCCCCTCCCCCTATCTCCTCCATATGATTTTAACTCGACATATTAGGCAGTAGCACGAATCTGGCTGCCCGGTTACGCAAGACTTTTTCCCTTCGCTTTTCTGTAGGTATGTACCAACTAAGTACCATAATTAAAATATTGACAAAATCAAAAAAATTAGGTATATTATTATGAGTTAGGAAAGTAGTCAATTCTGATGTAATTGATTCCCTTGAATTTAATACGTAGATAATATCATTGTGTGGGTTTGGGAATCCAGTTAGAAAATTTCATCCCCTTTACCTTCCATAAAGAAACTGAAAAATCGCATTAACTGAATGAGGAATAAACAGGAACCAGTTAAGGAGGAAAAAAGTTTATTCTTGACCGGACTCTCGCATCCAGGCTGCGGTCTGTAATCTAAAAATGTAGATTTGAAATGTGCCTGATGCTTGTCTATGCCTAAAATTACATCACATGAAATTAAATTGGTTGGCAAATATAATTTTTTTTCAATTAAAAAAATTTCGTTTCAAGTACGTAGTCATTTCTCTAACAGGCTAAGACAGAAATTTAAAAAATGCGTCAAATACAATAGGTAGGTACTTTAAAAATCAATTCCAGCCAATGAAAATCAGTATATTTTCAGTTCAGCAACTTTTCATTCAAAGTTGAAAGTGCAAAGTTAAGCCGTCAGATAAAAATCAGAAATACCTATACGGAAGGTAAATTTTCCAATTATTATGCCTTTGTGAAGTTTAAATCTTGAAAATTCGGATAAAAAATGAGTTTCGAAATCTCAAGAGTCACGGGTCACGATAGTATTCATTAACAATAAATTTTAATGCTTTCTAACATTATTTACTCAAAATCACTTCTTTTCTAACAAATTTTTTTCAGTTGGGTATTCTCAATTTCCAATATTCGAGCCCCCAAAATTGAGACTGGAAGCTGAGTTTCGAAATATTTAAGGTCATATTCGGATTCTGCAAAAAATCTCAATACTTTTTGACACCTCTCTCATTTTTTTCGTTTAAATTATTTGAGGGGCTTTAGGCGCCACTAAAAAGAGGAAGATCTACTACATATAAGGATTTTTGATATCAACAAGCTGAAAAAACGCAGAATTTTTGTCTAGGTACTGAATTTCTCATTTTTTGGTTTTTAAATAGGTATTTTTCTACATGCACTAAATCAGATCAGGTATAAGCAACAGGATAAATCGAAAAGAAAAATTTATTCTAGATTTTGATGAAATTGTTCAATTTGAGTAGGACACATTGTAAAACAATTTTTGAGTCTTTTAGTCTAAAGGGGGATTTGGGAAGTGCTCCCCCCTGGGAACCTCGGCCACCTCCTAAAAAAGCGAGGTAGAAATTTCTACGTCTTCCTGAACCATTGAGCTTGAAATTAGGTACCGAATTTCATCCTCATTTAAGGAGTTGAAAAGTTCTTGACGAATTTGAAGATTATTTTATTTTTATCAAATGCGAATTACCAACTCAAAGACCTCAAAATCGAGCCAAAAAAACTTGCCTAGAATAATTTTTTGACAATAGTTTTGAAAAATTGTATGGCAGTACTGTCAATTGCATTTTGATTTACGTACCTACTACCTATACCTAATTTTTGAAAATTCCAAGTTGTTCATTTCGTGGCTTGAAAAGTAAGTCAGAACTTTTTTTGGCCATTGAAGTAAATTTAAATGAATTTTTGGAAAAATTTTATACGTAGCAATGTGACCAACCAAAATTTTATGAAAATTGCGTTAATCAAAATGCAGTTTGCAGCACTGCCATGAATTTTTAAAAAAATTATTCTAAACGACCAAATAAAAATTATGGCTTGAGAGATGCTTAAGCGAGCGATTAGCGATTCGAATTTACCTAGAATAAATCTAAAAATCATCGAATTCGCAACCTACAATTTTTTAACCCTTCGGCAGAAGGCAAAAAGTGGTATCCACATTCTAGGTTAATGGTTCGGAAAGGTGTAGAAACTCAATTGCACCTTGTTGATGGATGATCGAGTGTCAAAAAACTGCATTTTTTTCAAAAATGACTCCACTTTGAGTTCCCCCAGCTTCGTCCCTGTTTGGGCTCGGATGCTTAATTTATTGGGGGAATTTTCCTCTCAAAATGAACTACCTCGCCAATTTTCGTCAAAATCCAAGATATATTTTTCCCCTTGATACCTGATAGGCAATCGAGAAATAATTTGTAATAATTATTACCTATCTATTTCAATTTCACTTTGTTATCGTAACTTTATAATTAATTATTGTGGATTGTAAAAATTTTACATATGAATAAATCAACTATCGTTCGTTGGTTCGTTTTTTTTAGCTTGAAATGAAAATAAACACTCATGGTGTCCAATGAAATTCTAAAAATCATATTTAATTAACATTTTTAGTTGTTTTTCAAACGACGCGATGGAATTTTTCAATTTCGTAGAATAACAACGTTGTAATGGCGTAAGCATCGGTACGATGGGTTACTTCAATTCAAATAAGTAAAATGTCCTATTTGATAAGAATATTTATTTTTACCAACAGTTGAGTATAATTTACACAACTGTGTATTTTCTTATCGTTGTTCGTTGAAATATTACTTTAAAATTAATGATTTCTCAGAACGACATCGTCATTATTTTCTGTTCCATGAAAATTGAATAAGTACATCAACCAAGTTCACAGAATCACATAAATTCACCATCGTCAAGTCGAATTTTTCTCATAAAATTACAAAAAAACATACAGCTTTCAAACGGAATAAAATTTTCCTCCTGGAAAATTCATCGGCTATCGAAGAAAATAAAGTTGAATTTTCTCAGGGTTACCGACACCCATCATTGAACTTTCCTCATTTACAACTTTCATCCGCCCTTGAAAAAATTTTCACCTTTATTCTTTATCAAAAAAGAAAAATCTAAAAACGCTGGATTAATTAAATAAAAAATATCGTTATCTTCACACTTCCCATTCCCATCCCCCCTACAAAAAATGCTCATCAGTGTTACCAACGTACAAAAAACCTGCTCCTTTTTAGATTAAGAAAAGAGACCAGCATGAATATTGTTTACATAATGAATGCATTTTGTTTAAACGTAATGGCGAAGCAATGAATAGTTAGTTAAGTTGTTGATTTAAATTATTTAAACATTAATATGGATAAGCCGAACGTCATCAAGAAAGAACGAGTCAAAGCGATAAGACGCTCTAGAAGAAAGTAAGTTCTTCATTTTCGTACATACAGTTAAATATTCGCCAAACCATGCGGCCAGTTTACCCCGATCAGCGAGCATACCGTATCACTCAGCGCAATTTTAGTTCTTTATCTGATGAAAATTATCGTTAGCTATTAAAACTACGTACTCGGTGCTTATCAGCTGTACTTTACATTGCATACTTATTCAGTCGTGCACTGAAAATATCCTTTCGTGTTGTATGGAAATGGATAAGATACACGAACGAGTCGAGTTGGAAAATGTGTCGTAGGTGACTCGCTGTCGCTGTATTTCAATGGGGAATAGGGTATTTGTTATGTGTTAATTGATCTGCAATACAATTTGTTCGAAGTATCAAACGAACAAGTGCTAAATGGTTTATATTTCAGTAAACTATTCAACAGATGTTAGCGTAACCTTCAATGTCAACGTTATTGTTGACTTTGTTGCCGCTAACGCACCCTCTCCCCTCTGATAACGATTTTCCAAAAGTAATTGTAAATAAAATAATAAATCGTTCTAGAGTCGGGATTAATTCATCTGTGCTAATGATCCTCGTCCTTTGAGGAAAAAATAATAATTCGGTTGATAATTTTGATAAATATTGGATAATTATAGGTTAATGGAAATGTGCTCAGTTGCGATACGTACATAAACCACACAGGGTGTAATGAAAATTGAATCTAGTATTATCTTATCTTTTTTTGAACCTAATGCATGTAGTACATTTTACAAACATTACGTAATCGTTTCAACTGAGATATCAAGTATTTTAATAAATGTTTATTGTTTACGTAAAAAGTGTCATTGTAGTAGCCTGATTTTCAACTAAATAATATTTAGGATGAGATTTTACTCTAAAATTTTTGGTTATTGCTTGAATTGAAATCTGAATGAGTCATTGAGTGGTTTCTGTTTAATATCCAGGAAATACGAATACGATTTGCCATATGCCTATGTAATAAGTATTGCAGATGTGCTTACATACAGTTTCTAATTGAAAATACACGCATATTTCATCAATTTACCTAAATCTACTCCAATGAACATCCAACTTGTTTATTTTTTCTGTCTAAAGGAGCGAGAAGTTCTCAGAAAAATTAAAAAAATTATGGCTGGGAGAAGAGAGATGTAAATAGCGAAAATCGGTCGAGGAAACGAAATTGCCACAATGAGAAAAATGAGGAAATTGAAAGAAGAAAAATAGCTGGTCATGTTATTTGTACCATTAGAAAAACTGAAGTTTTTACGCATTTTTAGCTCTAATAATTCAAACATTTGCAGCATATGTATGTACATGAAGATGAGAAAGTAAGGAAGACGATGAATCATTCATTATGCATCACTTTGATTTCACTCATGATTGAAATAAGACATGGTATAAAAAAAAATTAGATAGTAGATGATTTACTCGTTATCCCTGCGCTCTCTTCTATACCTATTTGCAAAAAAAAAATTTGTTTTCGGCAAAATTTGGAATTTAAAGAGCTAAAAATGTAAAAACTTGGGGTTTTCTTATTGGACAAATAACAGTGTTCGAAGACTTTTGTGACCGGCTATTTTTCTTCTTTTGACTCCCTCATTTTCTCTTTGGGGCAGTTTCGTTTCTCCCGACTGATTTTGACTCGTTACCTCTTTCTTCTGTATCTATCACTATTTTTTCTATTTTTTTTTTTTTTTGAGAACTTCTTGCTCCCTCAGACGGAAAAAAGAAAAAAATTGGGCATGCGAAGATATTTGTGACTCACTGTATATACTATAGATTGGGTGGAGAAAGTTCCAGTTCGAATACCCATGATAGTGGCCACCTTTTAGCCCAATAGTATTACTATACTTGGTATTTTCAAATTAAGTACTAGTTTTACTTGTGGACTAAAGAGTTTTGGTAAAAACTAGTCATAAAACCTCTTTTAATAGAACGACTGAAAAAGTATGTCACTTCAGAACTATTTCAAACTGGACCAAATTGATGATAGCACCTATTGAAGCAATTCCATAGAGAAAAGTCTACTTTTGATGGAGGCTCTAGAACGACTCCAAAATGGTCACAATCAATTTTGAAGTCGATATGAATCAATTTTCTGATCTTTTCGTCGTGATTTATTATTTTGCTGAAAAATCAACATTCAAGGTTTTACCAGTTGCGAAAATATACCTAAAAGAATATAATTTTAAGCAATTTTGACCTAAAATTAGTGAAAAATGAAAAATATTACTTCTACAAGTTTGTTTTAAAGCAAAATTTTTAAATCGTAGATATGTTGCAAGAATGACAATTTATTAAAATATGAGATGTTGGAATTTTTCGGGTTATGAATTTTTGTCAAAATATCAGATATTTGAGCCTTTTCTTTCTTTTTTCCAATTTTCAAAATTGACGGGCAATCAATTTAGTGTAGGCAAATTAGCGCTATTTTTAAGAAAAAAAAACATTTTTAGCTAGCTAAGATTTTATTGTCAAAAACTGTCGAGGGTGGTCCCCTGACTAACCCCTAAAAAGTCCGCACCCCCTAGACCCCTTGCTAAATTTTTTATAGAGGCTCCACCCCCCTCAAAACTGGTTTTTCCCGAATAACTTCTCAGGATTTGATTTTACGGCAAAAGTAGCTCAGTACTTTTTTGTTCTACGCTCAATTTCAAACATCTTTTGTATGAAATTTTTTTTCGTACGACCAATATCAGAGGATATGGAGCGTCCTGAAGGAAGGGGGTTTTGGAAAATATGATATTATTTGAAAACGCGATAATATGTATAAAATCGCACTAAACTGTATGTTTTGGGCATGAAAATAGTAGTATTACATAAATTGATGGTATTAATACAACTTGACCCCCTTTCCCTCCCTATGTACTCACCCCACCTTACCCACTTGTTTTTATTTAGCACAATAATATGACTGAGGGGTGGGGTGTTGTGGACACATAGGAGGGGGAAAGATGATCATGAAGCATTTTTACCCTCTTCCCCCACCCATTATGTCCACCCCTCCCACCCCTCAGTCATATTACTAGTGCTAAATAAAAACAAGTGGGTAAGGTGGGGTGAGTACATAGGGAGGGAAAGGGGGGGTCAAGTTGTATTAATACCATCAATTTATGTAATACTACTATTTTCATGCCCAAAACATACAGTTTAGTGCGATTTTATACATATTATCGCGTTTTCAAATAATATCATATTTTCCAAAACCCCCTTCCTTCAGGACGCTCCATATCCTCTGATATTGGTCGTACGAAAAAAAATTTCATACAAAAGATGTTTGAAATTGAGCGTAGAACAAAAAAGTACTGAGCTACTTTTGCCGTAAAATCAAATCCTGAGAAGTTATTCGGGAAAAACCAGTTTTGAGGGGGGTGGAGCCTCCATAAAAAATTTAGCAAGGGGTCTAGGGGGTGCGGACTTTTTAGGGGTTAGTCAGGGGACCACCCTCGACAGTTTTTGGCGATAAAATCTTAGCTAGCTAAAAATGTTTTTTTATTTCCTTATTTGCCTACACTAATTATTTTAAAAATTATAATCAAAAATAACTAGTCTAACAAAATATCAGTAAGTTGGCGATCGTGCAAAAATTTTCCAGTTTTTTTCACTAATGAAATTGTCATATGTCAGCAATTTTGAAAATTTGATGTTGAGCAAAATATCAACATTCCGATTTATTAAAATAGGGCTGTTGAAACTACGTCATCCTTATCAAAAAGTGTGATAAGGAACTGGTGGGAAAAAGAAAAAATCATTCATTTCGTACGTATGTATTTATACGGAATTTTCATAAATTTTTCAATTATTGCAAAAAAAATGAAGTTTTGTGACAATTGTGAAAATAATAAAATTTGTAGTTATAGTTAAGAAAAAAAATACTTTGAAAATTCAAAATTTTCCCACCAGTTCAATTGTGACGTCAGTTTCAACAGCCCTACGTTTCCAAGTTTTCGAAAAGCAACAAAGTCAGTGTTTTGATTGGTTAATTTTTTTTAGGTTTTTAAAAAACAAAAAGTCATTTCGGTTGAACAAAATTTTTCTTTCAAATGTCTGATAAAATATCAGTAAGTTACAGAAAATGTCAAAATTTGGTGTTGAAAATTTGGTCTGAGATTTCATGGGTTTACCCCCAAGCACTATGACAAATCCATGTTGAGATGAAAAAATGATTTTCAACGCACAAAAATATTTTAAAATTTCACTCCAATGTCCTAGAGTTTTTTCGAAATAAATTACTTATACTTATCAAAAAATGTATGAAGTATTTTGAGAAAAAACGAAAAAAGAACTCATTCCAAAAATAATGTTTTATTCAAGGTTCATCCATTGTATTTTGGGAAATACAGAATTATTCCACAAATATCCATAGTATATTTTTTGATTTATTACAAAAAATAAGGTTTGGTTTACAAAAGTACTTGGGTTGCGTTCAGAAAATCGTCAACAGAACAACAGATCAACAGAGAAAAATTTAATTTTCACAAATTGAAACTGTAGTTATGCGTCTTTAATTGAAAAATTCGCTTTAATTCAAATAAAAAATCATTTTTTGATTGAAGAAATACCATTTTTTTAAATTCAAGATTTATATTCAGTTCAATTTTTGAAAATAAAATTTGTCTGTGTTGATCTGTTGTTCTGTTGACCATTTTCTGAACACAGCCTTGGAATTAAGATTGTTCTAATTAAATTTTGTCACTAATTTTGGTAAAATGTCACTTATTTTGGTGAGGTACAGTTTTGGTAGCCGAAGAGGCGAATATTTTATAAAAAAGCTGTTCGTAAACATTTGGCCACTAAAATGAGAGATGGAATTTTATTTACACGTCTCAATTCTCGGTATTTTTGTCAATGAAACTTCGCTTCGCCCGTGCTCAAATTTTAAACACTTTTTTCTTCGAAATACTTCATTGTTCCACTCGAGCTCGATGAAGTTATGCACTTTGAGAAGTATAAGTGAAAAATTCCCATCTCTATAAAGAATATTGTTTCGCCATTTTTCTTCACTTCCCTCCAGAAAATTTGAATATCATTTTGAAGAAGAAAAAAATCTGTCCTTTCATTTATTAGGGACAATTTTGAGCTGCAAGTTGATTACAACACTCTTTAGAGAAATTCCAGTGCGTTGGAAAAAAGTCAACTTTTACTGAAGGTTCTAGCTCGACTCGAAAATGGTCGCAATCGATTGGAGGGGGTCAATTTTGTACCTATACGGTGTGTTCATTAAATTTTGACTGGTGCCCTTCATGTCGCAATGGATGAATTTAGCGAAATGATTCTAACGGCGTTAGACTTCTTATAAAAAATACTTCCAAATGGAAAACAAATTTTGAGACCTTCATACAGGATGTCCCAAAAATCAGAAAACTTATTTTTTTTTTGAAAAACTGAAATGTGATGAGCAAATTCTAATTTGGTGTCCAAATAGCAAGTAACACAATATTGAAACTGTTTTTGTTATTGATTTTTGAAACCAGTTTGATGGTTCCAAACCGATTGTTGAAAACGCTTTCAAAAAATGTCGATGATCAATTTTCATAGAAACATTTCTAAAAGAAGTATCATAATACGCAACGTTGTAGAACATACCTTCAATAAACGCTGGTGATTATTTTTGTCAAAACATTTTTGCAGTCAGTTTAAAAATTCGGAACCAACTACTTAAAATTTCATAAATAAATTATTACAGTTTAAAAAACTAGTCTTAACAAGGATCTGGAGGCAGATGTGACATTTTAGTAAAAAAAATTAGTGTGATCCGTTGAGTTAAAAAAAATTTGAAAAATTTATATTTTTTTGTTCCTAAATCGGGCTTTACACAGATTTTTCGATAACTGGTTGCAATCTGCAGAACTAGTCGCAAATTTGTTCTAACGAATCCATTTTTTATCTTCTATATATACCTGTCTTTAAAAACTTTTTTTCGTATCGGCATATATTTTTGAAGAAATTTTCAACAATTAATTGAAAATCACCGAATTTGTTTCAAAAATGAGTGATTCAAAATATGATTTTCTTCTCGTCGTCATTTAAGTACTTATTATGAAAAATCAACATATCAGTAGGCCATTTCAACCATTTACAAAAATCCGCCAAAATCGAAAAATCAATTTCGGTAGCTTGAAATTTAGTTTTGAGGTGATTGAACATACTTTTTCAGTAGTTTCAGTGAGCCAAGTTTCAACTCAGTCGAATTGGACTGTTGGCAATTCAAAAAATAAGAACTTTCAAAAGTGATTTTCCATTAGAGTCAAAAAAGAAAATACCTAATTAAAAGACGATATTTTTTCATTCAGGCATTTCTTCTATACCTAATCATATGCCATTTTTATCTTGCAAGACAAAAAATTTATGCTGAATTCGTATTCAGCTAACTACTGAAAATTGGTTATTAGAAATCGAAAATTTTTTTGAATTTGAAATTTTCGTCCCAATATATTTCGCTATCATACCTATTTTAAATATATTTTTAACCAGAGAATTCCAATTTTCTTGACTAGAACTCGACTAGGAATTTTTGAAAGTTTTTCACTATCAATGTAAATGCACGAGTGAAATGAAGTAAACGGAAAGCGAAGATTATTTAATTTTCACTTTCCTTTTTTTCATTTTAATGTTTTATATAATTATTATTTCATATCATTTTTCTTGGACTCAAAGTATAGAATTTTGGTCAAAATCCAAAAAAAAAATGCTAATCTGTAATATTTTTGGTGTACTTATTACTTACCGTCTTGGATCTTCCTTATCTACTATTCCCCTTTTATCGAAAATTGTCAGGTCATCAATCCTGCAATTACCCTAAAAAACTAATCAGGCCATAAGTATTTATAGGTATGTCGAAAAATGAATACTTAACCTAATTTCTGAGTTGAGAAGAAAGAAAAGTGAAAGCAACTGCTCGTAATCGAATGTACTTATTTTATTTACCTATTAATAACAATGATAAGAGGTGGTATTTAACCTGAATAACATCGAAATAATGTGAAATCCTTGCTGAATGATTATTAAAATGAGGTTTACTTACGAATTATTAAATGAATTGGAACCATAGAAATGATATTAAGAAGTTGAAAACATTAAAGATGAACATTCTTCAACTGCAGCTGCGGTGTGAAAGTTTTCACCAAAATTCAAAAAATTGACCTTTAATGTTGAGAATTGACTTTGAAATTGTGAATGTGAATATCAACTCTGTGATACTAATTACCTACTTATTGGAAGATGAATTTATCGCCCACGCTGAAAGTTGAGTATTGCCAAAAACTTTTTCTTGGCAGATGTTGCCGTATGACAAACGTAGGTGGACGTAAGGTTCTAATGTAAGTAGCTATGTCCAGTATTTTCTTTAATCTTAATGCATACCTAGTCACCTACATCATAGGTGAGAAAATTATCTTCAGTTCAAAAAATTAGTTTAATGAAAAAATATACCTACCATGGTAGATAAGTTGAAATCTAAAGCGAAAGAATCATTGTAAACTTAATGGTTCTCTGGAATTTATTTCTATAAGTTGTAATTTCATCTGGTAACTTGAAAAATTTATTGCATTTTTAACTTACTTAGTTGGGGGGAGGGGTTATGGGGTAAAAAATCGATTTTTTAAAAAATTCTTGGAGTAATTCGCCATGCACAGATGAATACAGACATCATAGCAGGTCACTTTTTTAGGGTGTTTGTCACTTTTTTCGACTTTGGTCACTAAAAGTCACTTTTTTCCTCCCAAAGTCACTTTTTTTGCATTTTCAAGCCAAAATTCAAATTTTGACGTAAAAATTGATATTTTTCAAAATTCTTCAAGAAAAAAAATTAATAATGATTTTTCAAAAAAATGTTGCCCTCGATTCGCTCGGGCAGTATTTCAATAATTCTATTTCTAAATTTGAAAAAATTCTGTTTTTTTAAATCAGTAAAGTAATTGATTTTTTAATCAATTTCCCATTTGACAGAATAAATCAATAATTTTGACTAATACATATAAATCAATCAAACAATTGAAATATCACAGATTTTCAAATAAATTATTTCACTGATTCAAAAATGCACAGTTTTACGAAAATTGACTGATTTAGATTTTGAGAGTAGATATAGGTCATATATTAATTGTTTGTTCCAAAAGTCTCGTCATTTTTCAATTTTTCTTTGCTCAAATCTGTATATCTGCCTCCTAAATTGCCACTAAAAAGAAATATATTTCTAGATTACCTAATTTTTTCATTGAATTTTGACCCCTCCCCTCATTTTTTCTTGAATTTTCAGCCCTCTTTTAACTGTAAAAAAATTCCCCCGAAAAAATCAAATTTTTGGTTACTTTTTGGTCATTTTTTGCTCAAAAAGTCACTTTTTTCCTCGAAATTTCGCTATGATGCCTGTGAATATTAAAATCGGCAATTACCTCAATTTAAGTCAACCTGTCACTAATAAAAATTGGAAATTCCCGAAAATAACTGGTTTCAAATGGGGGTTTCGACAAAATGGCGTCCTAAAAAAAATTACGACTGTGATGAAATTGAATTTTATTAAATACTGCATTATTTTTGACCCACAATTCTACATAACTCTGAGCATTCATTTTTTAATTTTTAGTAACGATAGATGAAGTTCAAATTTTCACTCAATTCAGTACAGCGAAATTGGAGATCGCCCAAAAATGAAGTTTCCATGTTTTCTAAATCTATGGACTTCAGCGTACGAGAAAATATGATAAAATTTGGAAAAAATTATGAAAAGGGTGTTTTTCAGCCTTAAAAAGTTCAATTTTTCTTGGAAATTGAATTTTTTTTAAAAAGACTCTTTTCCGTAAAGTTAGTTTGTCATGTTTTTGTCCCATTTTCTTCAAAACTATCCGACTAATTTTCTTTCTGTTTCTTTTTTTTAATTGTGTTCAGGAGAGATTTCTTTATAATTTAACAGAATTATTTTTAAAACTCAATTAATACTGTGCTGATTTTGAATGAATTGATAAAATTTTTGGGATAAAGTTGGGATTTCCCCAAACCCTCCTGTTAAAACATGGTTGGGATGTTCCTGAATTGAACTTTAAAACTGAACGTCGTAGGTCATGTGGTTTCTGAGAAAATGGGATCTAAAGTGAGATCTCTGTTTTTCCATGTTTAATTGTTACCCTTTTCTCAATTTTCAAAAAAATGATTTTTTACATTGTAAAACGTTGCTAAAAAATGTATGTATGTGTCATATTTTTATCCTTCATGAACTGTGAGCATTTTTTATCCCAGTAAATAACAAATTTCTCACTTTTGAGAAATACAGATGAATTTAAACCAATTTTTCATTTTTTTCAAATTTCTTTGGATCAAATTTTTTTTACCATTTTTCTACTACTTGAAAATAATTCCTCTTCAACGCTGTGCATTCAACTAAAAAATTTTAAACCCCACCCATCCCCCCTTAATTTCTGAAATACTAAAATAATGTAACATATGAGAATCTTCAAGTCAGATAAGGTCTAAAAAACTTGGAAAATTGTTCTGGAAAACTCACTTCTTTGAAAATCATTTGAAAAAATTGCTTTCCAAGTTGTGAACAAAGTCTCAGAGATTATTACCTACTTACTTGATTTAAGAAAATTACGAGAGAGGAACGAAAAAAGTATGAATTTTTAATTTTCAATTTCTGTGTGAGCCCTGATGTGGAAAATTCCTTCAAAGGATCCCAAATCAAGAATTTTTCGATCGTTTTTGATGAATTTTTGAGACGTGTCGCTTGACCAAATATTATCAAAAATTTTAAGTTTCATGTAAACATTTTACTTTTTTTGACTACTTCGAAAGATTGTCGGTAATTTTGTATTACATAAGTAGAAGTACTTGTACTTATAACTCTCAGTAAGGGAAGAACATCATGGTTGGTTTCTGGTTATTGAAAAATGGCGAACAAACATTAATTTAAACTTGACTAAAATCATTTACGTAATGTATTCCCCGTGTAAGATAAGAGATAGAACCAGTTGGGTGAAATGTAGTAGAAAGGTACATTACAAAAGATAAAAGTACCGTTAGGTCAGGAAGGATATGAATACCTGCGAGATCCATGCTGCTTTCATTTCGAGGGTGCGTGTTTTACGAACGACGATTGTTCGCCCATTAACAAGAGAGGTTCTGGCCTCTGAGCTTTGCATAGATAATAAAAATGTTTTTGTAAAGAAATTGGTGCAGGTATTTTTTTTTTTTGTTATACCTACAAGAAAAATTTCTTTTGTGAAACTGATGACAAAAAAACGGATTTTTTGTTTGTTTTGGAGAAGCAATTGTGTTGTGTGATCACGTTCAAGTGCCTTGGCGTTGGTATATTTTATTTAAGGATTTCGGTTGTAGCTCCCTTCTTCCTTTGTAGAAAACAGTATTTTTTAAAGATATTCTGTAGGGGAAAATGACACTTTGCTGAACTTTGTTGATGAATTGTTAATTCTAAATTTTAATTACTAAGGAAACTGATTCGAAGTTCTCTTATTTTACAAAATGTCTCAATTGAAAATTTGAAATTCGTGTTATTTGAAAGTATGTTTTAAAGAGCTTTTCTCAAATTTTTGATTCAGAAATTTGTCCCATCATCATTATTGCCTTTTTTTTTAGGAGGTATTTCCTACATCTGTGCAAAAAAACTGATTAGGGAGCGAGAATTAAAACGAACTGAAAAAATGTGAGGTTATTTTTTCAACTGTTGAAAATTTTTCATCTACGTACAAATAATGGCTGTATAAATATGCAGGAATCAGGAAAATGAACTGGTTATGGCTCAAAAATATACCTAGTAAATTGTCCCAATTTGGACAAATTCATGAGAAAATTCAATTTTCGATTGTATCAATTTTTCCGATTTGAAGCACAATTCTTTCTCATTCATTTTTTTTCAATTTGAAACAAAATTTCTCCAAAAAAAAAGTCACTGACTTGAACCTTACTTTAATGAAATTATGGAAAGATGAAAAGTGAGTTAAAAGAGGTCGGTCATCTACTCACACTCACACAGATCTCTCAACGTTTTTGGTTGTTCTGTCCCATTAATTAAAATAGGTATTTGATTTTTTGCTTCAGTGCTTCGACAATGAATTTCAAAAAATACCGTAAAAGTTGGTTACGAGTATAAATAAAAGCTCAAAGTCAAAAACTATAAAGGAAAGGTTTGGCTTGATGACATTTTGAACTTCAGACATTCAAACTTGTTCTCCAAATTCTCAGAACTGTTAGGAAGAAAATATTTGAAAAAAATAAATAGGACTTGACGTCGAAAATATAAAAATAGACATTTCTCGATGACTTCTTCTCCCACTCTAAAACATCCATGTTGAAACCCTTCGATTCTTCATCTTTTGTTTTAACTACCTACCTATCTATTTTAATAAGTAAATTTAAAAAAAAATGATAATTCAGCTTTCTGTGTAACTTTTCTAAGGTATTTAGATCTACTTGATCGAAAAAAGTTGGCATTTCCGAAGTTAGTCGAAAGATAATAAAACAGTCGAGAAATTCGCCTGAAAATTCTCAAAAAATCGAAAAATTTATGGGAACAAAGTTACGAAACTTATGAAACATTTTCACATCTTTTTTCTTCGGAAATTAAAAAAAATGCTCTGCAAATTATGGAAAATTTAAGAAAAATCAAAAATAACAGTTTACTGTCTGTCGATAATACGTATCTTGAGACTTGAGAATTTTGAGCTGAATAAAAGCAATTTACACGGAAATTGTTACTTTTACGCTGCTTTTAAAAACTCAGGATATTATAATTGACAGACAGACACGGGTTTTTTCCGATTTTTCTGTGTAAAAGGGGTTGGGGGTTACGGGGGGCAAAATATTTCCTGAATCACTGAAAACGTATATTTGTATTGTACCTTTTCTAAAAATTTCTCTATAGGAAGAAAGGAAGAAAAAAATGTAAACTTTCAAAAAGTAGAGAATTTCAATTTCTGAGTTTTGGTAAACAGAAACACCATGTTTTTAATCGATATTGAAAGGAAATATCAAATTGATGATGAAATTTTTTGCAGCCTTACGTAAACAAGTCCTTTTGGGGTTTCAATATTTTGTCAAACGTAAAGAAACAAAATATTTCATCACCAATTTGATATATACCTAATACGTATTTCTGATTCCTGAAAAATGAAAAAGCCATAGATACATTTGAAAATAATTTTATTAATCGATTTTTAATAACGAGTTTTTTAAACTTTGGCAAAAATTTGAAAAGTCAAAAATTGAATCGAAAATTTTCAACATGGATGTGTTGTAGGACTGGAGTTGATTAAAAATAATCAAGTCAGAAAAAATTTCCAACGAAGCTCCAAAAATAGCAAATTTGACGTTAGTTAATTACAAAAAAAGAAAAACTTCGAAAAATTTGTAATATGAGATTGCTATTAAGATTATTCAAACTGCTGAGTAATTTTAAAAATCATGAAAACTGAAAAAAACGTTGAAATGTAGGAATGAAATTTTTACAAAAAGTAAAATCTGAGGTGAAATTGGTTGTTGAGAAAATTATTTTGATACTTATTTTATAATTTCTAATTTTTAATAAAATATTGAAAAGTTAAAAAAATGTCATAGTTCATTGTTATCATTTTTCAATTATTATTTTAGCAAGGGGAATCCAAAACCGTATTCGTGATTTAAAAGCTTTGCCAAAAAAATGCAGAATTTGAATTCATCTTCATACACGTTAAAAAAATATGAAAGTACGAAAATAGATATACAAAAATTGAGAAGGGAGTGCAAAGATACTAAAATACTTACTTACGAATTTTCGAAAAAAAAAACTCTTTAAGTACGAAGGTTTAACAAAATTTGATCCAAGAAAGTAGTAATTAATAAATACTAAGTATCACGAGTTTTCAGCTAGAAAAAATTTTCACTCGAAAGTTTGGACTGAATAAATTTATTTGGGTATTTTTTGAAAAAAATAAAAATAGCCTTAGCATTATTTAAAATGGGAATATGACGTTGATAAAAAGTGTACATTTTGTCTCTGAAAATCGCAATTTTTCAAGTCTTGGCCCTCGCTTTGCTCAAATATAATTATGGAGCTATTAGGGCTAGTTCAATTGTATGCTAATAAGAAGGCTAAAAAATGTAATTGTTTTGTTTTTTTAGCATTATCTTTCAAAAAAAATTCGCTCAAGCAAAATATGTTTTTTTTTTCAAAGCAAGGCACATAATTAATACAGAAAATATTTCAAAAGTCATAAAAAATTTTCAAACAATCATATGATCCTACCAAATTTTGAATGTTTAATGTTTCCACACGAAGAAAAATTCATTTCCATCACCACTTTTTGTGTTCTGCAGAAAAAGAAGTACTTTACGTAAAGGATCAAGAAACTTTAAAAATCGAACACAAAATCTTTTTTGAAAAAAAATTTTCCATGGATGAACAAAGAAAAGGAGAAAAACGAATTTTTTGATTTTCAATTTCTGTTTGAACTCTGAAAATAGGCTGAAATATCATTGTGTCTGATGAAGGACAGTTTTTGGAACAGAATTTTTCAAATCAACTCCTCGCCTCTTCCCGTTTTTTGAAAATAAAATAAAAACGATTTCATTTCGGTTTTTATCAGTTATATTTATTCCCCAACTTTTGTTTTTCAAACAATTTTTTTAAAATTTTGATCCCTATGCATTGGATATACTGTCTGTCGATTATATCATGACACTTTTTGCAGGGTTACCAATTTTAAGAGCTTTTAAGCTTCAGAAAAAATTTATCCAGGAAATAAACAACCGAAGCGTTCGTTTTCTTTGAAAAATTGAAACAAAATTCCTAATTTCCAGCCACCTATTTGTTTATTTTTTCTTAATTTGGGAAACCCTACAACACTTTTTAGCTATATGTTTTTATTACACGATTTTACCGGAATCTGATTCTGGATTGTGCCAAGATTTTAACTGGATTTTTGGTTGGAAAATCTGAAAAACATTAAATCGATATTCATAAACCGCAGTAAAAACAACAAGTTTTATTTTTGATTTTGGGTGTTTTATTCTATACGTAATGACCTAATGACAAAGTAATTTGATGAGACGGAGATGGCTTTTAATTAAAAATATCTCATTTATTTTCGAAAAAAATATAACTTTATCCTTATCAATCTTCACTTGAAAGTTGAAAAAAAGAAAGTTAGTTCCCCGGTTGTTGAAATCTAAAATCCATTCCTAGAAGATACTACCCCAGTAGATTATGGATTTTCAATAATCTAAATTTAATTTGTTCAAAATCT
>JAVBJF010000250.1:62044-539725 GCA_033439095.1 Pseudococcus viburni
TGTTGGCGTAACTCCATATTCTAAAAATGTTGAAACTGTTTGGTCGTAACTCCATCAAATCGTCCCTTTAATTCTAAAATGTCGTAACTCCAAAACTTCACTATTTACTGGAGTGGTAAAAAACTGTATTATTTATGATTTTTGAATTTTTTGGAGGAAGTAATGATTTTAATATGTTTTTTTAGTGTTAAGAATGAATCCCCAATCATTTTCTTTTTCAAAATACCGATTTTTAATTTGGCGTAACTCCTTAAGTTTTATGTCTTTAAGTATAAAAAGTCGTAACTCCATTTTAAAAATTAAAAATCGGGATTTTGAAAAAAAAATTATTGAAAATTCATTCTAAACACTAAAAAAACATAGTAAAATCAACACTTCCTCCACAAAATTCTAAAATCTTAAGTAAAACAGTTTTTCAGCTCTCCTGTAAAAAGTAAAGTTTTGAGTTACGTCCTTTTAGCATTAGAGGGACGATATGTAAATGAAATAATTTGATTCTCTATTCAAGTGTACTTGATAATCAGATAAATTACCAATTTTCCCCATAAGTAATTTAAATTTTATTTATAAACATGCATAATTTCTACTGGAAATTATTCCACATTATTCACAACGAATACGATTTCTTTTGATGATTTTTTTATTCACGTAGAATAAGCAATTTCAAATATTCTTTGACAAAAAAATTACCCATATAAATATTCCAATATAAAAAAACCCCTGGTGAAGTGAAATTTCAAGGACTATACCTTCGTTATCGTCGCTCACTGGCTCATCGATAATAACGTCATAAAATACCACAACGTAGGTACCTACGTAAAACAAATATCTATATTTACGAGTATCCGCGCGAAATTTCCAATAATCAATTAATGCAGAACCCGGTGTATTTTCAATTGACGTAAAACGGTAAAACCCCCAAAACAAAATGAAAATTCTTCCATAACGTAAACCACGGTGTTCGATATTCCAATACGAATAAGTATTTCAGAATGCAATATTTTTAGTAAACGTAGTAACCTTTTGACTCGTCTACTTATTTTTAAAAATAAACGAATGTGAAACATTCGATGGGACCAATTTTGAGAAAACAATTTCAATGTTTTAGTTAATTTGATATTTTTTTCTCGTATTTATTGCCAATTGCAAGCAGAATCGTGTGGTTTTTTTGAGATTTATTCGTGTCCTGGTTTCAAATGTAGGGCTAACGGTACATCGAGATTATTTAGCTTTCTTTTATAGGTAGGTATATTAAATGGTATTACGTTGTATTCGTAAGTTTCGCACTGTGGTAAGGTTCGTAATATTCCATGGAACGAATACCTAAACCCCTTTTTGTTGTTTTTTTTTGGTCTCTGTTTTCCGGTGGCGGATCTAGCCAATTTTTTTTGAAAGGGCACAGAAGGGCCAAGCGTATTTGAGGAGGGGGATCAATTTACCAGGAGAAAAACATTTTTTTAAATGTATTTGGGAAATTAGTTGAGCGAAAAGTGAGAACTCATGTGATATTTCAAGTAAACATTCACGTGAATAAAAAATTACCGTACCATTCGCATAAAATATTATTTATTCAATAAATGCGATCGAGGAGAAAAATGAAAATACAATTACGTATGTTTTATAATCTGAAATTAAAATAGAACAATTCGACTGTTTTTATGAATTACAACTATGTTTTCTACTATTTGGTTCAAATTCAAACTTGAGGCCAAACGTTTTTCAATTGAAAATATACCGCTGTAAATCGCTTAAACGTCCATTGGTCGTAGAATTTCTTCAATAATATTTAATAAATCTCTGAAAAACATGAGATGAAAAAAAATTGTTTTTAAAAATTCAAAGATGAAAAAAAATTGAAGAAGAAATTTAAAAAAATATGAAGTTGAACTAAATTTGAAAAATCGAAGTTAGAAAAATTTTAAGAAAATTTAAATTGAAAAAATCAACGCATTTTTCCCTTTTGGCAAAAACCTTTGATCATGGATATGTTCAAATGTACCTAGCTACCTACACCTAGTACCTACTCACTCTAGAGATGAGGCAATTCTTATATTTGTTCGTAAAGAGCCAAAACTTCATAACTTATTAAAATGTCTATGTTATTTCACCACTTTCTCAATTTTTTTTCTTTAAGCATTTTAAAAAACTTTTTCCATTTTTTTTTTCTAAATATTTTCTTTTCTTTCAAAATATCCCCTATTTTTTCAATATATAATGTATATTGGACATTTTTGTATCATGTTATACTTTAGAGAGACAGACAGTGTTGCCAGTATTGCAAATTTAAACCACTTTTTTTAAATCAAACTTTATAATTTTTTATTAAAATGTCAATCGATCATTCAATTTTTTTCCAAGTTTTTTAAAATCCAACATAGGTAATATCATTACCTGTGTCTCGATCAATTTTTATTTCAAGTCTAACATATTTGTAATGTTGTTATGTCTTGATCAAATTTTTTCCAAGTTTTTTCAAGTTCAACATAATCATTATTGTCTTGATCTAATTTTTTTTAATAATTTTTTTCTGATCTAACATAATAACTTTTTCGTTTTCAAAAACCTAAAAAAAAAGTCATTGTACTAAGTGTTCAAAATTTTAGTTTTTTCAAAAGTCTAACAGAATGTCAATATGTCAGCAATTATTCAGGTTTTTTCATGTGTAACCAAAATGTCATTTATCAATAAAACACAAAAACTTTATAAAATGTCTAAAAAAATGTTGATATGTCAGCCATCATCCAAATTTTTTTCAGGATTTTTCATGTTTAATAAATTACACCCCCCCCCCACCCCCGACATGCCAACTTTTTACCAACATGCCAGTGCATTTTAATAATATAGGTATCATCGATCGTTTAAATTTTTTCTGAATTTTTCGAGTCTAATATAATGCAGAGTGTCTAACGATCCTAAAAAGTTGGCAGGTCAAGAAAAGTTAAGCTTTTTACCAAGAGGTCAAGCAAGTCATGCAAAGTCAAGCTTTTTGACTCATTTGACTCAAAGGTTACCCATTTTTTCAAAAATTGAAAAAATTTCCATTCGCCTTTTAAAAAAACGTGCGATTAATTCTGCGATTATAATTCATCCCAAATTAATTGCAGCTCAAAAATGCCCGGAAATATTGTGCGATTAAAAATCAGCCCAAATTAATCGCAGTCCAAAAATGTTTGGAAAAATCGTGGGATGATTTTTTGGGATGAAAATCCATTCCAATAAACATCCTGGCCTCAGAAACTAGAAAAAAACGTGCGATCAATTCTGCAATGAAAATTCATTCAAATTTAGGTAATCGCAGCCCAAAAATGTTTGGAAAAATTGTGGGTTGATTTTTTTGGGATGAAAATCCATTCCAATGATCATCCTAACTTCAAGAACTAGAAAAAACGTGTGATTAATTCTGCGATGAAAATTCATCCAAAATTAATCGCAGCTCAAAAATTCTCGGAAAAATCGTAGGATAATTTTTTTGGGATGAAAATCCATTCCAATGATCATCCTGGCTTCAAGAACTAGAAAAAACGTGCGATTAATTCTGCGATGAAAATTCATCCAAATTTAATCGCAGCTCAAAAATACTCGGAAAAATCGTAGGATAATTTTTTTGGGATGAAAATCCATTCCAATGATCATCCTGGCTTCAAGAACTAGAAAAAACGTGCGATTAATTCTGCGATGAAAATTCATCCAAATTTAATCGCAGCTCAAAAATACTCGGAAAAATCGTGGAATGATTTTTTTGGGATGAAAATCCATTCCAATGATCATCCTGGCTTCAAGAACTAGAAAAAACGTGCGATTAATTCTGCGATGAAAATTCATCCAAATTTAATCGCAGCCAAAAATGTTTGGAAAAATTGTGGGATGATTTTTTTGGGACGAAAATCCATTCCAATGATCATCCTGGGCTCAAAAACTAGAAAAAACGTGTGCTTATTCTGCGATTAAAAATCATCCCAAATTAATCGCAGCTCAAAAATGCCCGGAAAAATTGTGGGACGATTTTTTATGGATGAAAATCCATTCCAATGAGCATCCTGGCCTCAGAAACTAAAAAAAAAACTTAAGATTAATTCTGCGATTAAAATTCATCCAAAGTAAAACGCAGCTCAAAAATGCTCGGAAAAATCATGCGATGAAAATCCTTTTCAATTTCTTCAAATTTTTTTCAAATTGAAAATTTTTTCAATTGCGGAAATTTCCTAAAAAATTTTCAACCTCATGTTTTTTAAAATTTCATTCAACTCAATGAATAATCAGAAAATTTTTTAAACGATTCCTTAATGAAAATATGAAATTGAAAATAATTTAAAAAATCAATGTTGGAAAAATTTTATGAAAATTTAAATTAAAAAAAAATTACTATTGAAGAAATTTTAAAATTGGATATAATTTCGAAAAAAAAATGGAAATAAAAAAATTTTTAAAAATTGAACTTAGAATAAATCTAAATCAGACTATAAAAGTTTCACTTTAAAATCATATTTTGACTCTACTAGGTACATCAAAAAATTCTTAACCAGCTTATACTACAACAGGCCCGGCGAGGGGTGGTGCAAAGGGTAAATTTGCACCGGGCCCTCATTTTTTTCAGAAATAGGACCCGCAAACGCCTTCAAAAAAAACTTATAAAATAACAAGAAAAATAATCAAAAAATTCACCTTTTCAGGCCAAACTTTCAGTTTTTTAAAAATAATTTTACCAAAAAAAATTTTCCCTTGCTTCCCTCGGGCTATGGTTTGTTCCATATTTTAAAATTTTTTATTCGATTTTGACCCAAAAAACGAAAAAAAAAATCTCTCTTTCCCTTTGTTTTAAAATGTCACTTCATATCCACGCTCAAGCCGCTCAAGGTTACTCGAGTAATGCAGATAGCTTAAAAAAAGGTCTGAAAAAAGGGGGCCCACAAAAATCTTTGTACCGGGTCCGCATTTCCTCTCGTCGGCCCTGTACTACAAAATCTTCGAATTTTTTCGGAATTTTTCGAACAAGTTTCTTTAGAGGTTTTTCAATTTCATTATCATTTTTGGTACACATGTTACAGCTTCGTTGTACAAATACTTAGAAAGTTGTCATTTTTCCTGTAATATTCCATATTTTGAATTAAAATTTCAACAAAAGTCAAAATTTAGCTTATCTGTACAAAAAATTGTAATTTACCTGATTTTTTTTGTTAGAAAAAAATTTAAATTTATTTTAAAATATCTGGCCAGACCTTGCCTTTTTCAAACTAGGTCAACCCATCCTGGCCCTCTCCTTCCACCCCCACTGCTTTTTTCATAAATTTCAACAACTGGATGAAAAAAAAGCCTGATTAGATACCTGCCTCGTATCAATGCGATTTATTTTCCACGTCGTTCAATTTCTCTTAAAATTACATACTTGGGTAGGTTTTTTAACATGTTAAATGTGTATGTACACAAGTGTAGGACAGAAAGTACACGTTGATAATTACAACGCCATTATAAGTCGAAAGAGGAATTTAATTTTCATACGATTGTTATTCCATCCTACAGCTACTTTCTCCCTGCTATTTTTTACGTCGCGTCGTTCAAATCGGCCATTCATTTTTCAGTATTTTTAATTATTTACCGTATTAGGTTGGCTGTGTTCGTTTCAAGGATCGAAACCCACACGTAACTTGGTCGTACCACCATCGTACATCTCATTTGCGTCGAAACCTAAAAAAAATTCCTTCTCAGTGTTTCATTTCGAACCACGCGGATTAATCTGTTTTGGTATGCACTGGCACGTTCCGATTCACTGATCTTCCATACACAACTTGTAAAATGTTCAAGATAGTAAATGAATCCACCTCATTGTGTTTCGATAATCAATTGCTCCATCGTCGAATATATTTTGTAATTTTTAACCAGTTGTACTCAATTCAATGGAAAAACTCTTCCTTGTAGTTTGAAAGATAGGCAACGACG
Organism: Pseudococcus viburni; assembly: GCA_033439095.1. Taxonomy (NCBI): domain Eukaryota; kingdom Metazoa; phylum Arthropoda; class Insecta; order Hemiptera; family Pseudococcidae; genus Pseudococcus; species Pseudococcus viburni. The sequence goes on from JAVBJF010000250.1 coordinate 67,979, forward strand.
ATGGCTGGTTTAAAAAATTTTTACCATGAAACGAAATGGCAAGAAAGGAAAAATTTCAATTACCACGGTCGTATAATAAGAAATCTGAAACTTGAAATACCACAACGCATGAGGCATGACCTTTCAGTCTCCTTCGTGAAAATACACCGTTGTTGTTGCCACTTTACCATTGCTACTGTTAAATTTCCATCCAGAAACCGTGTTTCGAATTATTTTAAAGAGGGATTCGTTTATACGTTGAAAATTTTACCTATTTCGGTGAAAAAAATTCGTATCCTTTGTGTATCTCGATTGGGAAATTTTAACATCTTTAGAAATGATGCCCGCTTTAATGGCTGCTGTATTAATCAACTCGTTTAATATACATTCGAGTCGTAAAATACTCGAGTACGATGTACACGCCATATTTTTATTATATATTCGGTAGAGAAAAAAAAAAACACGTCGGAGTAATGAAAGTGTGTGTATCCGCAACGAATGTAATTTTAACGTAAATTTCTCATAATGACCGCAAAAATGTACCTATCTAGGTACCTACCTAATTACGAAATTAAATGAGAAATTTCGAGACGAGTTCGTGAAAATTTTTATACGACGAGAAAAATTCGAAGAGTAATTTTCGGGGATGCGAAGAAGAAAAATGCCAATTATACGGATTGCTCAATATTTCAAACCCGGATTAGTCATCAGATTGGAATTCTGTACTGCGAACGATGATACTTCAGCTTTAATTCGTCGATGGTGACGCGAGCTGGCGAAATGGAAATGATGAAATAAAAAATGATTTGTATGCAATTGTTTGCGGATATTGTCTGTGTCTTGGATTCAGTCTAGAAATCTGGTTCATGTTCGGTATTTTGTGTCCATTGTTGAAAGATAAGCTGATGTCGAAAAATAACTCCGGATAAAGGATGGAATTTTATAAATGGCGGTTTGGGATTCGATACGAATTCAACGAGTAAGTTTTATTTTTTGTGTTCTTGATTATGGTAGAAATTAAAATTTGAGAGTAAATTGAGATAAAATTGTATTGAATACATATTTGAATTGAATTATATAATGGATCATAAGTATAAAAGTAGGTTAAGTAAGAGGTAGATACCTGGCTATGTTTAAGGTCAGATGAGTTATATATTTTAAGGGTATCTTATCAGTAGGCAATGAAATTCATGATTACAAATAAAATAATTAGTGAGTAAAATATGTTTAAAATTTTTAATCAAGTTAGGTATATGATTCTGAATAAGATTATACTGAATTTTTTTCGCTATTTTTAAAATAAATTTTAAGAATTATTGTTAAGGTAATTTTTGAGAAATGGGCGTCGATGAATAACTGCAAAATTTTGAGTAAACTGGACGCAAAAGGACTGAAAAGGACGATCAAGTTTTGAAATTGGCTTTTGGATTGGATCATTAAAATTTAGCAGTTAATTACCGAAGAATTTTCAACCAAGTTTTCAATTGTTGCTGCTGGTTTGAAAAATAAATGAAGAATGGATCATTTCCAGTTCTAAAAAAATGCATTGCACATTTCCCTACTGATCTTAAGAAGTCCTTAATTGATGTAAGCTCAACTCACTGCTTCATCGAGCTGGTAAGCGAGGATACTAGAGTTCATTTCAAGCTTTTTTTCGATCAGTGATGTAAACTGGTGTGATCATTAATGAGGATCAGGATTAAGTGCATCAGAATCAAGGTTGCCAATCGAGATTGCGAAAAACCACTATTTTGGCTAGAAAATGCATCACTAAAAAATTGAAAATCACTGTAGCCAATTTGTTCAGAAATTACTAAAATCACTATTGTTCTCCAGAAGTTGTTCAAAAATCACTAAAATCTCTGACTCATCATTGAGAAGTCATTTTCATCCCTGCATTCATCCTCAAAAATCACATTATAAAAATAGGTAAAAAAGTGTCATATCAAAATCGCCCGAAATGACTTTTTTTCAATTTTTTTCCGAATATTTTTTATCAAAAATCACAAAAATCACTGAAATTTTCGAAAATCACTGAAAAAATCACTAAATTTCTTTAAAAGATAAAAAACCACTGATTTCGGTGAGAAATCACTGAGAATAATCTTGATCAAAATTAGTGATGAACGATTCACGAAAAAAAATGATTCAGATTCCAAATCTGCGATTCACTTTGCAAATGAATCCGATTCTGAATTGAATTCATTGCTCTCGCGATTCACAACTTGCGACTCATTTTTTAAAATGATTTTTTTTTAGTATGAAAATTTAAATTTAAAACGACTTATAAACCAAAAGCTCATTCACTGATATGTATGTTTCAAAATGAAAAACAAAACAAGTAGATGAGACCTATAAATCACAATCATTTCCTGAAAACTTTATTCTCAATCTCAACTTTAAAATTTCTTCTCGTACTTTTTTCTCATTTTTAAAGTTTTTTCGTGTACTAAAATTTTTTTCCAACTGTAAAATTTAAAAAAAACACAACTCTGACAAGTATTTTACCTACTTACCTGTTTTGTAGTTTTGTCATATTTTTTTCGACTCTGAAATTTCCCTCCAAATATCTTCCTACTCTAATTTGTTTACGATAAAAAAAAATTGTTTTAAAAATTTTAAAATTGATTTGAAGTTGATGCAGTTGAGAAAAAATTCTATTTAATGTAAATGAAATTTAAAGTTGAGAAAAAAAATAAGGAAATGAAAAAATGTTGAGAAAAATTTCAATAGATGAAAAAACTTGAAAAAAATATATAACTAAGAAAAATTTTGAAGAAGAAATTTTAGAGTTTGGAAAAAATTATTTTGGATTTGAAAATTTTTGATACGGAAACTAAAAAAAACTTCGTGAATTGCAAAAAAACGAATCTTGCCTGTGCGATTCAGTTCAATTTGTGAATTCGATTCAATTTTTGTGATTCGAATCGTCCCATCTCTGATCAGAACGAATGAGAAAGGATGAAATATTTCAAATATGTTCCTCCTCGAATCAATTCGTGACCTAGGATTTGACTGATTTCAAAATACATCTGTATAAGAGAAGTCAGAGAACGAAAATGAAATCGATCAAATCAGCTTCAAGATAAACTGATGATCGAAACAAATCATTTTCATCAAAATAATTTCAAAGTTCAAGGATTCAGATTTACTGATGAAAGACAGAACAGATCAAGATGATAAGAAACAGTTCGATTCGATCAAATATTTGTTGGTTATAGCTTATCTGCAGAGGAAATGATTCAAGTAAATGAAACGTCAAGCTAATGAAGAAAAACGGAAAAAATTGAAGCTGAAATCGTTTCAGATGGTTTCAGTGTTTATGGAACTTGAACGAAATTTCGATTGAAACCTCAAAAATAATAGCACTGTAGTGTTATTCAATTTCATTGATTTTAAGATCGTGAAAAACAAACATTAAAATTACATTTTACGAACAGAATTACAGAAACAAATCAAAGATAGATCGATTTTTTTTTGTTTAAAATGGAAATGGAAAACTGAAACCATTAAGGTTTATTCCTTGTTAATTACATACCTATCTTAAAAATTACGAAATAGGTCATCTCTTTTTTTGAATTTTGTAAGCGAATTAGAGATTGATCAATGGCACAAACCGAAGGTCTAGAATTCTTTTCCCTACTCTCTCATTTCGAATCAGTGAAAAATCACTGATAAACAGTCAGAATTGCAGCACAGGAAAAAAGCAATTTTTCATTGATTATTCAGAGAATTTCACAATTTTTTTTAGTAAATTTCATAAATATCACTGAGTTTTCAGTGAATTTTTACTGATTTCCAGTAATTTTCTTTCACTGACTTGGTTCCAGTGAAAAATTTTTCACTGATTTATTACTGTGCTGCAATTCTTACTGTTTTTCAGTGATTTTTGATAAATTTCACTGATTCAGAAATGAGAGAGTGGAGGGTACAGTTTAAAAATTGTGAAAGTGGCTTTCGAATGTTCGAAAATTTCAAATTAAAATTATCCTAGTTCACTGGAGTGTGTTTGTAATTCACATCTATAATATGTAGCTATTGCTACATAAAATTCAAGTCAGTGAAAAAGATCGAAAAATTTATAATTATAAATTTTTCGATTTTTTTCACTCACTTGAATTTTTTTTTTGAACTGGGTGCAAATTACCTGAATACCTATTATCAAACTCGATACAATTTGAATTTTTAAATTTTTAAAACTGAAAATACGTGTTTTTTGATAACTGGGTACAACATAAATTTATCGTATTTTTTGCTGCAAGTTTACTTTTTTGAAAAACTTTACCTATAGGTATCTATGTTTGATTTTGGATAATTTGATCGTTCAAATACAAAAAAAAAAATTTAGAATTGAAAAATAGTACGTATCTCGGAAAAAAATACCAACGAGAAGTCAATTTCATTTTAAAACCATGGGAAACCGAAAGCTGAGATAAATTTTACACCTGAGAAAATATTTTGAGGAAGAAATTACGTAGCTGAAAAACAGATCAACATAATTATTTTATTAGGCTGTTGAATAATTGATTTCCACCCTCTTCTTTCCCTTCTTACCTTTGCTGTAATAAATTTGATAATCTTAATTTTCCTTTTTCTTTGTCTGTAGTCTGTAAACAGAAAAAACTCTACGGGCACCGATGCCTAATTAGTTTTGATGAATTTAAAGACTTTTGAATTCCATTTTTGATTTTTTTCTATATTCAAAAAGAAATTGATGTATGATGTTGCAGCGAGTGTTAGTTGCATCTTTCGGCGATGAAAACATTTAGACCTCTATAAGTTAAAATTTTGAAATGAATCTTTTTGCGTAGATCAAAAAAGAAAAAAATTATGACGATATTTTGTGATATTTTCGAGGAAATAATTTTTGAATTGTGACTTTCTACGGAAAAATTACGTGGGTTCAACTTGAAAAACATTAATTTTTCATATATTCACAATATCTAACCAGAGCGTCGGTAGAAAAACGAAAAAAGATCCTCCCTTTTTTCCAATCTGAGAATAAATTGACTTTTTTTTTTTTGGAAATTTTCCTAGATCTTGAAACATATTCGAGTTGAAACTGAAAATCGAAAACAATATACTCGAAGTACGAAGATTTATAAATAAACATCCATATTCATTAGACGAGAGTTTAAGTGAACTATTTATTTGCGCATGCAGACTTCAGTTCAGAAAATTTCAATATTTTATGTTTTTATTTTTATCTAGTAATTAAAAATTTTCTTTCTCGAAAACTATCGGCCATTTTTATGAAATTTTTAGAGAAGGTAAAGAAAAAATTAAAGGAGAGGTATACAGGTGAAAATTTGGACGAAATTTATTAACATTAGCGATTCGAGCTCCAGGGTTATTCAAAATTTTTAAGCATTCGAAAAAAAGTATCTGAACTTTGAGCCTCGATTAATACTTGGAAAACTACACCTTCTTCTATAAAAACAAAATTCTCCTTGCTGGAAAGTAAATTTTATGTTCCACAATGTTCTATTTAGATATTTTTTTGTTAAGTGTGACTCTATTTCCGCCTAGAATATCAATTTTTATTAGAAAAGGTTGTGTTTCAAAATTGTTTTCGATTTTTTCAGTAGGTACCTAGTGTCTTTATTTTCATTTTGAAATTCGATTTCTTGAAAATCTTCACTGAGAGGCTTGCGGTGAAAACTTGATCAAAATTAGTGAGAAGATTTGAGCTTTAGGATTGCTCGAAATTTTGAAAACTCATAAAAACGTAACTCAACTTGGAACCTCCTTCCGAACCACGACCTTTTCGAACAGAAGTCGATTTTCTGGGCGGGAAAGTATCGTAAATACAAGAAAAATCAATAAAGGAAAGTGTAGGGCATAAAATTTTTTTCCAATAAGGGCGATTAGTTTTTTTTGGTATTAGACATTGAAGTTCATCAGACTTTTTTTTTTGAACGTTCAACAATAATTTTGAGAAACCTAGTAGGTCAAATCACTTGCACTTAGAAACTATAGGCAGTTTCAAATTTTCATCTCCGATTTTCTTTCTTCTTATTGTGGGGGGGGGGATTTTTCTTTAAATTTCCAACAGCCAGATTTTAAGGGTGATTGGCGAAATAAGAGGTATTTTTTCAATCGGGTGTTTTTTTTAAGAAAGCAAGTTTCAGAAAAAAAGTTCATACGTATCTTGTTTTTGGATACGTTGAATACTTATCAGATTCAATATTGCTTTCGGTCGAGTTGGGGCTGATATTTGTTCATCTTTTCTGCATTGTGTGCGAATTTTATCAAAAAATCCATTTTATAAAAACCTGAACATTCAAAAATGGTATTTTTGGTAGTTGATTTTTTCTTTAAAGTTGGCTGTAGATGTACAAAAGGAAGAGGACGAGTCTAGGAATTATGCGACCAAAAAAAGAGATCCGCTGCTGAATATTAATAAAATTTACAAAAATTGTTTAAAAAATAAGTGGGCAACTTAAACATTTGTGAAGTATTAAAATGTAGATTGCTGGATATCTACCTATCAAAAATGGGAAAAATTTAAAAATAAAAAAGATGAAAATTTTCCATAAAAATTGATGAAATAAACGAGTGTTTTTTTTACAAATTCAAATAAAAAAATGCCATTTTTGATTTTTCGAAATAATTATTCATTAAAAGTTTGCCTTCGCATTGACACTATCTCCTTGTAGTTTAGAAAATTATTTTGGAAGTCATCAATGGCGTAGCCGAAGAGAGGAGAGAAGATAAAGGGGATAACCCTACATCCCTAATAGGGTTCAATATCTAATGAACATCAATTTTTTTTTCTATCGTGATTTTTTGTAAAAATGTTTGCCTTTGCTTCGATCAGCACTATTGAGGTGTCCACCGGTCGTGAAAGTAATTTTAAAGCATACTTCTAAAATATTTTCTTACAACAATTTTTCTAATTCAACGTGAGTAATTTTCAGCTCTTGGGCATTTTTTTTGAGTTTTTCTTTCTGGCTTCGCTCGGGTCCGAATATTTTTACACGACTTTGAAGGTTGAAAATATTTCTCAAAATCAAGGTCTCATGTTACCCAGATCTCAATGCATTTTTTACAAGAATCTAGTTTTTTATCAGTAATTTTTGGCTGTAGGTGAGTTGATTCCCAAAGAAATATTTGTGTAAAAATACAGGGGAATTGATTCTCATTGTTTTTTGGAGATGTACGAATTGATTCCCCCTTTTTCAAAAGTGAATGTGCGAATTGATTCCCATTTCTTTGGCAGGGTATATATGAATTGATTCCCAGTTATTTTCCAAAAAAGGAATTTTTCAGGAGAGCGAATTAATATGCACAAAACGTTTCTACGACTTAAAATTAGGTTCAGCAAATGTTGGTTTGTTTCAAAATCTGAATTTGGGACCTACAGAGCAGGTTTCACTCCAGTTCTCAAGAATTGAATTGAAAAATTTTCCCATCTGGGTGCGCTTATGCTTGGGAATTTTTTAATCGCAGTTTTGGAAATAAAATTTTACGAAAAAAACAATGGTGTTATTTATTTAGGATTTAAAAAATCATTTCGACACCTTTTTTGTGTTTTTAAAATAAAAAGCTCGAAAACTTCGAAGATCTGTAATTTAGAAACATATATGGGGAAATTTTTCATTTCAATTCTTGAGAACTGGAGTGAAACCTGCTCTGTAGGCCCCAAATCCACATTTTGAAACAAACCAACATTTGCTGAACCTAATTTTAAGTCGTAGAAACGTTTTGTGCATATTAATTCGCTCTTCTGAAAAATTCCTTTGTTGAAAGAGGTTGGGAATCAATTCGTATATACCTCTGAAAAAAAAGGGGAACCAATTCGTATATACGCCTGAAAAAAAGGGGGGAATCAATTAGAACCGTTTTCAAACCTAGGGATCAACTCACTAACTCCCTAATTTTTAGCGCTTGAATTTTTTTTGAAAAGTGATGGGCAAGAATCGATTATCTGTAAGAATCGATTCTTCGACTCCATAAAAATATGAAAAGAATCTAATCGATTCTTCAGTCAAAAAGAGTCGATTAATCGATTCCAGAATCGATTCTTTCACAATGAATTACAAAATACACTTATTTGAGAAAAGGGGGGGGGGGACAGCACCCAGTTACAAAAATAAAATTATCTAACAAATTCAGTAAAACAACACGAAAAAGTGAGATTTTTAAAATAAAAACGTGCAACATGCTGAGATCAAAAAGACGACCAACGGTGTTGAATCACCAACACACTTGAAAAAAAATTATCTTTTAGTTTGGAAAAAAGGCCTGTGCTTGAATCAAATGTACATCACAGACAGAAACGATGAAGAGTCAACTGGAAATTTTTTTATTTCCGGTCGCGCGCATTCTGCTCCTTTAAAATGACTAAAATGAAGAATCGATTCTCAAGAAGGAATCGATTAATTATCCATCACTATGAAAATTATTTGCTCTCTCTTCGCTCGAGTCTGTGTGTACGTTGTAATAAAATTTCACTGCTTTATATTTTATCTTCTCCCCCCCCGCCAGGGCCGTGCAGAGAAAATCCGGGCCCGAGGGGAAAAATTGAAGAGAAAAAAAGGTCTCTGACAATGGAGGGGGGGCTCAAAAATCTCAAATTTTGATTTTTGAGTTCCAATACTGCGCAAAAGAAGGAGGCTGCGGATAACAAAAAAATTTAAGTCGATTAACGCAAGAACCTAATTCTTCAAGAATTGTAAAAAATTCGGTAAGTAAGTACCTACACCTAGGTATTTTCGAAAATAATTTTTTTTTAAATTCCAAGAAAATTCAAAATTGATTAAATCAATTTCAGAGATTATTCATTGACCCATTTTTTTTTGCTAAAATCAATATTTTTTATATCTTTGTCACTTTCTCTTATTACACTTCTCTTCATCTATGAAGAGAAATTTTAAACCGTTATAAAATGGCAATTTTCTCGAAAAAATTGTGCTTTTTGATCTACACCGTCGTTGAATAATCTTTGAAATTGGTTTTAATAACTTTTAAATTTTTTGAAAAAATGAATTTTTGACAAATTTTAAAGAATAGAAGGCTCTGTCGCGATCGGAACATCAATTAATCGATTTTGAATTTTTCAAATATAATTTTCTACTCGCCCTAGCCCTCGTCTTTTACGCAGTATTGGAACTCAAATATCAAAAATTTTGGTTTTTCGACCCATTCTATTACACATCTAAAATTATAAAACAATTCAAACCAAATCTACGAGTGTACTAGTGTGATGAGTATGTGCTAAGCCAAATTTTTTGTTTGAAAGGGCCTCGCGCTCGCTGTAAAGACAGCATGTTTTTTAGTCCTAAGGGGCCCTCGCGGGCCCCTACGACCCCCCGAAAACCTCGGGCCCGGGGGAAATATCCCTTCCCCCCTCTCTGCACAGTAGGGTGGGCCAAAAAACCAAAAATTTTGAATTTTGAAAAGTTACCCCTCACAAAAGTTGTTGGCTGGATAGACTAGAAAAATAAAATGAAAAATTTCAAATTCGATTCATATCTTCCGATCGCGCAAGAGCCTTCAATTCTTCAAAAGTTGCCAAAAAATTAAAATTAAAAAAATTTCGAAAAAATTTAAAATTGACTAAAATTAATTTTAAAGCTTCTGTAGTGACTATCTAGACCAAAAAGCACTTTTTTTTGAAAAAATCAGCGTTTTATAACTTTTTTCAATTTTTTTCAGAGGTGAAGAAACATGAGAAGTTTAAAAAAACAATAAAACATGGATTTTTCAAAAAAGTTGTGATTTTTGCTTTAAATAGACCCTAAATAAGCTCTAAAATTGATTTTGATGAATTTTGATTTTTTTTTAATTTTTTAAAAATTTCCAAAAATGTTGAATTTTTGACAATTTTTGAAGAATTGAAGGTTCATGCGCGATCGGAAGATATAAATCGATTTTGAAATTTTTTATTTCATTTTTCTAGTCTATCCAACCAACAACTTTTGTGTAACTTTTTAAAAATCAAAATTTTCGGTTTTTTGGCCCACCCTACTGCACAGGCCTGCCCCCCTCCCCGGAAGGAAGCTCTAGTTACGATACTGCGTAAAACATTCCTTTATTTTAAAAATTATACCATTTTTCATTTTTGCAACTTTTCGTTGTATTTTGCCTCTTCCACTCCTCCCAAAAACAAATTATTAGGTCACATTTCTAAAAATTATGCAATTTTCAACCCTTTTTTTTGTTTTGTCTCTTTGCCCGGGAAGATTCTATTGTTCGCAAAATCAATTTAAAATGTTTAGGTATTAATTGAAAAATCCAATTGGTTCTTCAGAAAAAAAAATTTCACCAAATTTTGCTCACGTATGTTTAGGCCTATGAAAAATACCTTCGATTGACTTCCTAGATTGGTAGTTAGGAACCGAATTAAGACATAAAATCTACCTACGTATTGGTATTTTGCAATCGCATGATCGAAATAATTATTTGAGTAAGTACTTCCTGTACGGCTGTCTTCGTATTATTTTTCGATAGGAATTTTCCTCAAGCATTTCCAATAATTCTCAAATGAAATCTCATTCACCATCACTTAAAAATACAAAAACAAATCTTTAACCTATGAATGAATCGATCCTGTATTGTTTTATCTCATTCCCAAATTTATTATCAACGATTTGGACGATTTAACGCTTGTATCAACATTGAATTAACGCAACCAACCGGTTCGGTTGGATTCAAGGATCAAAGTAATTATTTCTAACGAGTGTTACGATCAACGAACCCCTTACAGTCGATATTCTCCTCGTTCGAGTATCTTTACCTTAATATTTTTTAAAAATACGAGTTCGTCGAATTAAATACGATTTTTTTTACACATTTTATTTTTACCTTTTGATAAAAAAATTTCGAATCAATATTCGATCTTGCATCTTGAAATTAATCAATATCGTTAGCTTTTAACCAAAATTACCCTCTAGTTTCGTTTTCTTCGCTCAAATAAATCCCTATCTACCAATTACCCAACTCAATCTCATACATTTGCCCGAAAAGTCACTAAAATTGGAAATCAGTTCGAAATCTATTAATAGAAAGCTCAGGGCCTTAGGTGTTTCTGTACGTAACACTCAAAGCTCGTTAGTCTTCGTACGTTACACCAAAATCTTCAATCCATAACCCCATCCAGAAGTATCCCGCAACCCTTAATTTAATTTCAATTCATTATTCAGCTTACAACCGTGCGATAAATAATTGAACAATAATCCTCGCTCGTAAAAAACAAATACGAACGATGAAGAGAAAAATAACAATCGTCGAAGTCGAACTGTAAACAAACCTCCAGCTCGAGCCCAATTTGCCACACGTATTTCTCGTTTTATTTCGTTCGCTTCGACACCTCGTCGAATTAAATTTCATTAACTATTCGCAAATAGAGTAAAAATTTCAAAATTGCATCGCTCTTGACGAAAAAATAAATCCGAAAATAACGGATTTTTTTTTGTTCGTTTGTCGACCGCCAATGACGCTGCTCGCGAATGTGATTATAATCAAAATCGCTTTATCTGTGTGTTACGTTACAAGATGGTGGGAATGTTTCGCTTTCGGAGAACCGTTTTCACCAAAAGTGTGTTCACTTGAAAATTTGTGTGCAATTTTTTATTATTATGAATCGAAATTATTTTTTAAAAAAAACACACGTGTAAATATTCGTAAACTTTTAACCTCGCCCAAGTCGATTTTTATTCCTACGCATTATAGTGCTACGAGTGTTTTTCGTGTGAAACTGGAATAAGTAAATTAGTTACTTATGGTAAATATCAATTCGATTCTATAGTTCGAATGTGTTTTAGGATGTTTTATCAATATCATATTTATAACTTTATAAGAAGATGTTCCAGATCGAAGGTCGTAATTAATATACCAATGTGTTTGCTCAGTATATAAGATACAATGTAGATTGTGTAAGTGGTCTAGAATTTACATTAAGTATACACAGTTGATCTACTTCCCAATGGTACTTCGGCGAGCTCGATTTACTTTCATAATTATCGTAATACGATCTGCTCCCGATTTTGAATTATTAATAATCGATTATTTTCTCAACTTTAATATTTGACCCCGAATGTGTTTCCAAAACAATACCCAAATCTAGACTCCAAAAAAGGAGGGAAAACACCTCTATTTACTTGTTGATTTTTCCATAGATTATAGCATCAGGTTTTATGATCCTTCGATCGAATGTGTTTCGCAATCAGATGTAATTATTTAATCCGAGTATTCGATTCGGGAACGCAATAGCTGCCGGAAAACATCCCTAGAGTGGAGAAAATAACACATTTGTGGAGTGATTCATTCGTATGCAGTGGTATCGTATCGTAGAATTGGTTCAATTATCGGTGTACGAGTTTATTTCATCAATTTATATTTTTCTAGTTAATTTCGAGCTTAGAAAGCGGAGAAGTATTCGTGCAAGAGTTATACGTAGCTGTGTGAACGTGCGGAATCGATCCTGACGCTGATGGCTGATGATTCACCTACGAGTGGTTGAAATTATGGCTCGAGTCGAGTGAAAATCGTTTTGAATTACGTATGTGGGGTGCGATTTAGGATACCGATGGAAACTAAATTTTCTAAGTCGTGTTGATGAATTATGTGAAGTATTGAGAATACTTATGGTTAGCATATGTGTCGTTTTTTGAGATTTTTTGTATGTTATTGGTTGTATAGTGTTAGATGAGTCGTATGTGTGTGTTGAAATTGAAGTAGAAGGAGTATTTTTAGTGTTGGAATGTTGTTTCGGATCGAATGAGGGTTGTTTTATGGTGTAGTTTTTTTTTTTTTTTTGGTTTTTTAACGAGTTTTTTTGATTTGGAGGAGAGTTTTCGAGGTTGGGGGTGATTTAGTGATTCTTTGTTATCAATTTTTGTGTTTTTTCGATTATAATTTATTGCCATCTTTGTGAAGTATGTGAAGTGTTGAATTTGAGAATATTTATGGGTTTTTATATTGTACAAAAATGGTTACATGGTGTAGCCTGTTTTTTTTTTTTTCAATATGTTTGGTTTGGAAGAGAAGAGATTTTAGGAGAGTGTTATTTGGTGGTTATTTGTAATTAATTTTAGTATTTTTTTTCCTTCTGAGATTGCATTTTATCGTGCTAAACACCTTCAACTAAACAAACCTCTCCTGTTTGGTTGGAAATTACGAAATTATCTGAGAGAAAGTGCAATTGAGTAATTCTCCACCATTATTATTTTCAAATGTGAAACCAGGTTCATTGTTTTCCAATATGTACGTCATGAATTGAGAAATAATCTTTCTTACGTGCTCAGTCATTCGAATATTTCAAATAATATAAAAAGTGACTCGAATTTGAATAAAAATTTGCCATACATAAAAATTCCAAGTTGAGCTGAAATTAAATATTCATTTTTTATTATTGGAACTGATAGTCCATCGAATACGTAGAAAATTATGCATTTTTAAGTGTTGATTTTCATTTTTAATGTTTTATTCTGAATGAATACTGAACAATTTCTCATTCACATGCCAATTGAATACAAATTTCTAAATTATAGTAATGATGTGAGGTAGAAAACTTCATTTCTCTAATTTTTCCAAGTTGAAAAACAACACTTGGGTTGAAAATTAAAAAGGTTGAACTTGAGATAATTTTTTCAAATGGTTGGTGTTTTAATTTGAAATTGTTCAAAGTTAAGGTCAGTTGGAAAATTCTAAGTTGAAAAAAGCTTCAAAAATGTGCCTTTTTTGATGTAATGACATTTCACTCGAAATCTTGAAAGAATTTGATCAATTTTTTTCATCAAACTGGACTTGATGATGGTGAATTATCAAATATTGGGAGAAATGTCAAAATAGTAATGAATTTCTCTCTTAAAAAAAAAAAAAAAAAAAAAAAGACTCAATGTGACATAATGACTTTGTGTTCAGCATAGAAAATACTTGAAACGATTTTTCGTGTAAAATTACTTTTCAATTCATTAAAATTACTTGGAGCAATTTTATTTCAAAAATTGAAAACAATCGATGAAAAGTTGAAATGTCTAAAAACTTGGGATAATTTTTGATATAAAATTATATTTTAATAGGGCTGTTGAAACTACGTCATCCTTATCAAAAAGTGTGATAAGGAGCTGGTGGGAAAAAGAAAAAATCATTAATTTCGTACGTATTTAACGGAATTTTCATAAATTTATCAATTATTGTAAAAAAATGAAGTTTCGTGACAATTAAGAAAATAATAAAATTCGTAGCTAAGAAAAAAAATACTTTGGAAATTCAAAATTTTCCCACCAGTTCAATTGTGACGTCAGTTTCAACAGTCCTATGTAGATAAATTGTTCAGCAATGTTAAAAATTTAATAAAGATGAAAAAAAATTGAAGTATGTTTTTAACGAAAAGTTTTCTCAATGCTTTTAAAATTCAAGTCATTTGAACTAAGATTTGGCAGTTGTTTAAAAAGTTGAATGAATTGAAGAAGGTTGAAATATCTGGCATTTTTTACTTGAATACAAGAGAGATCTTTTAAGCACATTTTGATCTAAAGCAACGTGTATGTATTTTCTCTTTTTAAAAATTATTTCATTTATTTATTTCAAATAATTTTTCCATTCTACGTGCAAATCGAATAAAAATTTCAATGCTGAGAGAAAAAATGTAACCTATTTTTTATTTGAATAAATAAAAACGTTGGAAGGCAAAAAAAATGTTAAAAACCAACCAGAGTGTCTTATCAGATCCAAAAGTCCAAAAAAATCCGAAAAAAGTTAGAAATTGTTGGGTGATTCAGAAAAAACGAAAAAAAAAACAATTTTCGATTTAAAAATTTTCTCATTTGGTTTTTTTGGCATTGGTGATTCAGTTTTTTTTCTCTATTCAGTTGAAATTATTAGAATTACTTGCTAGCATCGTACTTGGTTACTATTGAAGGATATAAGTTACATTTTTTTAAAAATTGATACTTTTGGTTACATTTTTCATCAAAAAGTTTTATTGGTTACATCTTGTGTAAATTTCTTGACACGAAAATGGTATATATATATTTTTTTGAATAATAATTTTGTTTATTTTCAAGTAAATTATCTAAAGTGTTTCTTTACCCATTGTATAATTATTATAGATTTTTAAAGAAATATTTGCTCGAGTGGAGCAAGGGTCAAAATATAACGTTCAGATTTTCAAAAAAAAATTCATTCTCGTAGATTCAGAAGTATTCTTCAATTTCACTAGATTTTATGGAACGTATTTTTGAAGGAGCTGTGGTGAGGAAGAGATATCCCTGATCATGATGTTGATATAAGTGGAGGGAGGGGGGAGGGGTTGAAAAAATAAAAGCAATTTTTGGTCACGTTTTCAAGGTGTCCACGAAGCTGTGCCAGTCGCTAAAACCCGCCAATTTATCCAAAAAAAGGTATTAAAAATCACAAATAATTTCCTTTCATGGCTGAAATTTTGGAAAAATAATGAATTTTCGGCTTTTGATTGACCTTTTTACTAAAATTTTGGCCTTTGTTTCGCTTGAGCTTGATAAATTGACATATCTCAACAAATTGATATTTTTGAAACTTCGTTAGCTATTTTCCCTTCGCGAAATCCCTCCCTCTTCACCTCTTCCTCATTAATTCTGGCCAAAAAAATGTCACGTACTTCGTTGGAATTTATCGATTTAAAACTGGTACTTTTTATTGATTTTTTCAGAGGTTGGAGAGTGAGTAATGAATTACGCGAAAAATTTAATATTTTCGGTTTAAAAAAGGTCGAAATTTTCATATTTAATTTTTTCCAATTGTTCTATAATTTCAAACCTCTCGCCGCATTCGGATAATTTCCAAACACAATCACGCTCGATTACCCATTTTCGTCGTAAATATTCACCTAATTTCGACCAAGTTTACTGTGCAAACACATTCGTTATTGATAATACATCGAAATTCACTTTCAAACGTATACCTACGTAGTTATTTCACCAGCTAGCTTTTTATCAGCTGTTGATAAATTCTACCATAAGGCTCAAATACACATGTACTTGTCGACCTTTGAATCGCCGGGGTCATAAACTTATGTACTTTGTTCGAACGAGTGCACGAATCGTATTCTAACGTCGTTTTGTGTATTCTGTTACAGGGCATGTTATGGAAACGCGAATGTGACATCCGTTATGGCTGTGGATAGCCA
Source organism: Pseudococcus viburni (assembly GCA_033439095.1). Taxonomy (NCBI): domain Eukaryota; kingdom Metazoa; phylum Arthropoda; class Insecta; order Hemiptera; family Pseudococcidae; genus Pseudococcus; species Pseudococcus viburni. The sequence goes on from JAVBJF010000250.1 coordinate 84,072, forward strand.
TACAGACAATCACTACGAATTAGCCATTGACAACGTTAACAATAATAACAATTCGACGAAGAAAAACCTTCACCGGGGTTCGATAAAGCTCGAAAGTCGCGACGACGATTTCGGCCTAAATCCAGTCAACGACGATAGCGCTGAATGCTCAGAATCGCAAAAAGGTTCGGCTCGTCGTAAATACACCTCGGTCTCGAAAGGCATCTCGATCGAAGAGTTCCTTCTGAAGCAAGACCGACAAGTTCAGTTGACAGCTATCGATAAATTAATCCAAAAAAATAAAACAGCTTTGCAAAATTTGCAAATGAAACAGACACGGACCAAACCGGCGCCAGCTGCTGGCACCGCAGCGACCAACGGTAAAGCTAAAAAGGAGCCTAAGCCGAGGAAAGAGAAGGTTCTCGGGTCCAAAGTAGCTGCAGCCAGGAAGCGAGTTGCCAACGCTGTGACGACCGAAGCTAAAAATACGAAATCGGCCGCAGCTGCGAAGAAGGCCAAGATCGTACCTGCCAAAGTCGAAGAACCCATCAAAGGTAAAGGGAAAATCAAACGAACGAGTTCGGAGAGTAAAAAAGTCGTGAAAAAAGAAGCTCCTGGTATCGCCACAGCTCCTATTTTCGCAGCTGTGAAGAAATCTAAACCGAGTGTCGAAACTGTGGAGGCGATTAAAGTGACTTGTAATAAAGAAGGAAACGCGATTAAAGTTAAAACCACAGCTATCGAAATTCCACAATCGATCAAAGTTAAAAATACAAACGTCGATAATAAACGATCGATTAAAAATAAAGGTATTGGCGCTCGTAAACCGCCGATTAGAATTAAACCGAAGAAAATCAACAAGAACGAGAGATTACTCGACGCACGAGGATTCAAACCAAACGTATCGCATAAGACGAGATCGTTCACCAAAGTAGTCAAACTTCGTAATGGTAAAAGTCGAATCATTGCTGATAAAACGGCTCCCCCTAGTCCCCCGCAACGTAAATACAATCGTCGCAGCGCCAATACAACTTTGAATAATTCGTCGACCTCCGAGACCCTGGTAAATGGCACCAAATCTTCGGCTCCTTTCAAAAGATCCATTAAACAAGAACCAATCGACGATGACGCCGGCGTCAAACGCAAAAGAAGAAAAACTGCGGAAAAAGTCAACGTCTCTGCCCCAATCGCCACAAATGAACCGATTCCGGCACCCGAAGAAGCTGCCATCGAAACTACACCTATTCTGGACCAAATGCCAACCTTAGTGAAACAAGAAACCCAGTCACCGATTCCTAAAGTGAAACCAGCGATCGAAGAGACACCAGGAGTCCTCGAAGAGAACTCAGATCTCCTCGTAACGACCCCAGTCGCCTTGGAGCCTCCGGTCATCGATCAGGAATCGACTTCGAGTATTGAGATGATCGTCGACGAAGCACCAATCATCGAAGAAGACCAACTGAGTGTAGATCCGATAATCGATGAGCAATCGGAACCTCCTATGCTTTCGCCCCAGCCTCCCATTTCTTCTACTTTATCTATCGATGACGTGATTGTCATCGATTCGTCGCCAGAAGCACCCGATATTGAGGAGATCGAAACGCCTCCTCCGGTGATTCCTCCTTCTGTCCCGGTTCCGGTCAAAAACCCTACTCCGGTGATCAAAGACCTTACTCTGGCGGCCAAAGAGCCTACTCTGGCGGCCAAAGATCCTACTCCGGCGACCAAAGAGCCTTTTTTGGCGGCCAAAGATCCTACTCCGGCGACCAAAGAGCCTACTCTGGTGACCGAAGCTACTCCTGCGAAACCGGACGATCAACTCGAAGATACTGCCACCGAAACCAGTGATGATACAGAAGGTGACGAAGAATTCGGTCTACAAGACGCCAACACCGAATCCGAAGATATTATTGATGAAGATATCACTCTACACTATGAAACAGACGACGAAGACAGTACAGATAAAGATATCGCCCGAGAACCTACGGCTGCTGCTGTTGCTACTGCCGTTGATCCGGTACAAGAGCCCAAAGAGCCGGTTGAGTCGGCTAAAGAGGAAATCGCCCCTGTTCCTGTTGTCGAAGAACCGAAGGTAACACCTAGTCAAGAGAAACCTAAGCAGCCTGATACCAAAGTTCAAGACAGACCGGAAAATAAAGCGGTCAAGGAATCGATTTTGGGAGCGTTGGGACTCACGTCGCTGGAAAAAGTCCAACAGAAAGTCAAAGAGAATAATAATTATACCGGTACTTTGAAAGCTGTTATTAAAATTGATAAAGGGTGTCGACGGATGGAGCTGAAACCGAAGGATGCTGGCGTCGGAATCGAGGTAATTTTATGTTTTATCGATAGATTTTTAGTTTTTTAGGATTTTTTTGGGACTGTTGATTTGTGAGGATACTGTACAAAGAGTATTGACCGTCGATGGTAATTTTTAGGGTTTTTTTGCTTACTCGTTTATCAAGGTTCGTACTCGGGTCTTACGAGTAAGAGGTGCAACTTATGCATTTGCACAGATTTTTTGAAGAACCAGCCTAACACCTCTAGAGAACTCATAAAACATTGGGATCCTTTGAAAACTAAAATAATTTAAAATATGTTTTGACCAACGCCAAAAAAATCCACGTGCTTAACAAAAAATTCGAAAAATTGACAAATTTTCAAAAAGAAAACGAAATAAGGGTAAAATGCCCTAACTTCGACCGCTTCCTAATTTCGACCACCGGCCGATTTCGGCCGCTATGGACGAAAATTTTTTTTTCGTGTTCCTTTTTCGTATTTGAACAATTTGAGACCAAAATCACAACTCTATAGGCAAAATTGGCGGAGAAAATTGAAAAAAAAAATCGCACAGGTGAAAACATTTTTTTACGTATTCTTTGATCTCAAATTATGAATAATTTTTTTTAATAAATTCTACCAAATAATTGTGAATTGTGATGGAGCATGGTGTCAGATTTCGATAAAATCATCGTTTTTGAATACAACTGGAGGTACGAAACAAAAATTTTCACCAAAGTTCAAATTGTTTGGGGTGCCCTAATCTCGACCAGCTATACTATCTTATGCAATCTGTTTTTTGAATGCGATTTTGTTTTTTCTGATTTTCTCCGCGAGTTTTGGCTGTAGGGTTGTCGTTTTCGTCTCATTTTGTTTATCTGTGAAAGAAGAATATAAAAAAATTCTTTTTGGGTAAATTCCGCTCTATTCGGGCGAAATCAGCTGGTGGTCGAAATTAGGAACCCAAAATTTCAAAATCAATTTTTGAGTTCCCTCACAAAAAAATCGCAAAAAATACAAAAAATGGTTGTATCGGCTCAAAATTTTAGGGAGTGGTAGAGGAAGGATCACGGTATTTTTTAAACCATTTTCGACGTTTCTACCTCGAAAAATCTTCGATTGGTGGAAGTTTGAAAAAAAGTGGTCGAAATATGTCAACTTTACCCTCTATGAAAAGATTCAGCAAATTGAAAAGCCAGTCAATTAGGTACTTAAAACACTAAAAAAAAATTGAAAAATTGAAAATTATAAAATTTTTTGAATCAAAAATTTTGTGGAATTTTGAAGGCTGAGTTTTAAACATTTTTATTTAATATTCCAAGGAAAAAAGGGGGCTCGAAAATTTCAGTTCTGGAGTCACACTCGCTCTCTTCTGTGCTGTTCGTACTGGTACAAAATAGGGAAAAATAAAATAAACACGAATTTTTACTTTGCAAAACATGATGAATAAATAAGGTATGAAACTTTGTAAAAAAAAATGTCAAAAAGCATGGAATTTTAACAGGAATTAAGCTTCGAAAGTAAAATGAATGTTTCGTTTGTATTGTCTATAGTATTGGAATTTTAATTCACATGTCATGAAATTTTTTTCGAACAACAAACTATTGAAAAATGAATTTTTTTCGTTTCTGGAAATCGCAAATTTTTCACATCCTAGTTCTCCCTTTGCTCGTTTTGAAGCCTGTACAACATTTTAGAGGCAGTGGTTTACAATCTCTTCTCTTCAGGACTTCGATAAAAGTGATAAAACATAAGGATTTTGGACACTTTTTCTTCAAAAGTTTTCACTCTCACCCTTTTTCGAGCTCGATAAATTTACCCATTCATTTAGAAAATGTGAAACGAAAAATTCGATCTCACAATAATTTTCAACCCCCTCCCCATTTATCCCAAAACATTTGCAGGGTATCCATTCTCTGGAAAACCGGGAAAAGTAAGGAAATTTTGGTGGTCTGGAAAAGTCAGGGAATTTTGAAATTTTCTCTGGAATTTTTCAAAAATTCAAAAAAAAGATAAAATCATTTGAAAAAGTGTTTCTTCGCTTATTTTATGATAAATTTTTCAAAAAATTTCGCTCTCGCTTAGCACGGGCCAAATTATTACGCATCTTTTATGTGATTTTTTTATTCATAATTTTTTGTTGGCCGTAATGCATGCCTTTGTTCATTAAATTATGAATTATTTTTTCGCAAAAATTTTCGTCCTCGCTTTGCTCGGGCTCAACACGTTGATATGTTTCCATGGAATGATTTATATTTTACCTCCTCATTGATTTTTTTATTTATTGGTACAAAGTACAAACTAAAAAATTGGAGGGGATTGACTGAATTTATAAATTTGAGGTATGTGTTTTTCATTGGAGAGGCGAGAAATTTTTGAATTTTCAGCCAGGAAAAATCTAAATTTTCATTCGCTTGATTTGGTAGACAATGCTAGACACCCTGGCATAATTTGTTTCACTTTTCAAAACTTAGTAATTTTGCGTTGGAATATTTCGTTTTTCCTTTTTATTTGAATTTTTTTCTGTAGATAATGAATTCAAATTTTAAAATTTTTGTGGTGAAGGGAGTTGGGTGTTTTCAAACATTTTCATAATTGAATTTGAATCTTTTTTTGGCTCGAAGAGGAGCATCTGAAGATCTCGTACGAAGTATCTAGTGATTTTGAAAAAAAAAATCGTTAGGCCCCATGAATTTTATATCATTCTTATGCAAAATTTCGGAATGTAAGTACATCACGTGAAAAATTACCCCCCCCCCCCCCCTACAGTTTGCGAATATCATATTTAAAAGGTCTGGAAAAATCCGAAAATTTAGTCTGGAAACCCTGGAAAAGTCAGGGAAAATCATTTCTGAAATATGGTGGACATCCTGATTTGAAAATTCTGAAGCAGAAAGAAATTGACCCATTCATTTTTTTATGAACTTGATTGTGATTAAAAATTAACTTATCTGAAAAAAATTGTGTAAAAAGGTTTAGAAAACTTATAAAATTTGGTTCGAAAAACTAGGAAAAATAATTTTAGAAAAATAACACTTACCACTTAGAAATAGGATTTTCATTACATTTTTGATTTTTTTTTCGATGAGAAAGGCATTACAATTGAATTTTTTTAGAAATCAAAAAAGTAGCAAAAGAATCGCGAAAAAATCGAAATTTTGATTTATTCGATTTTATAAAAAAAAATTTTGTTTCAATTAAAAATTTTAAAAAGAAAAATTTCGAACAATTTTCAATTTTTTTAAAAATTGAATCTTATTTGTACTAGACGTTTATAAAAATGATTTTGGAGATATATATGGAGAATTTTTATTAAATCGATTCAAGTTCAAAATATCAAAATTTTTCTTGAGTATGCTTACATTGAAATTGAAGTTACATTTTTGTTGATTTCAAATTTCATATTTTCTGTGAAAAATTCAGCTGGTACCCTAAATCGATTACTGGAGGGGAAAAAATTAAAATTTTCGGCTCACAAGGGAGCTACCCGAGGTCTGACACGCCAAATTAAAATTTTTTCACAGGCACAGCATCACCAAAAACTTCCACAGTCAAAATTTCAGCCCCTAAAGTTGACTTGGGGTGGAGTTATGAAGGGGTGAATTTAGAAAAATCGCCCAAAGGTACACCGAAAAAATTACAAAAACTAAATATCTCGCCCCCATATGGCATTTAGGAGATGAATTTTCTACCACGATCTACCCGTGGTATATGTCGGCCATCTGGAGATGAGGTAGTCGCAGAAAATTCATCTCCTAAATGCCATATGGGGGCGAAAATTTGGATTTTTGTAGTTCTTTCGGTGTACCTATTGGGCGATTTTTCTAAATTCAAACTCTCATAACTCCACCCCAAGTCAACTTTAGGGGCTAAAATTTTGGCTGTGGAAGTTTCTTGTGATGCTCTACAAGCCTGTGGAAAAAATTTTCAATTTGGCGTGTCAGACCTCAGGTAGCTCCCTTGTCAGATGGGATTTTTTGAATTCAATTTCTCCAATTTTTTTTCTCCTGAAGAATGGAATCTAATTTTCCTGGCTAAGAAATGCAGTTTGGTGATTATTGAAGAGAGTTAGCTGTCATTTTTGCCTCTCCTTCCTCATTTGATCCTACCTCCCTTTTTTAAAGGTTCGAATGGTTTTATAATTGTTTCAAAAATGAACTGTGACCCGTAATTTCGATAATTTTTGTCTTTCACCCTAGTTTCGTAGCACTTGAAAAAATTTAAAATCTGGAAAATTTCTTTCAAATATTTCCATAGGTGAAAGTGAAAGTGTATCTTCGAGTGAATTTTCCCCCATTTTAATTTTTTTAAATAAATTTTCAATTCTTTATAAGATTGATGATAGGTAAATCCTTTTAGCTTTTTAAAATTTGAAAGTACATTTCTGTTTTACAATGAATTTTAAAACTACCCACGTATAAAATACTTATTATAGGTAGCTTATCAAAAAAAACAAAAAAAAAAACGAACTATAACAGGAAACGAACAACCTATTTTTATTTTATCATTCTTTGGCACGTGACGATGACGTGGTATAAAATATACCGTAAACTTTTCGTTAGGTTTTATTTTTCATATTTTATACCTACATATCATTTTTATGGAAAATTTTTACTTTGAAACATTTGTAACCGATGAGAGCCATTTTTCCGAAACGCTCTTAGTCGCGTTGAGTAAATTTTACGAGAAACGTAAAAATTGTATGTATAAATTGAAAAAAAATTAATCGTTGAAACTTGAAAAAAAAGACTCGTTTAAGTTGATTTTGATTCATTTTAAAAAAATTTGACAGAGGGGGAATTTATTTTACTTGTTTGGTTGAATTTTTTCAATCGGTCATTGAAGTCATCACGAAAATAGTATTTTCTAACGTCGTTTTCCTCATTTTTTATTCATTTTCCCCCAGATACAGAGTAAATGGGGTAAGCCGCTCATTTTCAACTCTGAACTCCTCTCCAAAAACTTTTTTTTTTTTTTTCAACAGTAACTCATACATTGAATCCTTGCCTTCATAAAATTATGTGAAAAAGTTTTTTTTCAATTTTGAAAGGGGATTTGTGCTCCATCTCCTAGAACCTGAAAAGATGGACTCTTGTCCCAGAACCCGGGGGTAAAAGTACATCTGAATCGAACCCGAAGTTTTTCATTGTTTTCTCACGTATTATCTGTTTACAAATGTTACATATCAGAAAACAACACCGACAAAGGTTTTATTTGGAAATATATAGCTATGTACGACAAGAAAAACAAATAAAATGAAAAATTTCGGTTTCATGAGTACTTTTCTCGTCGTAAATTCATTAATGACCAGGTTAATTTTTCTTACCTAATTTGTACAAATTTGAAAAAGTAATTAAGTACCCACTTCCTTTGATTAGTTGGACAAGGAAATTCACCTTTGTCGCGATTTCTAGCCAAAAATCTCAGCTGTGTGATTATTTCTTGCAGTTTATTATTTTGTTGGAAATTGAAAAATAAGTTAAAAAATACCTCGTAAATGCCAGCTTTCTAGACAATTGGGGGAGGGGGGATAAAAATGCAACTACACCGAGCCCAAATTTTTTCAGAAACGTGATCGAGGGCCAGTAAAACATTGGGGTACCTTAATGACTTAATTTCAAAAAAATCAACATCTTGAAAAAAGGTCCAACAATTTTTTATTTGAAAAATTGGAAAAAATGATTGTAATTGGACATTTACAAAATTTTGAAAATTTGGATTTGACAAATTCAGAAAAATTCCAACTTTGATGGTATCGTGATTTAACTCAACTTGATTTCATATTTGATTGCATAACGAAATGTCTAAAACGTAAACAAATCTATTTTTTGCTGAAATTAAAATTTATCAAAATTTTGCCATTATTCATTATTGAAGAAGAATAAGAAAAGAATATAGTTTTATTTTGGATTTTTCAGGGAGAAAAATTGGGTCTAAAAATTTTGTCACCGGAGTTCACATTCATTCTCGTCGGCTCTGCCTGCTTGTAAATCGCGACAAAAGAAGATTTTCTTGTTGAACTACTCGAAAAGAACTGAGAACTTGATTTTTAAGCTGTCCTTGATCAGATTACGTTTTCAAATTAGAAATTTGGTAATTTTTACCATTCGGGTGAAATATGGTTCGAAGTTTTTTAAAATTTTGATGGAGGAAAAAAAAGTGATTTTCATTTAGACAGCTTCAGTTGTAAATTCATAAATTACCCATGTACCTATTTAATTTGAACTCATTTTCAAAATCTTAATAACGATCAAATAAAAAAAAATGAAACAATTATTATTGGGAGAAAACTGTCGTAATGTATCTAATTGAGCCTGACTTCTGTTTTTAAAATAAAGAAATATGATTTAGCAAACCGACTAAAAAAAACTTCAAAAATGAAAAAAAAAAAAGAGTGTAACGAATATAAAAGAGTTCGTCCAGGATATGAGTGTAATTCGCGAAAAAAACACTGAAAAGCATAAATTAGGTTCGAAAGAGTACCTAGGTAAAAAAGTGTGTTTGACTTGAAAAAGAACTATTCTTGCGTCGTATAAATTAATTGAACGGTTTTAATTATAAACTTGTACATGCGACTTTATTAAAACAAGAAAAAATAATTGCACTATTGAAAAGAGTGTTTGAAGTTATCAACTTATCAACGAGTATTTTTTAATAAAAGAACGCCCACTTTGTCCCCTCATTTGAAAACGTTTCAACGTCAGTGTGTTAATGGTGAGAATTCATTTTTTTGTTAAAGATACCTAGAAACATATAAACGCACCCAGAAATTATGTAAGGGAGGGACTGAGAATTTAAAAGGGAGGGGGAGGGGGTGCGAAATTCGATGAAAAATTGAGAATTTGTTATTTCAGTGATACTGACGTAGTTAGGATATTTTCGGTAGGTGGATTCAATAAATAGTAATAAAAATAGCTACTATTCCCGAACGAAGCTAGGGCAACATTTTCTGAAAATCAAAAAAATCCACTCCCTTCTGACATTTTTGTGATAAAAAATTTTCCTTTCGAGTTTAAGGGAAGGGCTCGAGCTCCCTGAGCCCCCAGTTGCGCCTATGCGTAGAAATGTATAAGTTTGAAATTCACATTTTAAGGGAACTTTTGCATCCCGTCCTCATTGATCGAGCTGAAAATTGGCTCATTGAAAAAGCATTTTTCCCACGTCTCAGAATCAAAATTTGAGCTGCCGAAGTTAATTTCTCGATCTTTGAAAAATTCTAGAAAATGGCTGAAATCATTCTCTGGGTTAAAATTTGAAAATTGATTTATGCACTAAAATAGATCTCCCGAATATATTAAGAGTGAGACTACTTTTGAATCAATCTGAAGCCTCCAGCTAAAGTTGACTTTTTTACAGGTCACCGAAATTGTTTCAGAATGCGATGTAATTAACTTCTTCTGCTAAAAATTTAGTCGTGTAGTAGATTCGACATTCTAAATTGAATATAATAGTTCAGGTGAACCACAAATTCAAGAAAGCAAACTGAAAAATGTATTTTTGAATATTTTTTTTGCAAATTGAATATTTCACGTAATAAAAAAAAAATTCAAAATGACGGATTAAACTACACGGATCCTCTAAACTTCGCATACCCTCTGAAGATGAACATTCGAGTCGTTTTCGACCATTTTCGACTCTATCTGGAGCTTTGAAAAAAAGTTGATTTGCCCTCAGCGTCTTGGAATTGCGCCAAAAAGCATTTTGATGTGCATTGACAGCTAAAAATGAAATAGTTACCACAAACTCATTATACAATAACTTTTTCAGCTGTTAAAATTGATTACAGCTTCTTCTAGAGCAATTTCAGTGCATTAGGAAAATGTCAACATTTACTAGAGGCCTCAAATCGATTAAAAAATTGTCACCATCGTTACTTTCTCTCTCACAAGTTATACTGTTAGGTTACTATTTTCACAATTTTTTCTCAAAAAAAATGAAATTTAGGTATTTTTGAAAAAAATAATGCTACAAAAAAAAATACATAGGTACAATGGCATTTCTTCATGTTGTAACGAAGAATTTTTTTTGAAGAATAAAAATGGAGGTGACATTTTTTTTCTTTTTTTTTTTTAGCAAAATATTATTATTTGTAGCAGTGTCTAGGAAAAGCCACTTTGTTGGTCCGGCCAAACCCCCCTTCTCAGTGACGTCGGAAGGTGGGGTACAAGGGGTGCACTGCACCCTCAAAATTCTGGTGGGGCTCCAAAGCAGTCATTAACAACAAAACAAAACCGAAAAACAATACCGAAAAAAAAACACTAAAAAACACAAAAAAACGAAACAAAACCAAAACCAAAACCAAAACGTACGAAAAAACCAAAACCAAAACAAAACCAAAACCAAAACGTTCAAAAAACCAATACCAATACCAATACCAATACCAAAACAAATTTTGTTTTGGTATTGTTTTTTTTCGTTTTTTTTTTCGGTTTTTGCGTCCCTATGACGTTGCGTCGTCGCGTCCTTGTCTGACGTCATTTTGTTTTGTTTGATTATCGCATTTGTGCGTTATCGTGTTCAGCCGCTTGTATTACCATATTAGCTGTGTGTAATCATGCGTGAAGCCAACAATTTTTATCCAAAAAGTTAATCGAAAGCGAAAAAAATGCAAAATCGGTGAAAAATCCTATAAAATTAAAATTCAGTCGCGATTTTGCGGGATACACTAACGATGCGCCACTTTATGGTAATCTGCCAATCAGAAACGCCGTTCTCGGAGATCCGATGATCACATCGTCAATCAAAAATTTTCATCACGGTCGTATTCACATTCACAATCACAATTTCACATACACGTAGTTTGAAATTGAAATATCTTCTAAATTTGTTCCCAATCTAAATTTTTTCGACTTTGAATTATGAATTTTTTTTGCGATTTCATCCAAACTAATTTTTTCTTAATTTTTTCCAATCCTTCAATTTTTCTAAATTTTTTGTTCTCTTTCAATTCAACCATGAATTTCATCGACTTTGAAATTTTTTCTCGAAATTTCATCCAATTTGAAATCTTTTTCTAAAATTTTCCCTACTCTAAATTTTTTTCAATTTTTTTAATCTTCAAATTTTTAAAACTATTTCTTTTTCAACTCTACAATTTTTCTCTATTTTTTCCAACCCCGAAATTTTTCTCAATTTTTTTTCAGCTTCAAAATTTTTTCTTGTTCTTCTATAGTACGCAGAGTCTTCGTTGAATGAAATTAAATTTAAAAAAAAAAAAAACGTTCATCCCAGGCGTTGAAATTTTTATACTTGTTGAATTGTTGTTACGCATGTAATTAGAAAACAAAAAACAAAAAAACAAAACCAAAACAAAAACGAAAAAAAAACAGAACCAAAACGTTTGAAAAACCAATACCAATACCAATACCAATACCAAAACGTTTGAAAAACCAAAACCAAAACAATACCAAAACCAAAATGTTTTAAAAACCAATACCAATACCAATACCAATACCAATACACGTTTTGTTGTTAATGACTGCTCCAAAGTATCATTTGCACCTCCCTAAATTACATTAGATAGGGATTTTCAAAGCATTGAAACAAGGAAAAAAATGTCGTTTTTGGAACTTAAACATCCAATTTTCTCAAAGCTTCACCCTTGAGACAACAGGGCAACCTCTCCCCCGAAAATCCTTCTGGTATTCCAAGTCTTTGTACTCACTTTGCAGCCACCCCCCAAAAAAAGCTCAGGGACTGCCACATTTCATTAAAAACATCTAAAAATTAACGATTCTGAAGTTACTTTTTGGTTACTACTTTCGTCAAAAATGGTTGCTAAAGTTACTTTCTTTATTCAAAATTCTGTTATGATGCATGGTATAAATCAATTTTTCAATTTTTACCTCGTGATTTATTTTATTACTTACATATTTTTATGAAGAATTATCAAATCAATCGGCCATTTCAGCGATTTCAAAAAATCGTCAAAAATCGAAAAATTTAGATCAAGGTGTGGATGACATGTTCATTTCAATGAGCCAAATTTTGACTCGATCAGCGAGGACGGGTTGGGGAGGCTCCTATGGAATTATTGTAATATAACCTAGAAATGTTTTCATTAAAAAGTACAGAATTTCGTCAACTCCGAGTACAAGTTGCTGCTCCCTTCAGAAGAGGGGAGGCGAGGGTTGAACCGAGATTGCCAATTCGTGTGTAAATGATGGCAAGAATCTTTGAGAATTTGTAAACTTTTTTATTAATCTCGATGGTTTTGTAATTTTACCAGAATTTCGTGGCCTTCAACTTGCGATGTACTGATGGGAGAGTAGGCATGGTGTCCATTCTCTGGAAAACCGGGAAAACCGGGAATAGTCAGGGAATTTTGGTGGTCTGGAAAAGTCAGGGAATTTTGGAATTTTCCCTGGAATTTTTCGAAAATCCCAAAAAAATGTAAATTATTTTAAAAAATGTTTTTTTGCTTATTTTATTATAAATTTTTCAAAAAATTTCGCCCTCGCTCCGCTCGGGCCAAATACTACATCTTTTATCCAATTATTGTCTTATTCATCATTTTTTGTCGGTCGTAATGTACAATAGAATTGATATTTAAAATGCACGCCTTTGTCCATCAAATTATGAATTATCCAAAAAAAATTTCCCTCGCTACGCTCGGGGTAATTTACACTCTTTCTTTCTACAGACTTTAATTTTAATCTTAAATTTCTTGGAAACTTACTTTTTAATGAGCTGTAATAAGAAAGAAATGTCATGATGCCCTTGACCACGATGTTGAAAAAAAAGGGAGGGAATGGAACAAAAATCGAAATTATTGGCCATGTTTTGGAAAACATGAATGCGGGAAAAGTGGTGAATTTTCATCTTTTGAAGATCTTTTTTCGCAAAAATTTTCGCTCTCGCTTCGCTCGGGCTCAACACATTTATATAGATATTTTCATAAAATAATTTATATTTTACCTTCTCATTCACTTTTTAATTTATTGGTACAAACTAAAAATTGCAAGGGGTTGCGTGAATTTATAAATTTGAGACAAGTGTTTTTCATTTTGGAGGGGAAGGGGGAATGGAATGCGAAGAAAATTTTGAATTTTTAGCCCGGAAAAATCTGAATTTTTATTCACTCAATTTGGTAAACACCCTGGCATAATTTTTTCATTTTTCAAAACTTAATTTTGCGTGGGAATACTTGGTTTTTCCTTTTTATTAAAATTTTTTTCTGTAGGTAATAAATTCAAATTTTTAAATTTTTGTGGCGAGGGGGAGTTGGATGGGCGGAAAAATTTTCAGAATTGAATTTGAATATTTTTTTTGACCCGAAGTAGGGCATCTAAAGAGCTCGTAAAAAGTATCTAGTGATTTTGAAAAAAAAAAATCGTAAGATCCTATGCATTTTATATCATTTTTATACAAAATTTCGGGATGTAAGTACATCACGCGAAAAAATTACCCCTCCCCCTCCCGCCTTCTCCTCCTCCTCCTCCTCCCTGGTTTACGAATATCATATTAATAAGGTCTGGAAAAATTCGAAAAATTGGTCTGGAAAACCTGGAAAAGTCAGGGAAAATCATTTCTGAAATATAGTGGACACCATGGTAGGGGAGGAGGAGATCAAAATTTTCAACTCAGCTGTGAATAATGAGCATGACTTCTGAGGATTTACAAATTTTTCAACTAATCTTAATTGTATTTATTGTAATTTTGCCAATTTTTAACATTTTTTCAAAATTGTTTATTTTTATCATTTTTCTCGCCTGATGAGTGGGGGGAAATAGTATCACCTTTCAAGTCGAAAAAATCTATTTTGATTTTTACAATTTTTGATTTTTTTGAAATTTCTTCAAAATTGGCATTTGAGTATACCTAATTTAAATGTAAATTTTCAAAATTAAATAATAACATTGCAAAAATCATCCAAATCGAGGAAGACAATTAAAAAAGATATCATACGAATTGATTTCTCCAACCAAATTCTTCCATCAGTTGAATCTTTAAGCTAAAAATCGCTACCAAATGCCAAAAAATTCTTCTGCTCGAATCCACCCCATCCATCTCGAATCTAAATCCCCTCACCCAAATTTCTAAAAACTTCTCCCATAATCCTTCATGACCAATTATTTCATTACACCGAAGCGTTTGCGTACAAGGTACAATGAATCAAAATCCACAAGCTATCATCTTAGGTATACGAGCTGCAAGTGTTATAAATATAGACGTAGATGGTCTCCTCCGCGCAGCATCCCTCATCTTGAGAGCACAGCGACGTGCGCGACATTGCTGTCCTACCTCGTACCGTGTAATCTTTTCACATGTTGTTTATACTCTTTGTACAGTGCGTTAAATATCCGCGTTGGGGGCGCAAGTTACGTTCAAATGAATTTTTTTCTCGTCTCGTGGTAATGAATTTCGCGTTTTAATGTTGCAGGGATTTCAGAATGAGAACGTTTTATCGTTTTATTCGAAAACTTTGTCGAATAAATTTGATCAGGTGTCGGATTCCGCAAGTGGTATGCTCGATAAAGGTGATTCCGAGATGCAGCCAGTGAATGATTTGGATTCGACTTCCTATAAGAACAAGTGTCACGATGATGGGTTGCTGTCCAGTTTGAGAGAAGGAAATATTCGAGCTATGGAGACAGGTTGGTGGTCTCGATGGATTTTTTTTACTTGTGTTCAGTGGTGGCATCCTAAATTTTTTCCGGGTTTAGCAAAACCATGATTTTTGGAAGGAAAGAAACCCTGTAATTTTTTCGGGTGTAGCAAAAATTCTCAAATCTTTGTAACTCTGCCGAGAAAGGTCGTCAAAAAAAAGTCTTGAAAAAATGCATTCTACTGTTTTCAGTCTAAAATTTGGTGCTGATTCATTTTCTCCATCACACTAAATTTAAGTCTAAAAACAGTGATCAACTGTTTGCAATTTAATGAGTAATTGTTATAATATTTTTCGGGCTGATCGCGAAAAAAATAATGAAAAAATTCCAGCACGTCAAGATTTTTCATAATATTGGAATGTTTTGTTAAAAATTTGATTTACTTTTTTGAAGTAAATTTTGACCCTTGAAGTTGATTTTCTGGGTAAAAAAAGGGCCCTACGAAAAAAATGAAAAGAACATAAATTGTAGAGCGTAAAATTTCCTACTTGTAAAGTCCAATTAGTTTTTTCTTAGGAGGCTTAGGTTTTGAGATATTTTCAATTTAAAAAAAAAAATTTGAACTTTGGAACTAAAATATTTCGAAAGCCAAGCCTCCTACGAAAAAAATAATTGCACTCTACGGAAAGGAAATTTTACGCTCTTTAATTTATGTTCTATTCTTTTTTTTCGTAGAACCCTTCCTTTTCTCAGAAAATCGACTTTAAGTGTCAAAACTTATCAAAAAAAGTAGAAAAACTGATCAACAAAAAATTTAAATTGTGAAAAATCCTTGAGTGATGGAATTTTTTCACTATTTTTCTCATGATCTACGCGAAAAATACTATAGAATTCATCCATTAAACTTCAAACAGCATTTTCAACGCCGGTGTTTTTAAATAACTTAGAATTTTTTGAAAAAGTTTTCCAACTCCAAATTTTTTCCTCGTAATTTTTTCTGCTCCTAATTTTTTTCTCAGAATTTTCTCAACTGAAATTTTTCTCTGATGTTATTTTTCCACGACCGAATTTTTTTCTGACGTAATTTTTCCACGATCAAAGTTTTTCTGAAGAATTTTTCCATTATTGAACTTACATCTTTTTTGAAAAGAATGACTTCTGTTTGATTAACGTCGTAAAAATTTTATTTTCTCGCAATTTTCACATCTGGAAATTTTCCACGTCGAATCATAATTTTTTCAACTCGAATTTTTTTCCTCAACATTTTTATGGCGTCAATCAAACAGAAATCATTCTTTTCAAAAAATATGCAAGTTCAACGATGGAAAAATTCTTCAGAAAAAAATTTCAGTGGAGAAAATTACATACGTCAGAAATATTTCAGTTGAGAAAATTCTGAGGAAAAAATTCTGAGGAAAAAATTTGGAGCTGGAAAATTTCTTCAAAAAATTCTAAACTGTTTAAAACTGACGTAAAATATTCAACGACATATTCAGCGGTATGAGTAGTG
Source organism: Pseudococcus viburni (assembly GCA_033439095.1). Classification (NCBI taxonomy): domain Eukaryota; kingdom Metazoa; phylum Arthropoda; class Insecta; order Hemiptera; family Pseudococcidae; genus Pseudococcus; species Pseudococcus viburni. The sequence goes on from JAVBJF010000250.1 coordinate 100,389, forward strand.
ACGTCATGAAGGTATTCGAGTTCCAGGTTTGACTGTCTTGTGCTATTTCTGGGTGTAGCATCGTGCTACACCTGCTATAGATGGGTTGCCACCCCTGCTTGTGTTGAGTTTCGGAATTTGGGACATGATGTCCTTTGAGGGTTGATTATTGGAATTTATGGTTTAAATTATTTTTTGTAGATTATAACGGGATGATTGATCCTGTCAGTGGTCAATTAGCCAAAGAAAAGACCAAAGCTGCTGCGTAAGTGTTGATTTAATTTCATACAACGATTTTTCATTTTTTTTTTTCAATTTATTAAATATTTTGTTTTGTTTCTGCAGTTCGTTGGTAGTACCTGAGAAAAGCTCATCATTCTCGATTCATCCCAACCGATTGTGCTCAGACGTATGTAAATACTGTTTCGGAAAATTCGGCTCATTGGATACGCCATGTCACGTTGGCCAGATGAAAAATCCGGAACGCCAGAGGAAAATACTTCTATGTAAATTTTTATTCAGATAACTTATTCGTACCACTTGCTTGCCGCTTCGATGCATGCTTTGAATGTGTTTTTCTCCCTTCTCACTCTGCCAACGTCTTTATCTAAAGTTTTTAAATGATCTTCAAAGTTATAAAGACCCAGTTATCAAGGAAAATTAATTTAATAAATGGGGGTTTCTTCCATTTGCATGTATGTACTTTCTTAAAAAGTAAGGAGTTTGTCGCATGATGCATGGTTCGGAATTGAAGATGATAAATCAGCTATGGTTTTGATGTCAATTTGGAAAATTGATTTGTAGCGAGGGGTTGAAGTTGAAAGAAAAATGAAGAAAAGGAAGTTGAAAAGAAAGTGAAGCGAGATAACGTGAGATGAACTGTTTTATAAATCGAATGAGAAAACGAAAATAAAAATTAATTTGGAAAATTAAATTCGTTGGTATTTAGATTAATTGAAATTGATCGAAGAATTGAAATTAAAGTATCGATAAAAATTTAAAACATTCAGATACTGAAATGTTGTAGAAGTAGGGGGTGTCCACTTTCTGGAAAACTTGGAAAAATCAGGGAATTTTGAGAGTCTGGAAAAGTCAGGGAATTTTGAAATTTCCGCTGGAATTTTGTAAAAATCCAGACGAGAGATAAATCATCTGAGAAGTGTTTTTCAGCTCATTTTATCAAAATTTTTTTGCTCTCGCTTCATTCAGGTCAAATTCTACCGTTTTTGAATATATCTTTTCGTCCATTAAATTATCAAAAAATTCATGCCGAAGTACTCAATACTTTCGATGTCATACAAAAGTCATAATTTTGACTAAAAATCATTTTTTCGATTTTCCTCTCTTTTACTAAGGGTCAAAAATAACTTGTAAATTATTTTTTAAAAAGCCCATTTTTGGTTTCAAATATGTTTTTCTAAGAAAATTTTGTCCATGTTTTGATCGGGCAGGACAAATTTTGCTTTTCAAAAACAATTAAAATTATCCAGTATGTTTATTTAAAATTGGAATAAGAGAGAAAAAAGTTGAGTAGGTATTTTGTTTCAAAAAAATCACATTTTTTCGAGTATTAGTCCTCGCGTCGCGTTTAGAACTTTAGGACTGATTGCAATAAGCATTCTCGGAACAAATAAAAATGGTTAGTTTTTGCTTCTTTTAACGTGATTTTTCAACAAAAAAAATCGCCCTCGCTTCACTCGGATCCTGAATACTTCATTTCAGTTTTTTTTTTTTTTTTTCTAAAAATATCTCATAGAAATATTTTTTTAAATCTTGGTAAATGTTTTAAGGCAGGTTTTCAAAAAATTGTACACATCATCGTTACAATTTAAATTTCTTTACTTAATATGAATCTTTATTATTTTTGGAACATGTTTTAAAAAAAAAACATTATTTTCGATTCTTTTTCGCTCAAACCACTGAAAAAATTTTAAAAAATTGACACAATTGATTTAAACCTGGAAAAATCATTTCTGAATTATTGTGGAAACCCTGTAGTGCTTCAGTAATCTTTATTTATGTTGTATGAGTGGTCAAACAATTGAGACAAATTGAAAAGAGGTAGGGGTGAACCATTCCTGGTTTAAAATTTATCAAAAATTGTCAAATTTTGTGAAAAAATTGTTTGTCTTGAAAATTTATTAGAATTTACTCAATTTTGAGGATTTTGAGATTTTTCAGTTATTTGAAAAGGTTTGCTAATCTTTCAAGGAAAAATATAGTAATTGAAAATTTTAAAAAATGGTGAGATTTTGAAAAACAGAATAGATAAATGGAAGAAAATTTGGCCTCTTAGAAAAAGAACTTGTTGGAGTCTCGAAATATTTTGTGCAAAAACTCGTACATTTTAATTCGTGGTTGGAAGTTTCAAAGGCCTTGGTTCTCTTTCCAAAGCTGTAAAAAATTTATTCTCACGCTTTTCTTCAAAGAAATTCCAAATTCATTACACTTTTGAAATTCTGATGTTGACAGACGTTGCAAAACTTGAAAAATGTATTTCCTGGCTTTAAATATTGTGAAAAATTTTCGACTCCAAAGCCACCTCAATCCGAATAAAATATTTAGTAATTGCGGTGACTTGCTATAAGCTATAAGCTAATTAGATCTAAACGTAAACATAAACTGAACCATTAGGAGTCGATATTGCTAATTAGTTTATATAATTTTGAAATGAGATTATTTGACCATATTTGGTAAAAGAAATGGGAAAAGGATATTCGATATCTACGCTTCGTCTCCAGTCTTGCTATTCACCAATGAACGGTTCGGTTCGTTTGCAACGAGGAGAAAAAAAAATGTGAAAAGGAATTTAGGTTAAATGTTAACGGAGACGGAACTCCACGAATGATTTGCATATTCGCGAAATTATTTTAATAGTTTTTTCTTCGTCATTGCATAATTCTTTTCCGCTTTCACTTCGTCCTTTTTCTGGAATTTTGCTTCCCCAGTTTCTGTATCTTTTTGCAGTTTCTCTAATTACGTCATTATTTATACTCATCGATTTATTTTTTTTTTTTCAGGTGAACCAAATCTTAAGTTGGATACGTGTTTATGTGACGCTTGCTACAGATTCGTTGATCGAAAAGCAAATAAACCGCCTCAGAAACGTAATAAAAATAATATGAGACGGTCAATTTCCATAAACCAGAGGTCTTTGGGCCCATGTGTAATACAGAACTGTACTCAGTTCGCGAGACATACCGTTAAACGGAAATGGTTGTTGAGAATTAGTAAAAAAATAGCTAAAGTGAGTATATTTTTGGATTCACAGTTCACACTAAGGTTGATCGTTTTGCGTTTTTTCCTTCGAAATTTTAATGGGAAGAGGTCTGCAAAAGACATGGTAAAATTTTTACACCCTCCCCCCACCCCGTCACTTAACATTTACCCCTGCACAATTCCTTTTAAAATTTGACTATAATTATTCTCTAAAAATTCAGAAAAATTGTCAAAAATTGTTTTAATTTAAGCTGTTTTTGTCCAAAAAATGTAATCTGTGCTCTCTCATTTTTACTCCTAAATTTTTGAAGGCTTCTAGAAAATTTCCTCTTGAATAAATCGAGGTCATCCGCCCATTTTGGTCATTTTTCAAAAATTGAGAAAAATAAATAAAGTATTATTTCCTCTGTTGTAGGTAAATATTAAAAAATTTTGTTCGTATTCTGATGGGGAATTTTACGTGGAATTCGAAAAAAAGTTACTTTAAGGGCTGTATCATGTTTTCAACTCAAAAAAAGCCTCAAACCCCTAAAAATGTATAAATTTTTGTTTCCCATTTTCAAGATTTCAAAATTTTTGGATTTGAATGACGCCTTTTTTTAGGACACTTGAAAACATGATACGTTCTACCCAGTTTTTTCAGATTCCTCTCAAAATTTTTGATCGCAATAAAAAAAATCAGTGTCTTCAAATTGTTGGAGTATGAACCCTTTTCAGGGCTTTGGAAGAATGATACTGCTTCCAAATAAATTTTTCAAGTTCGTGGTAAAATTTCCTGCCAAGATCTGTAATAAAAAAACAATTTAAAAATGTTTCATTTTGGAGCTTTTATGGGACAGTTGGGGGGGGGGGGAGAGGGAGATTCGATCTTCAAACATGTTTTTTCCCCGGATTTTTCATCAGTTTTCTGCAAGAATAAATAATAATAATAAATTTTAGCAGTTTACCTCTCCTTGAAATTACGCCATATCGGTATGGTTTTTTTCCTGAACTTGAAAGGGTTGTGAAAAATTTGTGCTTAGGATTTTTTTGAGTAAAAATAATTATATTAAGACCATTTTGAAAAAAAAATTCAAAAATATTTTTTTTTCGATTTTTAGGGGAAATTTTAATGAATGAAAAAAAATTCATATTTCTGAACTGAGTAAGTAGGTAGTAGGTAATCCCTGTAAAATAGACCAAAAGTAAATTATGGGCATCAACGACACTTTTGGAAAAAAACATTAGTATAGAAAACATTTTTGGCATGATTTAAAAATTTTTTCAGTTTCAATTTTTTTACAATTGCTGATCAGATTTTAAGGATCATTGGACAGAGGTGAATGTTAATGGCAGGGAGTCAAATTTTTATCAGGTCCTTTTAAATTCTGGACACGACTTCCTAACCATATTATATCCTTCCTCCTTTCTCCTCGGTTCAACTTTGGAAAAAAAAAGGCAAAACGGTCCACCCTAGCTCAAACCTTTGCCTCATCTGTGGACGAAAATCAGTGCAGCTTTTATTTAAAAAAATTGATTAAACTGATGTGATTTTTTTATTTCTGATTCAGCTTTCATTTGACGTGAATAAAGGTGGTCCTAGAATGCGATACGGATTATGCTCTCAGCATTATTACTTGGTTAGTAAAATTTGCTCCGTTGGCTTTCAAATTATTCCACGAAAATTTTTAATTTTCGATTTGAATTTGTCTTCTACTCAGGTGGATTTCTATACGTTATGTGGTATCTGTAAAAAACGTTTGAATCGTAACCACATGTATTCCATTCGATCGGAGCTAAACGATTTGAATAATATCTTGGATGAAGACAGCATTCCTATTAAATTGATGGATAACATGTTGTTATGCAAATTATGCCACTACTACATGTCTCTACGGTTGAAATACGGAAATTCCTCAAAAATGTCGCCTAGCAATAGACAATATTATCAGAATTTCCGTAAAAAGTAAGTTTCCACCTTCTTTGACTCTTTATAGTACAGACATTTTAGATTTTGACCCAAAAAAAATTAGCAGGAAGGGGAAGTTTCGGATATAAGCTCAGTAAAGTATGTATTTTAATATTCCCGAACTTCCCTCAAATCGGTGAATATTTTGACCCTTTTTTGGGGGTGAGGGGGTTCAAATTTTCGTTTTTCGGCTATAACGTTCAAAATTACGTATTTACGAAAAAATAATTGAGACAAAAATTGTAGAAAATAAAAAAACAAACAATTTTGTTATTTACAATTTTTTCCTATGACGTCATGGGAGGGAGCTAGGGTCTTTAGAAAAAAATCAATTTTGAAAATTTTCCATTACCAGAAAAAATCACCAAAAATCAGGTTAATCGACTTTTAGGAGCGGTTTTTTTGCATAGTACATGCTATTACTATGTAGGATAAGAAAAATGTATAACCCACCCCTTATCTTAAAGTTGGGGGGTGGACCCTCCGAAGAAAAAGTCGCATTTTCCCCCAAGCGTAGCTCAGGTGCAGTGCAAAATTCGAAAAATTGGTTCAAACAAACGTTGTAGAGCATTAAAAAACGAACATTTTTTTTTTACTTTTTTTCGACGTGGTCTTGGAGGCAAGCTATTGCGAAAAGAAAAAAAATTGACGTTGGAAAATTTTTCATTACCTCAATTGGTAAATTTAAAATCTGGCGAACCAATGGTCGAACAAGTGGAGTTCTGAGGTTTTCGTGGGCGCTAAACTCGATTTTTATAATAATTTTGACCCCGGGACCTAAATTGGGTCCCAAAAGGAGAGTTTATTGAGTTGATGAAAAATTTTCCAACGCCGTGCTGCTTTTTTTTCTTTTTGTAATAGCTCGCCTCCGAGACCACGTAGAAAAAAAGTAAAAAAAGTAAAATGTTCGTCTTTTAATGCTCTACAACGTTTGTTTGAACCTATTTTTCGAATTTTGCACTGCACCTGAGCTACGCTTGGGGGAAAATGCGACTTTTTCTTCGGAGGGTCCACCCCCCAACTTTAAGATAAGGGGTGGGTTATACATTTTTCTTATCCTACATAGTAATAGCATGTACTATGCAAAAAAACCGCTCCTAAAAGTCGATTAACCTGATTTTTGGTGATTTTTTCTGGTAATGGAAAATTTTCAAAATTGATTTTTTTCTAAAGACCCTAGCTCCCTCCCATGACGTCATAGGAAAAAATTGTAAATAACAAAATTGTTTGTTTTTTTATTTTCTACAATTTTTGTCTCAATTATTTTTTCGTAAATACGTAATTTTGAACGTTATAGCCGAAAAACGAAAATTTGAACCCCCTCACCCCCAAAAAAGGGTCAAAATATTCACCGATTTGAGGGAAGTTCGGGAATATTAAAATACATACTTTACTGAGCTTAAATACGAATTTTCCCCTTCCTGCTAATTTTTTTGGGGTTAGGGCCTTATTTTAGCTAAAATGTCTGTACTATTATTGAACCCTAAATTGGCATATCTTCGATATTTCAACTATTCGATTTTTTTTCCACAGAATTTTAATCTACTACAACGTCGCGGTCAGCGACAGCGAAGACACAATTACTTCGGAATGTCTAAAATACGAAACCAGCGACTGTATGGAATCCCACAGTCCAGAAAGCCTTTCGCAGAGTACCAAAATGATCGAAGAGCTGGCGGCATCTTCGTCGAAACCTCCTACAGTAACGACAACCACTACGACATCGGCCCCCTCGGCTGAATCAAAACGCCCTTCGTCCGGATCATCGTCGTCGTCGAAGAAAAGCAATCACAACGTCGGATTCCGCGATATCGCCGATTTATTAAAACCTCTGGAAGGTGACGGCGATAAAAACTCATCGACTAGAATACAAGTGAAATTCGGTAACCTAAACATAGGCAAATTAAGTAACCTGAACATCGGTCAGAACTCATCGACACATCAAAACGAACCAAAACACGACAAATCCGGTGACAAGGACGTACCCCTCATCGCAGATTTCTGCTTCAAAACACCCGCCGATGGGCAGAAGAACTGGGAAAAATGCGTCTCGACGATACTGTTCGATAAAGGGACCAAAAAGCTGTGGCAAGATTTGCAAAAACCGTACGGTAATCAGTCGAGTTTCATTAGGCATTTGATCATGCTCGAGAAATACTGGCGTTCCGGCGCCATGGTTTTGGCCGGAAATGCCGACCCCGGAGCTGTAAAATACATCAATAGCGTTAAAAATCGAATCCAGTCGTTGGAAACGTCCTCGTCACCGTCACCTTCGCCTTCTCCGGCACCACCTCAAGTCGCTGTGGCTAAACCACCACCGATGCCGACCCTAAAACCGGCTACGAGCTCGGCTGTTGAAAATGGCACTTCTTCTGTGCGCTACGCTGAAAGTGGATTATCCAAGACATCTTCTGTGCGATACGCTGAAAGTGGATCATCCAAGATATCTTCTGTGCGCTACACTGAAGGTGGATCATCCAAGACATCTTCGACTGTGCGATACGCTGAAAGTGGATCATCCAAGACATCTTCGTCGGTGCGCTACGCTGAAAGTGGACCGTCCAAGACATCTTCGTCGGTGCGCTACGCTGAAAGTGGACCGCCCAAGACATCTTCGTCTGTGCGCTACGCTGAAAGTGGACAATCCAAGACATCTCCGGTCGAGTCGAGAACATCAAATGTGAACGTACGACATACTCCGGCGCCTCCTCCGTTGCTGAAAATCGATCAAATGAATGGTATTCCGTTCAACGTATCGAATAAAACACCCGTCTCGTCCGAATCAAAGGTTCAATATCAGAACCACGCGCCGAAACCGATCACCCCTCGAATCGCCGACGTATCGTTGGAACAGTACGTCGAAATGATGCATCCGCAGCCTCGTACCAAACATCTGACCCAGGTGAGCAACGGGTCAGTCAAAGGATTAGGCATATCACTATTGAAGAAATCACTTCCGACGATGCCCACAATGAAACCGATCCATATCGCCAACAGCTCCTCGGCCGAAACCCTGGCTTCATCTTCGACGCCCAAAATAGCCAAGAAAAGCGCCTCGATGATGTACGTAGGAAGTGCCCCCGCCAATAAACCCAAAGATAGACCGCGATATAATGTTTACAACATGAATATGCCTCCGTTAACTGCGATCTCGTCAACCTCAACGTCTGTGTCTAATTCTTCGTCAATGATTATCGCCAAATTACCCAAAGCGCTGACTGTGACACAAATCGACGAACCAGCTTCGAAGGATAAGGCCCCTGGTGAAAAACCTCCCCATATTGCGGCTCCTTTCCTAGCCGGTGAGAAACCGTCGGTATCGGTGTTTCGCGAAATAACCAAGTAGCTCGAGAAGGTGGTCTTCCTAGCTCGTGTACCTTTCTCCTTCGAATTCATACCCACCTTCGACAGTTTTTTTGTTTTTGTTTCTATTTTTCCTTGTTATCATGTGTATAACGTTAATGATAGATTTACAAAGATCGATTTTACGAATTATGTATTTTATATCATGTTATTTTAGAATTTATACGTGTTTTATGAGGGTTTTCCAGGCCCATTTTTCTTTATTTATTACCATCTCTTCGAGTTGTGGTCTTTTTATAATCAACATGAAGATTTAGATCGTGAATTGTTCTTCGATACTGGATATTGTAACTGAAAAGATACGATTGATACGTATCTATTATGATAATTTTCCTTTCGATTGATTTTTTTTATTCGTATATTTAACTGTTCCTATTATAATGGCAATTTTTTCCTCTTTATTTTTTCATCTATGTGTGTAACCTTAGGCTGTAATTTATGATTAATTTTTTCTTTCTCTTTACGACGAGTATCTTGTATATTTATTTTTTCGGGTATTCTTAATTTCTACTTTTTTTCTCGTATTTCTCGATTTGTTGTATATCTATTTCTTCTTCTTTCCTTATTTATTATCTATTTTTTTATTTAGGTCGAGGTGTACTTTTTTTATATAATTTTGAGAATGGAAACTCTACGGTGTATGAGTAGTTTACTATAAACAGAATGATTTGCTCAGTGTGACGTGGAATAGAGGCTGTTCGATGAAATTATGCGGTGATATAATGATCATAATTTTTAGGCGATGATTTACTTTTTTTTCTCTTTTTTGATGATGATTTAAATGAAATATTCGTGTATACCATTTTTTCGTTTTCTAATAATAATAATTCGAAAGTTATAACCTTTTTATATAATGGAGTTATATTTGAGAGCTTATATAAAAGACTAGGATAGTTATGTTTTCTTCTTTCTTTTTCCCCCTCGTGAAGGTTAAGATTGTTCTTTTATGTATGTCGTTATAATTACACTTGTTAATGTAGTAATTATATCAAATGTAAAGTTTGTTGCGTAATATGAAAAATTTTTAATAAAGATGTTAATGTGTAGAGATGGGGTTGTTTTTGAATCTTTTGAGCCACGAAGGAGGGTCGGAGAAGAGTTAATTCGTAATGGGGTTTTTGATGTTTTTTTTTTTTTTTACTAAAGAGAGAATTTGAAATATGTCTGTATGATTTTTCTGGGATGAGGGGGGGGGGGAAATCAAATCTTTTCTACTGAAATGAATTTTTTCTGACTCGAGTATGATTTTTTTTTGACTCACAAGTCACAACTAAAATTTTCCAAAAAAACGTCATCACTTCCGATTTTTTTTTCTGGCAATTCTTTCTTTGTCCCATGCTATTTTAATAAGATTTGGTTACCGTCCAGTTTTTCCCTTAAATAAAGATGGTCAAAATTGGGTCTCAAAAAATTTTTTTTTGTTGGTAAAAATATCTGTACAATTTCAAATAGGTATCAATTTTTGTACATTTTAAAAAAAAATTGAAAGTACCTACTACCTAGTCAGATTTTAAAGAAAACTGAATAATAGAAGTGGAGGTGAAATTTTTATCACGGTCTATTGAAGATGAAACAGTTTTGAAAAATGAAGTCCAATTTTCATATCTAGGCTCAATTATATCTCGTATGCCACGTACTTTAATCCTGAAGATAGAAGGAATTACAGAACTCAAAATAAAATAATGAATGGAAAATGTAACAAAAATTATATGCATGTGACCCTGCTGAAAAGAAGGGCCCTAATGTAAAAAAAGGGTTTTTCAAGAAAAGAAAAAGTATTAAAAATGTGACTAAAAGCACCCCCAAAAAATTCATTTTTACACTAGGGCCCTTCTTTCCGGCAGGGTCACAAATGCTGCAAGTTGAAACTAAAGGCTAAAATTTTTACGTCTTGGAAAAATCTGAAAGTTAGCTATGTAAATCTGATCCGCTTAAAACTAAAGTCAAAATTTAAAAAAAAAATGGTAGCTATAAGCCAGCTTTTCCAGCTGTCAACCCCTGGCCATCCCATTTTTTCCTTCCCCACCACCGGCCATTTGGCCTGGCCCTACATGGATCTGTTCTAGGAATTAGGACGGGAATGGGTTAGAAATTTTCAAGCTCAAAAAAGCTAGTTATCATTTGTCATTGATATTTTGTTATGCCATGCTACTAGTAGAAAAAACTTGGAGAAAATGTTGATTGAAACGAAATTCGCCTCCTTGAAAGATTAAACCACAGACACCTTAGAAGCGAATTTTGAGATGATCCTTGATCTAAATTGATCATAGTAACTTCTGAAATAATTCCAGTGAGCTGAAGAAATGTCAACTTTGGCTGAAGGCTTTAAATCGACTCGAAATTGGTCACAAGCGTCGGGAGGTCGATTTTTGTATTGAAACCAATCTTCAAATTTTTACTTCATGATTTACTATTTTTAAGAGAAAACGACTTATCGATAGGCCATTTTAATAATTTTCAAAAATTTACCAAAATTCGAAAAATTAACTTTCGCAGCTCAAAATTTGGCTCTGAGGTGTGAATGAAACAACACACTCTTTCAGTAAAATTTCAAAAATTTGAAAAAATGAAAAAAAGACTGAAATATTTTACATTTCAACAGAAGTGAAATTTGATGTGAAGTTGGTACTCCGGGAAAATTAATTTATGTTTTTCCGTGTCTGAAAAAAATCGAAAAGCTTAACTTAATAATTTGGAAATGGGGGGGGGGGTGAAAACCCTAATACATTTTTTCCCCTAAATTGAAGGTAAATCTTTGACAAACATTCACGATTCAAAATATTTCGCTCTATACTACAAACTATGATAGTTTTTGATAACTTTCTCACTGAAAAAAAATCAAAACGTGTAAATACGATTTTTTAAATAAATTGACATCATAAAAAAGGCAGTAGAAAACAAAGATTTTAAACAGTCAATTAAACTTAATTCTTTTCACTTGAGGAGGTATAAATTTACTTAAATTAGGAGGTGGTGTTCTTTTAACAGTCTCTTGAGGATTTTCTTTCTTGGTAGAATCTTTAATACTAGAATTATGATTCGCTTCGATTTGAAATGGAAGTATTTTCAATGGAATTTCTGCTTGTTTCGTTTCAACTTCAGGTAACTGCGGACCAATAAGAACTTGAGGCTGTAAAAAAAGTATTTCATTCAAATCATAGTTTGGAAAAAAATCAAGCAATTTAATGTTAAGATCAATACAGGTTGACTTTCTGGTGCCTGATTTCGAGAACACGATTCCTTCGTCTGAGTGACACTGGAAAACCTTTGTACAGTTCCTTTACGAATGAATTTTTGATTGGTTGGTTTCTTAAATCGCTGAACGGTAGTATTAGGATTAGAAAACCGATGCTGTGCTGGATATGCGGTCGATACAGCAGGAAAACTGATACCACTAGGTCCTGGTACTGGTTCGGTGGTAGAATGGCTCAAATTTTGAGATTTTCTATCACCAAGGAGTTCTCAATTATTAATACGTATTTGAAGTTACCGTATACAAGAAATAATAACAAAACGTACTTTAAATCGGCGGCTGTGTATTGAGATAGTCTTTTCAACACTTCGTATCTTCTTTGATCCAGTTTATGTCTAGTTTGGGCAATGGTTTCTAATTCAGGAGCATAACATACGTGTAGAATTCCACCGTAAAATGACTTATCGTCTATCATATGTTTGGCGAATCTATAAATCGTAATATTTAACTTATTCTGTTCACTTTATGTAATAGTGGTTTAGAATTTATGGGCTTGATACCTGGATGATTGTATTTTGGCGAATGTGACATGAAACACTTCGGTGAACGATTCCTCATCAGGACCGTAATCTTTAACCTGATGTATCTGCTTGACCTCGCCATAACGCATACATAAATGCTTCAATTCTTTCTGTAAATTCAGCGATGGAACTCCTCTGATGATCAAATGCTGCGATTCCTCGCTAACTGTGTATACCTGGTACAATCACTAGACTCATTAAGGAAAATGTTCGCAGAATTTATCGAAGTAACGGTTTTCATCAAGTAAGAGAACCAGTTACTATAATTAAACTTATTATTAACAGAATTATGACTAAAAATGTTAAAATCCTAGGATACAAGTCCGATTTTCCCGGTACCTTTACGGCGGTTAGCTTATTTCCTTGACGATACGATGGACGAGTGGTACAGAGTTGCTGGCGTTCGTGGTGAGGCTGTTTAGCGATTGTTTTCTGTTCAGGATCCATATTTTGTAATGATTTAAAGTTTTTTCCCCATTTTTCTAAACGATTCAAACAAAGAATTGAACTTGAAGCGAACTGATAAGAAAACGGAAATCTTTTGAAGTTGAACGAATGTTACCGAAATTACCCGATCTCTAATTTTACGGCCAGCGGAGGGTGGAGGGTGGTAAAATGATAACAAACAAAAACAATGCCAACTTTTAGAATTCAAGAATTGAACGGACGATGCAAAATTGCTACTTTTTCGAAGATAAAATGAATTAATTAAACGGTAACATGACATTTTGACCGTCATATAATCCATGTTCACACTTTGATTTCATCTGATGTATAAATATCACCCTAAATGTGTTCAATTGTTCATCTTTCGGTATTGAAACAGATTTTCACCTTCACCAAGTCTACTCTTGGGGACTGCAACGTAAATGAAGTAAGATCACTGATATTTCGACTATATTTTGCTATCAATACTCCATTCTGTTCACAAATAACTGATAGAGAATTAAATCACCGCAGGCTTGCTAGTTGCTACACTAGCGAATAATCCTTATCAAAATCAGTGGCGATCATCAAGTTGTTCGGTAATTACACAAACTTAACCAGAGCAGCGTTCAGTTAAAAGGATTGAATATCGCAGTTTTGACATGCAGTTTTTTTTAACTAACTTCAGCACGTACATTTATTTTACACAGGAGAAAATTAGAAAAAGAGAAGAACCAACGTTGGTCGATTTGATGGGAGGAAAATTGAATCTATTTTCGTTCACTGGAGCCGTATCGAGTACTCGTTGAATGCACCATTATAATAATAGCTTGGAAGCAATGCCAACTACAACTGGACGATTGACTCGTCCTGCTAAACGTAACCTGCGAAGGATTCGATCCATGTTACGTGAATTTCGCAGTATCAACGCATCGAATAGTGCTAGTGGCAAAATAGCAGCTTCAATTGAGTTCTTTTCACACACTAGCCAAGGCCAGCGTTTCCTCGCTAATCAAACCAATATTCAGCGCATATATTACAAATGTTTGGAAATTTGGCACACTTGTTTCGATTTCCGGTGCAGTAAAATCGTCGCCGTGGTTTTTGTGAGCAATATGATCAAACTCGTTCAGAATCTATCTATCCTTATCACCGACTCTTTGATATCGATCAAAGCTATAGTGGAACCGTTCTTGAAATCGTATTTCTATCGCGATCTTCCTACCTCGTTAATGGAACATATCGGTCATATGGTTAAAAATACGACGTCAGCTGTAATGAAACTAGACGAAGGATTGGAAGATGAAGATGAAAATCAACAACCTACCGTAGACGAGTCTAAACTCAAGTACAAGATTATTTTCAAATTAGCGAAGAATCGTATCCCTCGAACGACCCAATCGAGTGAGATCATTTCTGCCTTCAGCGAACAACTGTCTCTTCTCATTGAAGAAATAACTACCGAATTAACCAACAACTACGAAGAATGGAAATCGAAAAATATCGAAAGATTGGGCAAAGATGAAGCCAACGAATTATTCTCAAGGTTGGGCATGAAGACATTGAACGATTTCGCTAATTTGAACTTCGAGATGATAATTCAAAATAAGAATATCGTCGAAACGACTCAAATCACAGCCAATGAAGAACTATTGCAAAAGATGTGGACTTTTTATGAAAAAGTCCTGTATAAAGTATCCCCTCGAGGCACTCTTGCCGAACTGGGAGCTCTAGAAACGTGCCAGCTGCTGCAGACATCCCTCGCCGAAGTTTTTAACCCTCTTGGCGATAAATTCAAACAAACGAAAACTTACCCGAGCGATAATTCGACATTTTTCGACCAAATTGCCAACACATTGTATATCGATAGAATGGCTCAAGAGCTTTCTGCAGCAATCGTCTGCAATAAACGGACCAATAAAATAAGCTCTCAGCTTACCGATGAAAACGTAGAATCCACGATATTATTTTTATGCGATAAATTCTACCGGAAAGTCGAACCGAAGATGCCAATGACCAATATTGGAGATCGCCAGAAAATAGTCAAGGAATGTTACCATCATTTTATGAAACTCTTCACAACCTTCGTTCAACAAAAAAACAAATCCCAAAACCCCGAAATTTCCAACTGTTCGACATTTGGATCGTTTTCTGATCAACGAACGTTCGTCAGCAATTATAAAAATATTTGCGTAGCTTCGAAATTCGAAACGTTCGCTTCTGCGGTTGAGTATTTTACTCAAGATAACAATCTCGAATCATTAGCCGAGGAATATATTGAGAAAGTTATTATTCGTGATAATTTCGACGTCGAGGTATGTAAAGAGATAAATGAAGACTGGATACGAATATTTTCCATAAACGAAGGAGGCTACTGTAATTTACGAGCTTATAAATCCAACGCAGCCAGATTATTCGATTTAGATGCAAATCAAATGGAGCTTGTTAAATGGGAAAATGGAGCTGTGATTTTGAAATGCGGTCGTGAAAAATATATCATATTTCAGACCGTTGATACGAAATCAATTATTGCTATGGGGATTGATACGTCTAAAGAGCCTTCTTCTTGATAGAAATTACTTACGTCATTTTGGAATCGATTAGCTGTGATGTGATTTTTTTCGCTTTATTGAATATTGTATGCACAACTGCATTTTTTATGAATCTTTTTTGATCTTTTAATCGAATTTTTATGTACCTACGTATTTTAATTTTGTTGTTTTTTCTACAAAAGTCTCAAATTTACTGACTTAAATTATTAACTAGTTTTTCAAATATTTTTGTAATCTATTTATGTACTTGCACAGCAAGATCCTGAAATAATGGACATTTTGAAAATGTGATTGCCTAAGGTTTTCTATTAGCCAAAGAGCTGAAGCCACCAAGAATTATGTATTTTATTTGAAAATTGCTGGAAAGTGGTTTGAATTTGTGTTTTATTTTGTAACAAGTTACGCTTTAAACTTAGAATTTTCACTTTCAATCATACTCTTACCTTTACTTAATCTTTCGAATTTAGTGTTTCTATATTTCTAAAATTATAATGAACTTTTATTACTTAGTATTTTTTGAATTTATTTTACATAATTTGTTAGGTACTTACCTCTTTAGCTGAGAATTTAGGCTCTAAAACTAGAAGCAAGTTTTAACCTTCAAAAACACTCCCAACTTTCATTGAAACCCCAAAGCACCCAAATAATTTTTTTGGACATAAAAATTATGAAAATCAGACCAAAATTTTTAAAAACACGTACGTCATTTCCAGATTTTCAAACTAGAAATCTTTGAACTAAACTTGGAAGTGGGAGGGGCCAAAAATTTCGACTCTGAAATTGGAAATAGGTTTTGTCTTTCAAAGGCACTCTCAGTCTCAGCTTTGAGGCTCCAAAGCACACAAATAATTATTTTTGAGAATTAAGATTGCACAGTTGTTGAGACTATTTAGCCGGAGAAGTGGCTTCCAGCTTCGATTTCTATTCTAATCCCCATTCAACAATTTTTTGGGAAAATTTTGTCACCACTTGACCACCTCCACCCTCTTTCACAATTACGTCCGTTTTTAGGCACTATTTTCAAGAATTTTGGAACTTTTTGGTTCTTATGCCCAAAGTTACTTCAATTTATTCATACCATAGAGTTCTTACTCTATGTTCATACATGGTGGGACATTTATAGCGCCGATGTTAAAAAGAGCACTATAAGAACTATATGGTGATGGGTAGGTATCAAAATGAAAGTCTCTTCAAATCAAACATAAAAACTTTATTGAATGATGGGATTGAATTGAATGAATCAATTAAATTCAATTGCCATCGAAGGGTAAGGCTCAGAGGGCTCGAGACTCGAGACCCCCTTAAGCTCAGAAAGAAGATTTTTTTATTACAAAAATGTGGGGAAAAGAGATTTTTCTCTTCCAACATGATTTTTCCAAAAAATTTCGCCCTGCCTGCCTTTGAGAGTCAGTGTGTCAGTGCCACCCCTTCTGGGAGATTTTTTCGGAGCCAAGAGCCGGTGGCACTTTTATGGAAAATCTCGTAGCCGGGGAGGGAGGGACCAGACCTTCTTCCTCCGGATCACTGGTAACCTGGTCAGTGATGTGATAGTGAGTGATATTCATTTAAAATTAATGAATTTTCATTGATTTTTCAGCAAAAAAGCACCATGCGCCAATCAATTCCCAACTTGTCAGAAAAAATCAATTATTTCAATTGAAAGATCAATGAATTGAAAATCCACTGATTTTCAGGAAAATTCATTTCCCTGATTCAAACAAACAGGTAAATTTTACTAATCCAGATTTCCAGAACCAGATTTAAATTAAATAATGCATTTTAATTATTTTTTTGTACTAAAAAATTCCGCAATTTTTTTCATTTTTTTTTCTTTGCTCAAATCTGTTCATGTATTATCAGTGAAATTTGACCTCCACCCCTCCCCAAGTCCCCAGTTTTATTTTTTTCAATTTTTTCTCGAATTTTCAACCCCTTATTCATAATTAATTAAAATAAAAACTGTTTAGTAATTACGCTGTAAATTACCGTAATAATTACGCTGCATTACGTTACCGATTATGACGTCATTTCGCTTAAACAAGATTCCCATCTGCAAAATTTCATCTCTGGAATTTTAGTTTTAATGCAATCGCTGAAACATTGTAACCATACCTTTACTGGAAGGTGATTTGGCCGATATTTATTTTTAGTTTCAGCCATCGGATTATCTGGTTTGCATGTACGTCTTTGAAATTATCCTATTTTCGAAAGATATTCTCCATAAATCAAAGGTAAGCTTCACCACGGCTAACTTTTCTATCATAATAATTTACGGTTAAGGAGACGTGTATTAATTGATCATAAATCGTTTACGTTGCAGGTTTGGCAGTGTCTCGGAGGCATTACCATAAAATTCGTATTCCTTCTGTCATTATTAGATTATTGTCTCGCAAGTTATACGTATAACTGGAAAGGCGTTGCCATTTATATGACGAGTCCTACTTTATTTGGTGAGTCAATATTACATCACATTTTATACATAAATTATCATCTTGATTCAATCTTACATGTATCTTTTCCTATCACTTCGGAGTGATCCTTTTCTTCACATATTCTCTGCTCCAAGAGTATCTTTTTACTCATCACTGTATTTGTCAATTTTTCTTCATTCTTTGATACTAAACTCATCTAAAAAGTGCATCTGCGGTATGAAAATGTCCTCATTTCTAAACTCTCCTGCTATCCACGTTGAGAAACCTTGTACGAATGACAATTCTACCATGAAAACGTCCTTTTTCCTGCCAATATCGATATAATTTCGCAATGCATAACTTGATTAAAGGGAAATTTTCTCTTAATGTATGCTAAAACATAACCATCGTACAGTTGAACGTTTCCTTTTCACATTCAACTAAACTGATTACGTTTTCGCATACAATTGACGTAATGAGTCTACTTGTTTTATTTTTTTTCACTATTGAAACAAGTGTTGAACAATTTGCTTAATTTTTTTTCACCGTAATTACTCCCAAAAGAAGCAACTTCCTCGAGAAGCATTCAGACGTCGACGCCGATATATTTTAAATACCACGATCACGTGTCAATAATGTGAATGGATTCGAAATACGTGATAAGAAATATGAGTATCGACATCAATAATTTGTCTGGGTACCACTGTCGCTGTCGAGGAGGATTTTCTCACGTATTCGCCTATTGAATGGATTCGATGATGATAAAAGTAGAAGGCATTTCTTCGTGGATCAAAAATGATAAAAATTTCATTACTGGGCGAAATAGTACAATTTTATCGAACCTGATAACATTCGAGTGATAAGATTCGTATCGAAATTCGATGTAGAAATTCTTGGCGAATCGAAAGTTTTGAAGTTTTGTTTTTATTCATTATTTCATTGTCTAATTTTTTCCTCATATTGATAAGAGAATTCTATTTTTTGATTTAATTTCAACATATCAATATATTTTTCGGGAAAATAATCCTTGAAAAAATGAGTAAATTATTTAAATATTTGATATATATACCTACAGGTAGTTTAGGTACCAATTAATCGTTGAAAATCAATCTTGAAAAATTCATCATCATTAAATTTGAAAATTTGTAAGATTTTTTAATCAATTTTTTTACGGTCTGTTTTCTTTATCAAATTCGTTGAGTTCATTAAGTAACATTAGTTTCAAAATCAAGGAAAAGGAATACTCGTCTTTCGACCTTTTACAATTGAGAAATCTCATTTCGTAGATTAATCTGCTATTAGAGTTTTTATATCTCTCCTCTTCCTTCCTCTCACTTTATAGAATGAAAAAATCCACATCAATTAGGTAGAATTGTATAAAAATTGAAAATATAAATGTTTTTTTCCTGTATTAAAATCTTACCAACATTCACTTTATAACCTGGAAAGCCTTACTCTTTGTGTTGACAATCGAAACATGGAGTAAAAGTTCTCTCTCTGATAGTTCAGAGATGTTATCACTTATCAGGTATCCCAAGTATATTTTTTTCAGAAATTTGGACCCTTTTTGTCCATGTTTCTATTGATGAGTTCCTAAAGTTCTTTTTTTGAGTCGAAAAAAAATCAGAAAGTCAAACTTTACTCCAAATGAAAAATTATTTTGAAAATATTGAAACTTTACTTTTTTTAAACTCTATTTTTGGTTTCATTTTGATTTTCGTTGAATTAAAAAAGAATAAAGTGTTATTATACTTATGTTTTTAGATTGGGGGGGGGGGGGGGTCGAAGAGGCACCGTACATCCCTAAGGATAAAATAACACTTTTAAGCGAAAGAATTTTTTAAAAAGCGAGACTCAACAAAAATAATGGTTTCTTTTCTGCTGGTTTAATTTGAAGGATTGTTTCAGGAAAAAATCAAAATTTGAGTTTTTGACTCGAACACAGTAAAAATTTTACAAAGAATATGTTATATAATTTTTTCAGTTTTGATTTAAATTTTTAAATGCTTTTTAACGAGTTTCAAAATGGTGGAGGGGGAGCTGAGCTATAATTTTAAAAAATGTAGAATTCTTATGATTCATAATTTTTCAAGTCCGTGATACTTTTTCCAAAAATCGCTGAATTTATTGCTGTATTTTTTTTTTAATTTTAAAGAATTTATGTGGACATATTCGAGTGATGGAGAAAGAAATGAAATTGAATGTGTCACAAACTCACAAAAATAATTTTATTTGAGAAATGATAATTGTATTTCTCATATTTTTTATCTGTGTGAAATCGTTGTAAATTTTTTGGAAAAAGTGGAAAAAGTATTTGAAATTAGATTTCCTGCAGATTCGTGGATATTTTTCATTACATGTTTCAAGTTTTTCGCTGTAATTAAAATTGAAAACTTCAGTCATTTGGTAGACCCATGTCCCCAGGTGACTTGAATAACTGTGCCAGTTTTCTTCGATGGCAGGGTGATGGGACAATTTTATGAAAATTGGACGACATTTCCCAAAAACTTACGACAATTTTCCAGTTGAAGAATTTTTCAATTTTTTGGAGAATGGTTACAAGTTTTGGAAAACGTTTTCAGCGATTTTTGAAAAAAGTATCAAAAGACTTAAAAAATTATGAATCATAAGAATATAAGAATTCTACGTTTTTTAAATTATAGCTCACCCCCCCCCACACCACCATTTTGAAACTCGTTTAAAAGCATTTAAAAATTTAAATTAAAACTGAAAAAATTATATAACATAAGGTATCCTTTGTAAAATTTTGACTGTGTTCGAGTCAAAAATTCAAATTTTGATTTTTTCCCGAAACAATCCTTCAAATTAAACCAGAAAAGAAACCATTATTTTTGAAAATTCTCGCTTTTTAAACAATTATTTCGCTTAAAAATTTTCCGTGTATCGTTCTATTTTTAGAAAATGTCCATGTTTTAAAAAATTCTCTTATTTTATGATTTTTGTAAATGGAGTCAATTTTTTAAAAATTGGACGATTTTTGAATTGGAATGATGTTCCAGAACTTGGACAGTTTAAAACAATTTCTCAATCTTGGGCAGTTTTCTAAAATTTGAATAATTTTTGAAATCTTGGACCATTTTTTTAGTAGGTATTGAAGAATTTTCAAATTTTTTTGAAAAATCGTTTCAGTTTCGGAATATTTTCTAATTTTTTTGGAAAGTCGTATTACTTTTAAAAAATTGTCTATGTTTTAAAATTTTCTGAAAATTGCGAGTTTTTTTCTCCAAGTAGGAGAGCTTTTTCAAAATACGGACCATTTTCTAAAAATTGAACAATTTTTCCAAATTTCGGTGAGTTTTCCATAACCTGGAGAATTTTACAAAAATAGAAAACTTTTCTCAAACTCAAAATTTTCTAAAAATCATTGAAGAGTTTCTAAAACCTCGAATGATTTTAATATTTACTAAAATTTGGACAATTTTCTAAAAATTGGAGATTTTAAAAAAGATCTGAAGCTCAAAAACGAACCAAATTTCTCAAAAGTTGGACGATTTTCAAAACTTGAATGATTTTCCATAATTGGAACTGTGTTCTCCAAAAACATCTCAAAAAAATTGAAACGAGACTTTTCAAAATGACAAAACAATTCAACAAATAAATTTGTATTGTAAAAAATTGAAATTTTATGAAAAAATTAAATCAATTCCTAAAAATGGATCAACTTTGAAAACATTTTATCAATTTTGGAAAAAAATTAAGCCTTCTTTTATAAATTAAAAAAACACCAATGGAAAAATCATCAAAGCTGGAAAAGTTTTCCTTGAAAATTGAAAAACTTTTTCAAAAATTTGTAACCATTTCAAAAATTGGAAAAGGATTTCAACAAACGAATTATTTTTCCAATGATTGCTCTTGGCGATTTATTAAAAGTGTAGTTTGATTATTGCTTGTAAAATAAGAATCTCACTCGTGAAAATTATTTGTTGTATTCTAGCCTCCGTTTATCTTACTCGTTTTTCAAGTTACCTTAGGTAACTTGAAATACGAGTAAGATAAACAAAAAAGGCCTCTTATAAGTGGCCTTTTTTGTTTATAATCATCAATTACACAAGTCAATACGATTTTTGTGTTTGGGTTCCGATTGCGAAATTTGGGTTGCTTTTATGTATCTAATGAAGGGAAAAATAATTTTTTTGTCCAAAGTTTGCTTGGGGGGGAAGCCAAAAATGTGATTTTTCAAGAACAATGCACACGGATTTGAAAAATATTTGGAAAAATTTGAAAAAAAAAAATTGGTCCAATCTCATAGAAAATTTTACGCTGAATCGAATGCCGCAAACCACAGACCTCTATCTCTTTTAGAAAAAAAAGTTACGGTTAAAACTCTCCTAAATTATGTGAAAAAATCGATTTTTTCGCTTTGCTCACCGAAAATTGAGATTTCTGAGAAATCTAAGCGTTCTACGACCATAATGACCATGACAAAAGTTGTAGAAAATTAAATTTCATATCGGATAGGTGCATTCAGATTTTTCCGGGAGGCGTAGTTTTCGAGATATTCTCTAGTAAAGTTAAACATTAGTTGAGGCAATTGAGAAAAAAAGAGAAATGAAGCAATTTTTGGCTGTCAAAAGTGTTACAGCGAAAAATTGTGGAGACCTCCCACAATTTTTCGCTGTAACACTTTTGACTCGGTGAGCAAGGCGAAAAAAATCCATTTTTTTCACATAATTTAGGAACTTTTTTTTCTAAAAGAGATAGAGGTCTGCGGTTTGCGGCATTCGATTCAACGTGAAATTTTCTATAAGGTTGGATCAAAAAAAAATTTTTTTTCCAAATTTTTCTTAAATTTGTGTGTATTGTTTTTGAAAAATCACATTTTTGCCCCCCCCCCCTCATCCCCCAAGCAAACTTTGGAAGCCACGAATGAGCATATTGGTGTATTTTGATGTCTAGAATCAGAATTTGACCATGAGAACTGAAACACAGAACTTTTTTTTTGTTGACTTGTGTTATCGTAATCTTTTTCGAAAATGAACTACTGCGTTACCCTTTTTTGATAAAATAAGGTCTTTAGAGGTATTTTTTTTGAAAAATATCGTTTGAATGTACACTTCGTATTATAAATTCTCTCCGATGGCTCTTGAAACCTCGTATACCTGTTCCACTGATACAAGATCGACTCCAAGTCCGAACGAAACAAAAATACCACAATGTAATCCAAGTCTATCATATTTCGTACCCATAAAGAACGATCGATCAAGCCAGCGAGATAGGAAGTGGTAATTTTTTCAATGTTGCACATTATCTTACCTCTATGCGGTCAGCTGATCAGCTTTCGATTCAAATATGCGGGAACATATTCGGATCCGGAGACGTCTCTGTTCCACCCACACCTCCCAGCATCGACTGGAGTACATTTAGCTGCAGAGCTTTCGCCCGATGGCAACACTGAGTCTTGTACCACGACGTCGCCGCGTTACCAAGTGGATAAGTGGGAGCAGGTGCGGGGCAAATTGAAAATCCGTAACTTTCCGGGTCAGGCTTTTCAGCCCTGCGTAAAGCACCGAATTATACGCTCGTCCGTCTCTCTCATACTCATTTGCTTTTGTGCGGTGTGGCGGCGTATTGAGCCGATATTTTGTGCTGTGGCATCCGCGTTCTTGTGTGCTTTTGAGAAAAAAAAGAGATTTTTCTCTAGTGTTCGTCGTCGACGTCTGTCCTTTTTGGTATTGCGGTTCGCGTCGTTGCATCGACAAAATCGCGACGAAAGTGGCTAAGTTGCTTGTACGATCGTTGGTTTCTTTAAAAAAACCTTATTGTGGTATTTTTATTTTCGATCCGTTGGGTAAATTGAAGCAGCCATTATTGAAGCCGAACGAAAAGCTCGTAGGCGCGGTTTTAAAAGCCGTCGTAGAAAACATATGGTGCTACGTGAAATACGTAAGTACACGTAATTTTCGCACATTGCTGTCCTGGGGTAAACTTGGGACTTGAGCGATGCATTTTTCGAATATAAAAGGTAATTCGAAAGGGTTAAATTCTAGCGGTTCGGTATTCAAACATCGTAGAGGTAAAGGTGAACCATATCGAATGTTTATTCGGTGTAGTCAAGAGCACTCCGGTTATTGATTTGTTAATGTTTTTTAACCGTTTCTCTAATTCCATGTCTGTTTCTTTTATCAACATTTCCAATATTCAGTCGAGGTTACTGTGGCACTAAAAATACCCTCATTGATCGAGGTATCAATTTTCACAACGTATTGGCTTCGTGTTTCGTGTTCGAGGAATACGTCAATACGAAAATAATGGAATTTTTGATCAAATTTTCCAATAAAAGAATTTTTACTTTGATTTCCAATGTAAAATTGACCATTTTGAGCAAAAAATCAATAGGTATGCAATTTTTGCTCATCGGTAAGGCTAGAATTGAAGATACTCCTTTGATGTGATAGGTAGGCGAAATTTGTTAGCGACGTTTTCTTCTGTGTTTGGTCAATTTTTGTCTAGAAAATTTATGGAATGATGCCCAAGTGTCTGCTTGAGGAGGTTGTATTGATTTTTTAAATTTCAAAGCTCTGTGGCGCCTTCAATTTGTCGTAATAGGCGAAATTTTTATGTGATAGTTGTTCGTCTGGTTAATTGATTTCGAAAAAGGTTATACAAATGTTAGCCTATCTGCTGTTTTGCAGGCTGTGGGTTGATTTTTGAATTTTAAAATCTTTTTATTGCCTTTGGCTTTACAAATGGCCAGATTTACTCAATAAACATTGTGATGGTCACTTTTGAAATTATTTTGTTGCATATGTATTTCATTTTGTTTTTTTTTTTTTTTTTTGAAGAAAAAAGAACGATTTTTTGAAAAGGTGTCTAGAAAATTTTCTAAAAAAGAAATGGGAATATTTGTCGTAAAATTGCTTGTTTTTGATGTAAAATTGTTTGAAAATTGTAGGGAAAGAGGGATTCAGAGGTGTAAAATTGATTTTCGTATTATTTTGGCCCAAAATTCGACGTGGACTGCGAGGGGACGACAAAACTCAAAATTTGTCAATTTATTGTATTTGATATGAAAAACTGTTTGTACAGGGTCGCGAATTTAGATTTAGGTCGCTGAAGTCGCGAAAAAGTCGCGAAATTGACCCAAAATTCATCAAAAGTCGCGAATTTTTCCGAAATTACTTCCATTTTTTTCGCCTTTTACAAAACAGGAAAAGTGAAGAAATTTCACCTTTTTGAACATTTTTTCTAAAAATTTTCGCCCTGGTTTCGCTCGGGCTCATAAATTTTAAAAACCCATTCTTAAATTATATACCTCTTCGTCATTTTCCCTTCAATTTCAGACAATTGAATATTTTGAAGCGGAAAAATATGTTCTTGTGGGAGACTAAGTAGCGATCACGATTGGGAATTTCAAAGGTAATATTGTGTCCATTGTCAGGAAAATCTAAAATAATTGGAGAATTTTGGAATTTTCTAAGGAATGTTTTAAAGGAGAAAACCATTTGGAAATATGTCTTTTTTTGCTGTTTTTGAAATAAATTCTTCGAAAAAATTTC
Source organism: Pseudococcus viburni (assembly GCA_033439095.1). NCBI lineage: Eukaryota > Metazoa > Arthropoda > Insecta > Hemiptera > Pseudococcidae > Pseudococcus > Pseudococcus viburni. The sequence goes on from JAVBJF010000250.1 coordinate 125,578, forward strand.
GCCCTCGATTCGCTCGGGCCAAATCTGCTAATATTTCAGACTTTCCGTGAATTTATTTCTCAATAATCATTCAACAATTTTATCCGATCTAACATGATTTTTCGTAAAATTTTCACCCTTGCTTCGCTTGGGCAGTTACTACTTCTCTTCTTTACCATAAAATAACTCACTATGGAAAATTTTTGTGAAAATTGTCTTTTTTCAAAATTAAAGACATATTTTCTTCCGTGTATAAACTTTTTTCTATAATAAATTTGATTTCGTTGATTTTTTGGTGGGGTGCGGGGAGGGGGGGGGTCAAATTGAGAAGTAGATGCTAGATACCTTAAAAAAAGGTCGCGAAAAAGTCGCGAAATTTGATTTTTAAAAATTGGTAGACACCCTGTTGTATTTACCTACGGAGTTCAATTCTGACAAAAGATCTTTAAACCCCAACTCCTGAAAGAGGATTTAGAGAGGGAGGGGGAGACTGTAAATTTGCAATTTGATAGATTCAGGTTTCGAAATATTCATTTCCATCTTTTGAGTACTCCTCTGAAAACATGTCGACCCAAAATTGAAATTTTTGAGTGTTTCACTGATTGAAAATTCGAAATTTACTAAAATTATTTCTAAAAATGAAGATAAATAAAACGCAATAAATAAAAATTCAAAGCACAATTTCAAATTTAAAAAAAATCCGCACCTATGTACAAAGTGTATGTAACAAATTTTTTCAGATTTAAAATTAATTGTTGTTAGGTCAATGCAAATTTTCAAAAATTTCATCATTTGAGTGGATTTTGAGATGTAAAAGACTAAAACCTGCGATTTTTTTGAAAATAATACCGATTAAGGAATCCACAGGTCTCTTTTTAGGAATTAAAAAGGTCCAAAATTTTATATGGGCGAATTTCAACTGGAATGGTGTTTTTAAAAAAGTCAGCGAAATCGGAGACTTTTATTTATCGAGGCAAGTCGAAAAGATTGTAGGAGCTTGCGCGGAATTATTAAATTTAATTTGAGGCACGTGTTTTTTTTTGGGGGGGGGAGGAGCAATGAATTGTAAAGAATTTTTTTTAATTTTCAATTTGGAAAAATCCGGATTTTCATTCGGACGATTTGGTAGGCACCATGACATATAATTTTGCTTCAAAAGAGTATATCTTTTTTATTTGAAATGTTTTTTGTTAATAAATTCAAGTTCTTAAGTTTTTGTGCGGGGGAGGGAGGTTGGGTTCAAAAAATTTTTAGAATTGAACTTGAGTCGTTTTTGTGTGGCCGGAAAAAAGGCTAAAAATATCGTAAAAAGTAGTGATTTTTTGGGGGATCAAAATTGTTGGACTCTATCCATTTCAGATCATTTTCCTGCACAATTTCGGGTTGTAAGTACATAAAAAATTACCCCTCCCCGCCACATTTCACGAATATCATATTTTAAAGGTCTGGAAAACTTCGAAAAATTGGTCCGGGAAACCTGGAGAAGTAAGGGAAACTCATTTCTGAAATATTGTAGACTGGATACCCAGTTTTTTTTTTTTTAAAAAATGCATAAAAAATGAGATAGATAATTTGAAAAAATTGATGTTGATTGGAAAATTATTTCACGAGTAGAAAATTGGTACAGCTTAACTTTTCAAAATACGCAACTTCGAAATCTTGACTCCTTAAATTTTTCCAGTGCTCATTGTGAACCGAAATCGGCATCACTGGAGGACCAAAGAATTTAAAATTTTTGACTCGGATGAAATTTTTTCGATTTTCTCAACTTGAAATGCAATTTTTTCAAAATTTTTAGGCTCAACGTGCAGGTTTTTTGAAAAAAGATATCACTTTTCCCATATTTCTGACTCAATTCAATTTTTCCGAATAGAAATACAATTTTTAATTACGAAGAAAGCTACTTTTTTGCTCCCCCCCTTTTCAGTTCGACCCCGATTTTAATTAAAATTTTCGATGGAAACTGATAAAATTCCACAAAAAAATAAAGAATTTTTATGTGGAATTTTTTTTTTAATTTTAGGAACTTTGGAGCATCAAAATCAAATAATTTTGAAGTAATTTTGTTAATTTTTACAACGAATGTTGCTTTTTGTTGTTACTTATGTGTATATTTTTAAATCAAGAAGTTATTTTTGTGTTTTTTTTTCAAGCACTTTTTTCCCCCAAATTAGGGAGTACCAACTGGAAATCCTTCAATTTATCATTGTAGATTTTATTATTTTATTTTCTCGTGAAAATTCCTTTTTTGTAGTTGTACATGGTGCTTTGAAATCGAACGTGGAGGAAGGGGTGGTCCTTTTCTGCTTTTTTTTTGAAGCTTGTATTACATTTTTGAGGGGAAAAATTGGGTTTTTTAAAATTTGATTCATACTCGTGATATTTTAATACTTCATAGTAACATAATTCATTTTTTAATATTTAAACAACTTCTCTGTATATTTATTTCATTGTTTTAATTACCTTACCTAATTGATGTAATTTAGTCGAAATTTATTGCCAGGAGTTGGGCGATTAGATCGATTCGGCGTGAAATATGTTAGCTGAACAGTTCAAAAAATCATTATAAAAATAATAAAAAAGTAGGAATAAATTTCAGAAATTCAGAAAAATATAGCTTGCTTTTCTGAAATTTAAAATTCAAAATAATTTGGGGTTTTTCTTACTGTAAAAAGTTACGAAAGTTTTTTTTTAATTTTGAGAACGAAAATAATGCTAGCAAAATGTAAAAATTTGTTCAATTATTGTTGTTGGAAAAATGCTGATTGCGATTTAACTGGTTCGGGAAACCTTTTGTCATTGTTTTTCGATTATCATAGGATGGCTTGAACAAATTCGTGTAAAATAATTTCTTTGAAGGTCCGGAAATGAATAAGATAAGTAAAAACCTTTCAAACATGACTTTATCTTTGTAAATATTACTTGTAATATATATCTACATTTTGACCGTCAAAATGAGCTTTTTTAAAAAATAAATTTCCTTATCTTTTTTTTTAAATTCAAGTCGGTCGAGGTAGAGTCAATTGCAACGAAAAAAGCTGCGTTTGAGGTTTTCGATGATCTTTTATTTCCTTCAATTTGGCACTTGAGCTGAATTGAAATTTCTATGCTGCTTTATCATTACAAATAGGCAAACATCCTTTAATTTTTTCTACGTAAAGGACTCCTTTTTGTCCAAATCTCTTATCTTTTTTCTTGTGTGGTGGATAAAAAAGATGAGCAAAATTTATCCAACAATCAAGTTAGTTGAAAAGGCAATCTCATTTGAAAATCAGCCCCAATCGTAAATTTGCCTCATTTTCTAACCAATTTATTCAGCATCAGATTTGATGTCGTCTTTACGAATCTTCCAATGCCCTTTTCTCATTATACGACTTGATCACACTCGCAAGCTGATAGATTCTCATATTACTGGGCAATATATTTTACCTTATCTTCTAAAAATAAATGTAAAGCTAAAAGGCACCGTATTGATTTTCCTCTCTTTCGCCTTCATCGTTTTAGTCTTTTTGCAACGTTGGTAAATTGACCGCAATGATTGGCCTTTTTCACTGTGAAATTTATGCAAATGACCACTGCGATTTAAAAAAAAGAGAGGAAGGAAAGACGAAAAAATAAAAAGCGTCCGAAGAGAAATTTTCTCCCGTACGAAAGGATAATTTCCAGGTCAGTAAAAGGCTCTAGGGGTTAATACACTTGACGCGATTTTATATAAATATGAAGTATGCAAAGGAGCCAACAGAGAGAAAAATCGAATACGCTGGTATTTTCAAATGCAGTGACGTCATAATGTCTATTTCGAATTCGAGGTTTTTATTTTTTTAATATTCTGCGCTCGAAAGAAAAAAGGTTTGTGTTCTGAAAGCTCACGATCGTGAAGTGTCTGTATTGTTGTGAAAAGAAAATGAATTGACTCGGTAGCCCTTTCTTTTCCTTTTCCGTTTTTTTCCTCCTTAGTTTGAACGTAGATATTTTTTATCGTGAGTGGTTATTCTTTTGATACTTTTTTGTACGTAAATTTGATAGATAGTTCGAATATAGTCCAATTTTTCTTCGAGTTTTTCTCAAATACAATCATCTCGAATTCAACGTGCCCCGAGAATTCGATTCCTGAATGAAAAAAAATTGAAATTGATAAAAAATCGATAATTTTTTCAGCTCATTTATTCGTCGAAACGAAAGCGAAGTGATAAAATATTATAATTTTTCATTACTAATCATCGTGAATACTGTTGGCGTAATCTTTCGCTAAAACTACCAACCTCGAAGCTACCACCATGTTTTCTCTCGTGGTGAGAATTGCGTTAGTCGTTTATAAACTCGATAATTTCAAACAATCGTGTGGTACGATACACGTTTCATAAAATGGAAAAAAAACGGATAACGTTCGAGAATTGTGAAATTCGTAAAACGAAGAGTCGACGAACTCTTTCTCTCTCTGGGTTTGTTAGAACTCTCGTGCTCGTATACAAACGATACTGAAATAGAAACGGAAATTATACTTATAACCATGATTATCACGTTTGCTCGTTGCAGGATGGAATTCGATCGATCTTACTGCATACGATTTATAAATGAATTAATAAAACTCTCAATTTATGATACTTATCAAAGGAATTTAAAATTTTTATGTTTCAGAAAATTTAATTTTTTTGGTAGAGAATTTTCAGATTTGAATTTTTTATGTGTTAATGAATTTTTTTCTTTTTTTCTGATTACAGAACCACTATTACTGTCCAGAAAAAATTGGAGTTTGCACGAGAGTGCGGTATCATTTAGTTTACAAGCCGCAAGGTGTATGACTTCCTTTGGGTATCATTTTCCTGTTGTTTATAGGTCAGTATTTATTTGTGTATTGAATTATTACGTATGAATCGAATGGCATTTTGGAGGGTTAAGATTGAAAACTGAATAATGACTTGAATGAAGTGCTAAAACCCAAAGATGAAACTCGGTCAGAAATTTGAGGGGGTTGAAAAAGAGAAATTGGTCGAGTTTTTGAGAAAATTTGACGATTTACAACAAAATTTTTCAATTTTTAGAAGAAATTCGACAAATTTCAAAAAAAATTGTTGATTCACTTGACAGGCATCCCAGTAGGTTACTTTTTTCAAAAAAAGTCAATATTAGTTACTTTTCATTTAAAAAAGTTACTTTTTTCAAAAATTTGAGCAAAAAGTCAATTTTTTTGGTTTTTGTTTTTAAAAAAATGTTGCTTAAAAAAAATGATTTGAAAAAAGTATACCATGTCATTTTAGAATTACAAACCCTGCAAGTAAAAATTCGAATTACTTTTTTACATTTTCTATGTGAAATCATGAATTAAAATTTGAAAAAATTACTTTCTTAGACTTTTTTTAGTTACTTTTCCGACTTTCAGAGGTTCCTAAAGTTACTTTTTTTCAAATTTTGGCTGGGTTATCTGACTTGAAGATTTTCGAGATTTTTTGAAAATTTGGTGCAACATTGATTCGAGGTTGCTGATTCCGAATATGACGTCCATTTTTATCATTTGAACTTTGATATTGAAATATAGCTTATTTTTACATCAAAAATGCAATTTCTGCCGAAACGAATGTTCGTGGATCGAAATAAATGCCAAATTCCTAATCAGCGATCCGAATTAGTCGATAACTAAAAATTTCAAAATTCGTGTATTTTTATTTGGATTTTCGCCTTTGAACCTCCGACTGTGCAACCCATCTCAGGAGATGAGGAAATCAAACCCCTGAAATTAAGTCGTGGCCTCAAATCCATTAACCAACAATTATTTGACCCCTTTCCACACGATTTTAAACAATTAGACCAATTTTTCGCAAAAAAAATGAACGATATCTCGAAAACAAAGATCCGATGTCGGAAATGGACACCGAATTCGGAACCAGCAACCTCGAATTTTTCATATTTGATCGCTATTTTGAATATTTCACTTGAAAAATGACTTGGAAAAATGCAACGTAGAAAAAAGTTCGCTGTTTTGAGAAAAAAAAATATGTATAGCCAAAAAATTGGTCTTTTTCTCCTTCTTATTTGTTTTGAAAATTGTTGTTGGGTGTTTTAGCCATTTTAAAAGGCGAAAATGCTCGAAATTGGTGTCTAATATGACTAATTCGATGTCGCTGATTTGGAATCCGGTGTCCATTTCCGGCGTCGTACCTATGTTTTTGAGGTATTGTTTATTTTCAACCACGAATATGTCAATTCTGACAAATCACCCATACGTGGGTGAAAATTAATGCAATATTAGTGATCAACAACCTCAAATTAGTCGAAAACAACCTTTTTTGTGACTGTTTGACGGCTCGATGGCCTGAAAATAGTATTTTTGAAGTGAAAATTGGTCATATCTTCGAAACAAAGGATCGACGCCAGAAATGAATGCCGGATTCGGAATCAGCGACGTCGAATTAGTAATATTCAACTCCCATTTTGAGTTTTTTCATCTTTAAAAACGGGTAAAATTGTCTTATTGGAATATTCAAACAAGTAGGTAAGGGAAAAAAGGACACTTTTTCGCCTATCAATTTTCTTCCAAAAACAGCTAGTTTTTTTCTAGATAGCATTTTTTGAAGTATTTTTTGAGGCTAAATATTCGAAATGGGAGTCGAATATGATGAATTCGATACCGCTGATTCCGAATCCGGTGTCCATTTCCGGCGCTGGATCTTCGTTCTCGAGATATTGTTAATTTTCCTCTCGAAAAACCGGTTGACCTATTCAAAATTGTGTAGAAAAAGGCTAAAATGTCGTTGGTAGGTGAATGCGAGGTCGCTGATCACGAATATAATTTTTTTATTTGCCTCTCTCTTCTCAAAAAACCCCAAAGTTGTGCTTTTTTCTTCCTACTTTTTCAAAATTTTACTTCTTTGAATATTTCAGCTATTTTAAAAAACTTGAAATAGGTAGTCAGAATAATGAAATAATATCAAGTTATAATTTTTTTTCAATAATGCTATTGTGACTAAAAATCATTTTTTCGCTAGAAATTAGTCATTAGAAAATGGGTTTCCTTTTCTACATTTATTTTTCAACTGTAACGAGACCAAAAAACCCACGAGCTAGTCAACTTGAATTGGGAGACCTCCCAAAAAAATTTCGAACTCCCTAGCTCAAATGAGGGCGAAGCCAAAAGCCAAATTGGGACCATTTAAAAAAAAAACTCAGATTTTTCCACTCTTAAGTAGTTCCGCTTTCTGGCAATCTCAGTCACCCTTTTTACCCCCTCTCCTCAAAGAAAGGTTCAATTTGACTATTTGAGTTTCTAAACCTCCCTGAACCATTGATTTCGAAATTCGATACCACTTTTTGGTCTCTACAAAGAGGTTTAAAATTTTCAAATCGTGAATTTGAAGATTTTTTTAATCTTACGAAATTGAAATTAGGTAGTTGCTCTAATATCAAAAAACCCAGCTAAGTTTTTTAGGTCACCTATAAGAATTCTTCATTGCATTTTCCAAAAAAATTTCCGGGTCTGCTTCCAACTAAATTTACTTAATTTTCATAATCGTATTTTAGTCTGCAGCACCGCTAAAAAAAAATCAAAATAAGTAAATTTATTTCGCAATCAAAAAAATTTTGATTTGCTAAATTTTATGAAAATCTTGTGTATCAAAATGAAGCTTGGCAACAATGTCTAGATTTTTTTTTGAAAATTTCCATCAAAAATGATTCTAGGTGACTGAAAAAATGTTGGGATTGATTTTAAGGTATTTACGTGAGCAATTTGAATTTGGTGAACATAAAAAAATCTTCAAATTCGCAATCTGCTCTTTCCCAACCCTCTTGTAAAGGAAAAAAATTGGTATTCAATTTTGAGGTCAGTGATTCAGGGAGGCGTAGAAACCCAATTCGCTCATTTTTAAGAAGCGTCGAGTGACTATGCTTCCCAGCATGTGACATTACTCAGAATTGACAAAAAACCGTGTTTTTTTTCGGAAATTCCCTCAATTTTGAGGTCGTCTAGTTCCATCTCATTTTAGACACGGACGACGAAATTTAAGTACACGGAATATGCATCAGGCACGAAAACAAAAAATGGTACGAACGACTGAATCGTTCCTGTTTGACTTATGCGAGTCTTCAGTCCTGTAACCTCGATTTTTTTTCGAGTCTATTATTTTCAACATTTTTTCAACTCCAGTATCTTTTTTTAAAGATATTTTTCGGCTCCTAAAATTTTTTCAACTTCAATGAGATTTTTTCTCAACCCTGAAATTTCTTCCTTAAAATTTTTTCTCAAACCTAAAATTATTTTCATCTCTGGTATTTTTTCCAAAATACATATGTAATTATTATTCAACCCTAGGACTTTTTTTCAATATATTTTTCAACACTAAAATTTTTACTTAAATTTTTTTTAGCTCGCAAGATTTCTTCTCAAAATTTTATATTGTTCAACCTAATGATTTTTTCAAACTCTAAAATTTTCTTCCTCAAGTTTTTTCAGCTTCGTAATTCTTTTCTTCTTCGATTTTCATTTGCTGTTTTTTTTTTTCAACTCTTTAAGATTTTTCCATTTACCTAATAAAATTTTTCTCAACTATCACCCCTAAAAATCCATCTCTGGTCTTTAAATCTTTAAAAACTTGAAATTCTCTTGACGTTTTTCATCTTTGGTTTCTCAAACTTTTTTCCAACTCAAATTTTTTCATTCCAAAAATTTTAGAGTTGGAAAATAATTTGAGAAATTTTTTTAGAACTATAATAACAAAATATCAAAAATGGAAAACATTTTGAGAAGAAATTTTAGACCGGAGAAAATTATTTATTGGAATTGAATTTGAAATTTGAAAAAAGTTTAAATAAAATTTTATTATTAGCATAGAAATTTTTTTTAAAAATTTCAACCTTGAAAAAAAAATGAAAAACTTTTGCTGAAGAAATTCTAGAGTTGAGAAAAAATACCAGAGTTGAGAAAAATTTCAACTTTTGAGAAAAACTTTTCCTGAGAAAAAATTTTTAGGAAGAAATTTCATAGTCGAAAAAAATTCATAACACTTGAAAAATATATGAGAAAAAAATTGTTGAAGTGAAAAAAGTAAGAATGAAAAAATTTCTGGGAAAAAAATTATCAAGTTTTTGAGAAAAAATCTCAAGAATTGAAAAATGATTCGAGAAATAAATTTAGGGCTGAAAAATATATTGAGAAAAAAGTTACAGATTTGAAGATGTGTAGCATGGGAAAAAAATGCCAGACTTGCGAAAATTTTAGACGCGAGAAAAACATTTGTAGACGAATACTTTTCAGAGCTGAGAAAAAGTTTTAATGGAGTTGAAAAAATTTCGTAGTGGTAAAATATTTTGAGTTGAAAATTATTTTGAGAAAAATAGATTAATTGAAAACTCGCATGAATCAAACAGGAAAGATTCAGTCGTTCGCAACATTTTTATTTTTCGTTCCTGATGCATATTTACATTTAGTCGTCGGTATTACTGGAGAGCTCAAAATTTTTTGGGAAGTCTCCCAGCTTCAAGTAAACTGCTTTACCAATTTTCTTCAAAATCCAGGATTTTTTTACCTTTCATTTCAAACGTTCCTCTTACCTCTTGTGAATTTCATGTCAATTACGGTAATTCTTCAATAGTCTCAGTAATTACGGTAAATTACCAAATTTTCTCGGTAATTACGGTAAATCACCACATTTTCTCTGTAATTACGGTAAATTTGATGCACTCGTCTGGAAAACCTAAAAAAACAGAACATACTCGAACGTCGATACATTTTCCCTAAACAGGCAATCGACATTCGAACGATCTCGGATTAATCTTCAACATTGACCCATTTCGCGTGTGTACGGTACATTAAAAAATGTAAAAAATACCGTATGCATTACGTTAATAGCACGGAATGGAAGAGGAAATGTGAAATTAACGCCGCTCGTCTCGTCGCTCACTAAATTTACGGTCGTCATCGACGATTGCAGAGCGATTACTGGGTATAAATGTAACAGCTAGGATGTAATTTTCGCGAGAAACAGCTACGACTTAATAAGTTGCAAAAATGTCGAGTCGGATAATAAATACAGATAGAAAATTTCGTACAATGTTTCCCTTGGTGTTGGAAGGAGGGAGGGGGAAGAAGTACTCATCTTTTTCATTAATTTTTCTACGACCGAGTTGATTGCTTTGAAGAGAAAAGAAGATGAGTTTGTTTTAAAAAAGACTGTTGGAATTTTGATTATTTTATATTTTATCAATTAAATATTTTTTCTCTTTTTTGCCCCCAGGACTTCAAAATTTTCCAGTACCCGACATAGAAAATCTCAGCCGTTTAGGGAAACGTGAAGAAGAAGTAGGGCAGTTTGAATTCACCAATTTTTATGAGTTAAATAAGGAAAAAAAAATCTTCGACTATCTTTTTCTCGCGGCGCTGTAAGAATTATTCAAGATAGGCAGCAATCATGGGAAGTTTAAACGTGAACCGACACGTCAGCGATGCTTTCTACCGCTACAAGATGCCAAGGCTTATTGCAAAAGTCGAAGGAAAAGGGAACGGCATTAAAACCGTCATCGTTAACATGATCGAGGTTGCTAAAGCTATCGGACGTCCGCCTACGTGTAAGATTTCACCGCCTACGACTGGACTCCCAAGTCGATAAATTTTAATAATTTTCTTTTCGATTTGCAGATCCTACGAAATATTTCGGCTGCGAACTCGGAGCTCAGACGCAATTCGACTTCAAGCACGATCGTTTTATAGTAAACGGTTCGCACGAGGCGGCTAAATTGCAAGATCTGTTGGACGGATTTATTCGCAAATTTGTACTGTGCCCGGACTGCGATAATCCGGAAACGGATCTTATTGTCAGCGCTAAAAAGCAAACGATCAGCGTAGGATGCAAGGCTTGCGGATATCACGGTCCGTTGGAGTATAACCATAAATTGAACACGTTTATTTTGAAAAATCCGCCAAGTGAGTATCAACGAACGTGACAATTGAATGGTCGCCGGATTCGTATTAATGAAAATTTTCCTCGCAGACTTGAATCCAGCAGCTCAAGGATCTTCGTTGACCGAAGGGAAACGCGCCAAGCGTTCGAAAAAGCAAAACGACTCAGTGAACGGGGATCGCTCGAATTCTCCTAATGGCGATGACGATGATGGGCACGAGAAAAAACCCGGCGAACATAACGAGGTTAATAACCAAGCTAGTAATTTTTTTATCGATTCGTGATTTTATTGGGATTTTTTTGTGATTGTGATAGGATGATGATTGGGCTTTGGATGTATCCGAAGAAGCGGTCAAGGTCAGACGTCAAGAGCTCACCGAAGGCGTCAAAGGGTTGACCATTACCGAAGATTTGGAGAAATCTGAAAAAGAAAGAGTGGATATTTTCTACGCCAAGGTCAAGGCCGACAGGGATGCTGGAACGTTGAACGCGAAGGAGACCGTCGCCGAGGCCGAACGTCTGGAAATTAAGCAAAAAGCTCCGCTCATTTTGGCCGAATTACTGTTCGACGAAAAGATCCATGTTCAGGTGAGCTCGACTGAGGTCGCTGGAAGACTTCGGTTTTCTGATGGGAAACTAATTTTGAAGATTTTAATATCGTGATGAAAATATTCCAATCGTTGATTAATCGATGCATTAATTTATCGATTGATTATTTTTGAAATTAGCCAAAGGCTGTAGCTAAGTAAGATAAGTAAATCAGCAGTGAAGCATTTTCCAATTTTTTTCTCAAAAATCGATTTGTATAGTAGTAGATAATTTTTAACCCCAAATTGATATCTCATTTCATATAATGACTGAAAAAGGTGGCCTAGCACTGAAAAATAAATTTTTAGTTCATTAAATCACAATTTAGTTAGCAGTAAAGGATATTTCATATCAACGATTGAACATTCACAATTTTTATCAATTTTTTTACCTCAAAAATTTTGAGTCATTTAAAAAAATGAAAAAACGTCCCATATGGTTGATCATGTTTTGCCCCCCTCTGGCCCTCTCCCTTCATTTTTTCCAATTCAGGGTGTCTAACGGTCCTGATAAGTGAAGATTTTTTCAAAAAAGTTATGCGGGTACTGAAAAGTTGAGCTTTTTGACTAATTTACTCAAATTTACTCAAAGGTCAAGCTTTTTTTCAAAAATCAAAAAAAACTTCGATTTACCCTTGATAGTTTTTTAAAAAAGTTTTAAAATAGAAAACTTTTAGTTAATTTTCGTTTTGAGGCTCTATTTAAAAAAAAAAACACAAATTTTTTTAATCTTAGCACTCGCTTTGCTCGGGCATATAAATTCTAAAATTTATCCAAGAGATAGTGGTTGAAGATTTCGCCTCCCTTTTAATACATACTAAAATATTGATTGAAACAATGAAGAAATTTCAGCTTTTGAATGCCTTTTTCTTCAAAAAATTTCGTCCTCGCTTCGCTCGGGCTCAGTGAATTTACACAATTTTTTTTTCAAAATGATGGTATGAACCTTCCTCCTTTCCAGCCCAGACAATTGATATTTTCATGTGAAAAAAATTATGCTTCTCATTTATAAAAAGACTCAGGAACGATCTCGATTGGAATATTTCAAAAATGTTTCGATTTTTTAGAAGGAGATCTGGAGATGAGTCCATGCATATAGTTATTTTTTGGAAGTCAAAACATAACACGAAAAAAAGCACGAATTTTAATAAAAGAATTTCAGATTTTGGGTGCTCTTTTTTCAAAAATTTTCGCCTTATGATATAAATTCTTCTCTTCCATCTCAGAAAATTGAATATTTTGAAACGGAAGAAAATTCTCGTTCTAATTTTTTAGAAGACTTGAAGGCGATCTCAGAATTATGGGGGGGGGGGTAGCCCCAGGCACACGGAACACGGACGCATAGAATTTTTGTTGGGAGGGAGGGGGTGGCCCTCGAAAAAGTAATTCCAAAAGGTCAAGCTGAGTCAAGCTTTTTTGCTCAACAAATTTTGTTAGACACCGACACCCTGCAATTCTTTGGAGCAGTGACACCTACAAAAACTCCTTTAAAGAAAAAAAATGCCCGTTTGAAAAAACCGAGTCAAATTCGTATCTGGCAGGTCAAATTATAATCCTTTAATACCCTATTTGAGCTACCTTTCACTAAAAGTCTCAAAATGAATTTTTTAAAATTGATATTGCATTTGGCTGATTGAAAATAAATTCAGGAAAAAAAGTGGATTTTGAGAATTTGATCGAAATGATCTCAAAATGAGTATTTTTCGGGATATTTTGACGTGCTGAATACGAATTTGGCGTTAGTTTTTTCATTCGACCATTTTTACCTCGCATAAAGAGTTGAAAATTTGAAAAATTGAATGAATTTTGAGATTTTGAGTCGAATTGTTTTTTAAATTGTGTGTGATTTGAGTTGATGAACATGAATCTGGTATTAATTAAATATCAGGCATCATAGCTGGTCACTTTTCTCGACTTGAGTCATTTTTAGTTACTTTTCACGTATAAAAGGTCACTTTGGTTACTTTTTTTCTTCGCACTTCCAGGCAAAAATTCAAATTTTCACGTAGAAATTGCTATTTTTCAAAATTCTTCAATAAAAAAAATTAAAAAATTGATTTTTGGTAGTTTGTTTGTTGTTTTGACGAAGGAATTTAATAAATGAAATTATTCACGTCTTTTCAGTTGATTTATCTTTGAAATGTTTGCAGAAAACTATCACTTTTTGATCACTTTTTGGTCAAAAAAGTTATTGAAAGTTACTTTTTTCTTCAAAAATTTCCCTATGATGCTTGTAATTTTTATCTGGCGTAATTTCCTTGACTCTGACGCTTGATTCAAATTGTAAAACGATCATTTTGAAGGGAGAAAAAAATTACCAAAGTGAAAAACCACAATCGGATTTGTGCTCAGCAGCTCAAAAAACGAAAAAAGCACGAAATTTTTCAAAAATAGTGACAATCACTGGAAAAACCATGCTTTTAATTTTTAAAATCGCCATTTTCTAAACTCTTTGTTTTCGGTTCGTCTGGCTCATTCTTTTTTTATAGAAAGCTTGGAGACCCTGAAAAAGTCAGGTAATTTTGGGATTTTCACTCTGCTATTTTGTCTTTAAAAAATCACGAATTTTCCTATCTTCATACCTAAATAGAAGGGAAAAATCAAAGAAGTCAAAAATTGTGTTGATACGAAATCAGTTACCTATAGTAAAAATTTTCTGAATTTTTGAGGCTCAACAGAAAATATCAGATCTGTCACTGTTTTTTTTAAGCTGTAGAAGCCTCCAATAGATTTCAATAATTTCATTGTGTGAGAGGGTGTAATAGCTTTTTTCTGGAAATGCAAAGAAAACAAAAAAATATGAATTTGATTTTCAAATTTCGTCTCCACTTGTTCGAATTGTCCTTTTGTGCATTGCTCGAGCAAATGTTCTACTCGAAGTCTCAAAATTCATTTTTTTACTCGAAAATTTTCAAATTTTGAGCATTTTATGCTAGGAAATTGATCAAATGAAAAAAACCGACGTCTGATTTGTGTTCGACATATAAAAATACCCTAATAAACGCTCCTTTCGTAATCATTTCAGTCAAATTCTCGAAATTCACTTTTTACCAAAATTTTTTAGTTATATGTACAAAAATGAAAAAAAAATCGTTTTGAAATTTTGAGTAAAATCGTCGCTCTAATCAAGTTTAAAGGGGTAATTTCACTTGCTGCGTACAAATCTAACTTTTGTTTTTTTATTTGATTTATTTTTGTTGTTTTCGATTCCGATAAAAATTGAAATAAGAAATAGTTTCTGAAAATTTTTCGTGTAATTGCAAAAAAAATGTTAAAAAATTCATGGAGATGTAAAGTGGAGAACAGTTTAAAGCAAATTTGAATTTTGTGTAGTTTTTGAGAGCTATTGAAATTATAAACTCCTGTTCCAAGGTCATTTCTGAGGTCAAAGAAATTTTAACTGAAAAAAATTGTGGGTGTTCGTATGCAATATTCTCTATTTTTCTGAATTTTGCTTCAGTTGATGTAAAAACGTATTAAATTGCACAAAAAAGTGGAAAAAAATTACATTTTTAAGGTCATGTTTTTCTACAAAGAAGATGGGGATGTCATTTTGAAGTTGAAAATTTTGTTTTACTGTTCCAAATCAATTTTTCAGAAAAAAAATTCTTGGGCTGATTCCCTTATCATTCTTGCTTGAGCCTTCATATCTAATCAAGAAATATAATTCGAAAATCAGCCAAATTTTTAGATTCTTCTCCTCTCATCCCCTTACTAAAATTTTTCAAGAATTCGGATTTTATTGTCGAACGTGCTTCTAATTCATTTCATTTTTTTTTAGATAAAGAAACATCGTAATTTGTTGCTGTATTTCACTCACGACGACGAAAAAGCCCAGAAATATCTGTTGGGAGGTATCGAGCAAGTTATAAATCTGCATAAAGAAACGCTGTTACCAAAGACTTCGCCCATCTTGAAGGTACACCTTCAATAAATACGATTTTCGACTCGAATCGATCAAAATCAAAGCTCCAGTAAGCTGAATTCGTCAACATTTGAAACTCACCTTTTTCTTCGCCATTTTTCCAGCTGTTCTACGACGCTGATATCTTGGAAGAGAAAGTGCTGCTGGACTGGGCTAGCAAAGTTAGAAAGAAGTATGTGTCCGCTGAGGTCGGCCAGGAAATCCATAAAGCCGCCGAACCGTTTATTAAATGGCTTAAAGAAGCTGAAGAGGAAGAAGATTCCGATACAGATAGCGAAGATGACGTGGAGGTGAGTCTTAATGCTTCTTTTCTTCTTATCGAATATTTTTCCATTCTAATTTCCATTTGTTGCCCAGATCGAGTATAACGACAGACCCAACGCTGCTACTTTGAAAGCACAACCGGCAAAATCGAAAACCAACGCGAGCAAAGCTGAAGATAGCGAAGATGATGTCGATATAGATGCTATTTAAGATACAGTACATTATGTTTCCATATTTCTTTTCCTTAAGCCGATCCTTTTCCTCTCTTTCTGTCATATTTAGCAAATCACACAAAATTAGCTCCTATTTTTTATATTTTACTTTTCCGTCGAATTTTTCATTATAAAATTAGAATTAACTCGCGTATGTATAGAATTCCGCGTACCCTTCTTATTTTTTTTTCAGTTTTTACATGGAAATGACATAACACGCAAATTTTTCGATTTGTAGTTCTCTTTCTCTGTCTCCTTTTTTTCTGTTTTTTTTTTCTGTCTGTATAATTTTTTTCTCTTTTTTAGACATAATTAAGCGTATCTCATTTATAATGGGTTTTGTCATCTTTAAATAAATTGCTTTCAATAATCAAGGTGATTTTTTTTCGAGAGAAGGGCCATTGATCTAGATGCTGTGAGCTGTGATTCAAAATGGTAAAAAACTAATCATCTCTTCGTTTTCTTTCTTTATTCAGTATAATTTCATGATTTGGATTTTCTGTTCCAGAAATTGCTCATTTTGAACTGAAAATTTGAAAGAAATTTTCAAAATAAATTCAATTTGATTTTGAGAATTTGATGGATTTTGATGGGGGAAAAAATTCATTGAAATTTGCGAAGAAATTTGACAAACCACTGGTTATTAAACCGTCGAAGAAAACATCAGATTTGTTATGTAAACAAAATCTCATATCGAAATGAAAACTCGCAAATTCCAGATAAATTTTCAAAATGGTAAGTGAATTAATATTATAACCTGTTCTGAGAATCTCCACAATTGATGTAATGATTTGATTCGCAGCGTGATATCATCTCGGTTCACATTGGGCAAGCAGGCTGTCAAATAGGGGTCAGTTGTTGGGAGTTGTATTGCCTAGAACATGGAGTCGACCCCTGCGGATACACGGGTTCAATGCAAGAAGACATGCGTCCCATTGATGATAACTACGCGACGTTTTTTCACGAAACTGAAAACGGAAAACATGTTCCTCGAACTGTGTTCATCGATTTAGAGCCGAGTGTAATCGGTAAAGTTATCAGATGTTTTTTTAATTGCGCTGAAAATAGTGATTAGAATGGGTTAAATTTTACAGACGATGTGAGACAGGGTCCGTATAGATCTTTGTTCTATTCTGACCAGCTGATTTACGGGAAGCAGGACGCTGCGAATAACTACGCCCGGGGATACTATACAGTTGGAAAGGAGAAAATTGCCCAGGCCGTTGAGCAAATACGTAAACAAACGGAGAACTGCTGTTTGCTGTCTGGATTCTTGATATTTCATTCGTTCGGCGGCGGTACAGGGTCCGGTTTTACATCGCTTATTATGGAAGCCCTCGCAGCCGAATATGCGAAAAAAAGCAAGCTGCAGTTTATCATTTATCCGTCTCCTCGAGTAAGTAGGTAAACGAACGATATTGATTACGTTCCAGTTCGGGTCGTTTCATCACACTTTACACAGGTTTTGATCTTTGGATTTTTAAATTTTTTTCAGAAATTTTTTTTACGGGTTTTGGTATTCCTGAAACATACAGAACTATAATTTGCTCCCTAAACCTCATTGGAGGGGGAGGGGTTCTTTTTCTTTATTTTTGTGATTCCCTGTAAAGGTACCATATCCTATGACTGAAGATGTTTAGAGTCAATCCATATGATCTGTTGAAAAGTAGATTCAAAGTAGATTCAAAAACGTGTGTAAAATTTTTCAAACCTGAAAGGTGAGCTTTTTCACGAAAAGCTTAATTTTCTAACATTTTGAAAAGCTTCGAGAACCTCAATAAAAAATCTGTAAAAAAATTATGTGAATACATCTTATCATGATTACCCATGACCAATATTTTTTTCTTGACTTTCCAAGTCGGGTGGGGGGGGGGGGTCACAGTGCCTCGAAATTTGAGTCGAAATTCAAAAAAGTTGAAAATCGTGAGTGGCATATAATTTGTTATGTTTTCTGAGGTGTTGAGTTCGAATATTGACTTTTTTTTGATTTGACTTCTCTCCCCTCCATAAAAGCTCAAATTTGTCTCAAAAAATAGAAAAAAAATTAAAAACGAATGGCATGTAATTTTCTATATTTCCGATGGTGCTGAATTCAAAAAATCGAATTATTTTTCAGTTCCGACCCTTCGACACTTTCGTTGCCCTCCTTCCCACCTCATTTGAATTTTTTGTTTATAAAAACATCGTGTAGCACAGGGGTAGCAATATTTATATTCATATAGCACGTGGCACCAGTGGCCATAAGCGCACTCTGAAATTATTTTAGGGAGTGGCTCAGAATTTGGGAATAAAATAAGGGGAGGGGTGAAATTTCATCCAAAAAAATTCAGTAACTTGTTATTTCAGTAGTGCTGGCGTAGTCAGGGTATTTTCAGTGGATTGATAATTCATAAACAGATTTGAACAGAGTAAAATTAAAAAATTACGGAATTTCAGCCATTTTTCATTGATCACTCAGTCAAAATTATTGATTGTTTCTGACAAATTAGGAAGTGATTGAAAAATCAGTGACTTTTAACTGAAAGATCAATAAAAAATTATCAGTTTTTATAATATACTGACCAAGCGAAGCGAGGGAATTTTTTTGAAAAATCATGTTTCAAGAGCAAAAAAATTCACTTTTTCACATTTTTGTATGTTCAAGCTTAGAGGGGGGAGGGGGGTCAGCCCCGTGAGTGCGCCTATGCCAGTGGTAACTTTCCAAAAGAAGCTGGCACCACTCAGAAAAATTATTTTTCCTTCTGAGGGGCTATGGGGGTCCCCCCCCGTTCCCTCCTCCAACGGCCGAAAATGGTTAAAAAATGAGTAAAAATGGCTTTTTAAAGGTAATTTTTCTAAAAAGATTTGTCATCACCTCGCTCGAGTAGACATTTTCTGTGTTTTCCATAAAATATGTCTGAGGTATATTTTTGTATTTTTGAAAAGTTATTTCAAAAAAAAATTAATTTTTGATTTTTTATCACACAAATCTCACTATTTGTCATTTTTAAAGATATCAATATTCCTTCTATAGAAAATTGAAAAAATCACACACCTAAAATAAGTACGAACAAAAATTGAAAAAAGAGCTAGTAAGGTTCAACTTCTAAAAAATCGTCGATGAACTTGAAAAAGTTTCAAAATTAAAATCTAAAAAAAATTGTCAACTGGTTATTTAAACAAACGTAGGAAAATCGTGAAAATTTACCTATATTTAAATTTTCAAATGGGGGGGGGTCAAATTCACGAATAATCTTTTTTTTAGCTGGGTCAAACTTTGAAAATTCTGGCAATACTCTGAAAAATTTTAATTTGCCACCGCTGATGTGGCATATTGTTCTTTATAATTTTTGAAGCGGTGAATTAGAATATCAACTTGTTTTTTGGATTTCTTACTCCCTCTCCCCCTCATCCTCTCATGGGAGTTCAAATTTGGCTCAAAAAATGAGAAAATTACAAAAAGACTGGTCTGCGTTTTCGATGATGCTGAATTCAAAAAT
Source organism: Pseudococcus viburni (assembly GCA_033439095.1). Classification (NCBI taxonomy): domain Eukaryota; kingdom Metazoa; phylum Arthropoda; class Insecta; order Hemiptera; family Pseudococcidae; genus Pseudococcus; species Pseudococcus viburni. The sequence continues at coordinate 144,913 of JAVBJF010000250.1, forward strand.
TGAATCGTTTATTTGATTCCAATCCTCTAACATTTCCCTCTTTTTTTGTCCATCTCATTTGAATTTTTTTTTGTGAAAATATCCATGTTTTTGAGCTGCTGAATTCGAATATTTTTTTATTTCAACGATCTGACCCTCTTCCCCCTCCCCTCCACAAGCAAACAAATTCAGTCAATAACCGAAAAAAAATCAGAAAACTTGAGTGGCATGTCGTTTGTTATGTTTTTGACAGTGCTGCATTCAAAAATTGAATAATTTTTTTCAATCACGATCCTTCAGCGCTTTCTTCCCTCTCCTTCCCACTGAATTTGCAGTGTTTTAAATAAAAATAACGTCTGATCAGTGCTGGTGAGAGCGATTGTGGGTCTTGATACAAAAATTCCTGAGGGTTTTTTTTCGCTGAGAACTTCAGAATAAACTTTTCAACATTACCCTAAATTCTATTTAAAACGTCAAAAATTACTATTCATTTTTTATTTAAAAAAAAAATTAAAGATGAAAAATTATTTTTTTATGATGTTGAATTAATCTTAATAAATAAATTAAATTTCACTGCTATAATGTTGGTCAATGTTTTCTAATTTTGGGAATTTTTTCAAAAAATTACTAAATTCGTGAGTAGGATCCTCCTAAAAAAATTCGTTTTTCTAGATCAGTTTTTTTGAAAAGTTTAACAACATTTTTTCTAAAATTGACCCTCTTGTGAAGAAATTGGTAAGTATTTTGAATGTTGGGAGGAAGGAGGGGAGAGGGGGGTTACCACAGCCTGTAAAACAATTTTGGCCAAAACAATTCGAAAATCCAAGGATCAAAGCTTAAGTTGAATGTGATGAAATGACCCTTCCTCTATCACTTTCTAAACACCATTCTTTGTTTTTTTAGTTATCGGCAGCCATCGTCGAACCGTACAATTCGATATTATCATCCCATTCAACGATCGAGTACGCCGACTGCGCTTTCATAGTCGATAACGAGGCCATCTACGATATTTGCGCATCGAACTTGGAGATCGATAGGCCTTCCTATATCCACCTGAATCGTATTCTGAGCCAAGTTATTTCAGCTATCACTGCTCCGCTTCGATTCGACGGCATCATCAACGTCGACTTGACCGAATTCCAGACCAATCTCGTACCCTACCCTCGGATTCATTTCCCTCTCATCACATACGCTCCTTTCGTACCAGCTCATCAAATGGATCGCGAAGAACTCTCCATAGCCACAATCACGAACGCTTGTTTCTTACCGGGAAATCAACTAGTTAAATGCGATCCCACCAGTGGCAAGTATATGGCTTGTTGTATGCTGTACAGAGGCTGCATACCACCCAAAGACGTCAACGATGCTATTTACAACATTCGAAAAAGGGGCATGATGCGTTTCGTCAACTGGTGCCCGACTGGTTTCAAAGTAGGCATCAATTACCAACCTCCTGTGTGCCCTTCCGGCAGTGGCCTAGCTAACGTTCGAGCCGCAGTATGCATGATCGCCAATACAACAGCTATACAAGAAGCATGGGCCAGACTGAATCGTAAATTCGACATGATGTACAGAAAACGAGCTTTCGTTCATTGGTACACCGGAGAAGGTATGGATCAAGGCGAATTTGTCGAAGCTCGAGAAGACATTTCAGCTTTAGAGAAAGATTACGAAGAAGCCGGTAAAGATTCGACATTTACTCCCACAATGGCCAACCAGATGGGCGGATCGCCAATGATGTCTTCGCCCGAATCGTCATTCGCCTCTTCGCATAAATCGTATTCGAGGCAGCAGTCTTTATCTTCTTCAGATATCAGAGATCGACGTATGTCTGAACGAATGTCCGATCCGAGATTAAATCCTGATCCGAGAATGTGCGACAGGTCAACGGGCCCTAGGATGCATTCGGATCCTCGTATCGCCGACGCTAGGATTATCGATCCGCAAATGCTGAATCCCAGATTGGGTGATCCTAGGGGGTCCGATCCTAGGATGTCAGATCCCAGAATGTCTTCAGATCCGAGACGAAATGATCACAGGATATCTGATCCTAGGAGTATTTCGAGGACGAAATATTCGCAGTGATTTTTTAATTATTTTTCGTACTTGTCTTATTTTGTAATTGTGTAAAGCTAAATTTATGTATTAGGGCGTGTTTTTTATTTATTTTGGAATTTAAAAAGGAATTATGCGAGATGGTTTTTAAAAAATGAATTAAAATATTTCAGTTAGTGGTGATTGTTGAATTTGGAACGTGAAAAGCATATGTGAGCCTGGATATAGAAACCACCCTTAGGTGTAAAAAATTGGTTTTTGAGTGGAGGTTCTCCTTTGATTCTATACCTTTTGAAACGCCCAAAATCAGTGTCAACTCAGAAATCAATTTTTTACACCTAAGGGTGGTTTCTATATCCAGCCTCACATATTTTAATTTCAGATTAGTCGAATGCGATTCTTTTTTTTTTTAGAAATTGGCTATTTTGGATTTTTTAATTTTTGGAAATTTTCGAAAGTGATTCGAGACTTTTCTGCGGTCAAATTTTGGCGTTCGGTCTTTATTTTCGAAATATGGGCCATATCTTGAGAACAAATATCGGATTTTGAATCAGTGACCTAGAATTAGTCAAATTTGACTCCTCATTAACAAATTTAGCTTAAAAAAATTGCTCCCACAAAACGGCTAACACGTACCTTCTTATTCTGAAAATATACCTATTTTTGGTCATATTAACCTTTTTAAAAGCAGCAAATTTTCAGAATAAGAGTCGAATATGACTTACTTGAAGTCGCTGATCTGAACGCTGATTCCTAATCTGGGGTCCATTTTTTGGTGCCAGCTTTTTATTTTCGAGATATAACCTATTTTTGGCTCGAAAATGGGATTTTTGGAGGCAGCCATACTATGATCAAAAATGGAGTCGAATATTACTATTTCAAGGTCACTGATTTCGAATATAGTATTTATTTTGATAAATAAACCTACCTGAGTTTTGTCAAAATCGTCATTTTTGAGGTAAAAATAAGCCATATCTCTGAAACAAAGGCTCGCTGTCAAAAAAGGACACCAGATTCGGAATCAGCGACGTCGAATTAGTTTTATTCGACTCCTATTTTAAGTAGTTACTGCTTTGAACAATACTAAAAATGCAATTATGTGTAATTTGAAAAGAAGTAGGTAAGAGAAAAAGGCAAATTTTTCGCCTATATATTTTCGTCTCAAATCAGCAACCTTTTTCCAAAATATTATTTTTTCGAATCAATTTCAAAGCTGAATAACCAAAATAAGAGTCGAATTTGATGGATTCAGGGACGAAGATTTCGAATCCAGTGTCCTTTTCCGCCGTCGAATTTTTGTTCTCCAGATATCACCCAATTTCGCATCAAAAATGCGATACAGCTGCAAGATTTTCATAATAAGTTTGAAATAAGATTAATTCGAGTCGCTGATTTCGAATCTGATATCATTTTTCCAACTCTGGTCTTTTGTTTTTGAGATGTTCCTCATTTTGCACCTCAAAAATCAATTTAATTACCTAAATCGTGTTCAAATTAGATGAAATTATGATGGTGGGTGGATTCGAGGTCACTGATTACGAATAACGTGTGTTTTGCGCCATTACTGCACGATTGCTCAAAAACTTCTCTTTTGAGGCGGAAATTAGCTGTTCAATATCGCGGTGTCTCAGTTGGTTTCATCGTAAGAAAATGGTGCCTTTTTTTTTTGCAAAAATCGTAAACTCAAAAACCTGCGAAAATTTTGTGAGTTTTTATTTATTTCTGTAACCTACACCAAATTCGAATTCAGCTGTGTGGTCAAATACCCTATGACCTATGACACATACCTGGTACATCGATTAGGAGCAAAAAATTTTGTCTTGAAAAAATAATGAGGGATTGATTAGTTCATGTTTTTTTTTAATTTTTGAAAATTTTCGGAAAAATTGATTGTAGACTAATGAGGTTGCTGATTTCGAATAATCAAGATTTATTTTTGACGACGGGCTTTTTTTCACAATATTATGTCATTTTTTGGATTGAAATTACAATTTTCATGGGATAGAGATACGAGTGCTTAAAAGGAATGCTTGGTTTATGATCAACGACTCCGAATTAGTCTAAGACGATGCAAAAATGTCAAAAAGTTCTAGTCTTCTGTTTCAGATTTCATGTTCTTACTTGCTACATCAACAAATTTTCAACTGGTATTAAAAATGATTGAAAATTCCAACTCTTTTTGCATGTAATATTCATGTCAACCGTCTAATTAATTACATTTACAACTACATAGGTATGTGCATTAAAAATTATCCAAAAATTCCCTTCTAAACACGCATGCAATGCTCTAAACTTGAACCACTATTCAGTTTTCTCTACTTAGAAAAATGTTTTATTTTAAATTCTTAATTACTAATTAGCATTTAAAATTAATTCACATTAAAAATCATTCAATCTAAACATCTCTTTAAAAAACTATACAATTTAAGTAAAAGTATTGAATGGGTACTTTGCACTTCAAAAAATTTCTGTAATAAAAAAATAAAATTCAAAGTATAAAACTGATTAATTTTTTTTTATCAATTAAAAAATAATTATTCAATACAAATTGCTTCTTCTAAAAACCACACAATCTTATTAAAATAATTCGAGCAAGTTAAATAGTTCATTAATTTATGCTTCAAAAAATTTCAGCATAAAAAAAATAAAAAAGTGATTTCAAAAAATCTAGATAGGCATTTAAGTAGGTAAACGAAAACACGTAAAAAAAACACTGGCAACATTGCTATAACTTTTTATTCGATGGTAACACTGCATCCAAAAGAAAAAACAAAATTTCAAAACGAACAGAAATCAGAATTTCGATAATTTCCAAAATTCTGAGTTGTTGAAAGAAAGAAAGAAAGTTGTATGGTGTATTGGTTTTAATTCATTTCTACTTAAAATAATTCGATTTGTATTTCATTCGCGATATTAATTACTATTTCGAAGTACTGCTCGACATGTTTGTGAAACATTTTCGCCTTGATCAACGTATCGATCACAGAACGATTTAGTGGTAATTGTTGCATAGTTTATCGTATTCGTATTCGCATTTAGTTCATGTCATTACAAGTTCGGTTCGATTTATTGTAAATTGTATAGATATATTTAATCGTAACGAAGCATATTTGTACGTAATACTGTATATTCATTTCGGTGTTTTCTACCGCATGTTGTTTAGTTGTGTTTGATAGTTGAAATTTGTCGTATTGTATTGCGTACTTATGCCAACTCTCCATGTTGTATTTAAGATGCCCCACCTGAAACACTTGGTTACTTTTCAGGGTAATTTGTGCGAGTTAAGTTCGATATCAAGGACAATGAATTCTTAAATATCGGTTCACTGTCTCAGATCTACGATAAAAAATAACTCAACGGTAAGAAATTAACCCCATTTATAATAACTGCTTGCCGGTAAACCAAAAGCGAATGTATTTGTAAAAGATAAAAACTGTTTGCTCCTTGTATGTGCAAATAGCAAACTCGACAGAATGCTTCGCAGGATCTAGTTCCTGGAGAGGCTTCCAAACTTGTAAATTTACACGACGTAGATATTAAAATCTCACAGATGGCCAAAATGACCAAAGAAGCTTACTCCGACGACCGAATTTATGACGATTTCGAACTAAACACAAAACCGCTCAATCCGTTCGCTAAAAGTGCAAACGACGCACCTTGGCTGAATCGCGAAACGGTACCGGAAAATGATACCAAACGTTTACTCGAATACGAACGGTCGTTCAAAAACAATCAATTCATCGGAGCCGACTACACGCAAAAGAAACAAAAACAATACCCAACTGAGATCGAGAATCAGGCCAAATCAGCCCGATCTTTGCAAAGGAAACAGATGAAATTTGACGAAAGTTATAGCAAATGGGCTTACGACGACGAATACGACAATGAAGATAAATCTGACGACAAAGAAACTACCTACGAACCCGAAGACGGGTTCGGTAGTACCATCGCGTCTAGACTTTTCAGTCGAGAACGGTTCACCAATCCTGAAAACCCTTATAACGAAGTTCTCGATGAAAATTACCCCAACGCTGGCGACCTTCAACCGTACAAAGTTGGTAAAATCAGAGTCGGAAATAAACTCGAAGAGAAGCTAAAAGCTTCGTTGAAGGAACCCAAAACACCTCGAGTTTCGAGAGGTGAAGACGACGATATTATCATCTTAGATGATTCTCTACCGAATGTACGTGCCCGGAACGATGTCAGTAAAAAGATCGAGATTTCGTTCAATGCCAAACATAAGGCTAATATATCCCAGGATCCCGACATAGCTCCGCCGGGATCTGAATCGGTAAGAAAGATTCCTGTGTTAGAGGCCAGTGCTATTCCGACTGTTGGACTGACAGGTGGTAATAGACCGACGACGCCTGGTAATGCACAGCTTTTTTCCAACGTTGCGTATTCTATGATGGAACGAAATTTCTACAATACGGTAATAATTTCATCCTCAATTTATTAATTTACGTATTCGAACCATTCATCACCGAAATTCATTTCAGTTCGGTGCTAACGCAGAGTTGCTTGGTAATCGTAATTTCAACGCTGATCCTACGTCCGAATTCTATGCTGGTTCTGGAGCATCTCGTGCTTCATTTACTGTAAGTTTATTTATTAAAGGGGAAAATATGTCGATTTTGAATTTATTACTAAACGAAGACATTATCGCAGCCTGCTCATGGCTGGATGCCTATCAATGCTACTGGATCAGCGCCCATTGCCAATGTTTCCGCTGAAAAAGTTCCTAAAGCTAAAGGTAAGTAAATTTTTATGCCTTCGTCGTGGATTGGCAGATTTTGATTATTTTGTTTCTCATTCCAGATTCTGGGAAAACTGATAAAGTAACGACTGAAGATGGTAAGTCTTCGTTAATTTTTGGCCTTGGGAGTATAATCTGCAGCGATTTTCAAGTTGAAGATCGAAGAACGGATTGGAATTGAAAATTAAAATTCTATCACAAAGATTCTTGCCCTTCTCTTCCTCTCGCCATTTTACTAATTATTCTAATTTTTGGTTTTTTCTGTTGCTGTAGCTGTCAAGGAAGAAATTCGCCAGCAAAACAAGAAGCTAATGGATCAACGCGATCAATACTTGCAGAAATACAACTCGCTGAACGAAGAATTGACCAAATTAAAGAAACAGACGAAAACGTTCGCCGAAAAGAGAACCCCTCAAACTGAAGAGTTTCTCAGAGAGAACGAAAAACTACAAGTACGTTGTGAAACGATTTCATAAACTGGTTATTTTTATCGTTAGTTGAAAAAACCTTAATTTTGTTATCTTTGCTGTGTTGTTTTAAAGAACGAAATAGGGAATAAAATTAAAGCGGTTAAGAACGTTATCGACATGTTGTCGAAGATAATCAGAGATGAAAATATGAAGGGATCTTCTTCGGATAGCCCAGACGAAAGAGCTAAGAAAAATTCTGTCGAAGGTGTAAGTAAACTTTATATTTTCCCTCTGTTACCTTTGCTCTTCATTTTTGTATATTTTTCTTGGATTTTTTGAGAAAAATAGCACCTTTGAAGAATTACCTAATTTTTTTCAAATTCACAGGATGATTCGAGCAATGAACATCAAAAAAAGAAACGCAAACGGTCCAGGTCCAAATCGCCTGTACGAGCTAAATCACGTGCAAGGTCCAAGTCACGGGCACGGTCCAAGTCTCGGGCACGATCTAAATCTCGAGCACGAGCCAAGTCACGAGCAAGGTCCAAATCACGAGCCAGGTCCAAGTCACGAGCCAGGTCCAAATCGCGGGCAAGGTCCAAGTCACGGGCACGCTCCAAATCTCGACACCGATCCAGATCACTTTCGAAAAGTCGCCGATCCAAATCACGTTCCAGATCCCGTTCGCGCTCGCCTCGATCCCGATACCGTCGTCGTTCGCGATCCCGCGACAAATACTACCGCAGACGTCGATCCCATTCCAGAGATAAGAAAAAGAAACGCGACAAAGAAGAGAAATCTTCCAACAGCACCAACACCGTTTCCACTCCGGTTCGAGCTCCAACTCCGGTCGCAGCTGCCGAGCTACCTCCGGTTGCTCCTGAAACCGAAACTACCAGTGTAGAAAAATCGAAAGATAGACTTTCGGATAAATTTAAATCCTCTTTCGAAGAAATTTATAATCGACCTATTGAACCTCCCCATCTTTTAGAATCCAAAAAGCACGCCAGTAGGTTCACAGATAAGCCAGCGCCGGTCGTGCCTGCTGCCACTGTTGAGTCGCCGAAATCGTTCGTATCCAAAGGATGGACTCGTGGTACCTCAGACACCATCAATTACGTTTACTACGATCCGGAGATACATTGGTGTCGAGTCTGTAACGCGTTCCCGAAGACAGCCAAGGAGTATTTACTTCATTTGCATACTCCGGAGCATAAACACGTCATTGCGGTTAGTTTTAGCTCAATTTTTACGTATTTTTTAGTCTATCGAATTTTTATACTCGAACGAGTCGAATACGAGAAATGGTCATTTTGGTGTTGTCCGACGACTTCAAAATCTACACGTACAGTTTTCTTCGGGGGTTTATTATTTTGATTTTTAATTTCGAATTCGAATATTTACCTACGTTGTATTTTGCGGATTCTCAATGTTGTGTTCTCGGTGGAAATTGCTCGATAAATTGGTATGTAAATCGATTCTAGAAATTGACAGATTTTCTTGGATGTTTAGTTTTTTTTTCATGTATTATTTTGTAATGATTTTTCGACTCGAATATGTTCAAATTTTGTATGTGATTATTTCAGACGAATAACTTGACTGATTATCCGTGGCATAAGAATCAAACTGATGCGAAAAAATCGACTATACCGGGAGCTCCGACCGAAAGGATTCCTATTCGAGGTAAACCATAGTTTAATGGAAGGTTTCGAGTGAAAACCAGAAGCATGGATTCAATTTTTTTGATTCCATTGAAGAAATGTGACGTGTAACGAAGCTCTTATTTGTGTAAATCATGCCCCTCGTGTGACCTTTTCACCTCCATTGGATGTGAAAGTAATTTTCGATTTTCGAAAGAAAATGAAAGTCGATTTTGGTTTTTTATTTTCTCTTCCTTTTTTTTTTTACTGAACATAATTATTAAAATCAGGAAATTTTGCAAAATGTAAAATTTGATTGTTATCAAATTTGTGCTTTTGAAAAGTTTAATTTTTATTCATTCCTTATCAGTTGAACTGAGTCACGACCTTTCGAAGTGTTCGCTTCTAACGGCCATGAAAACTCATAATTTTTATTTTTCAATGCCAATTTATTCGATTTTCATCTTGATAATTTTTTTTGAAAAACAGGCCACGTAAAGAACAAAAAAATCATGAAAATTCAAAAAGCCAATCCAGTGGACATGAGCCCTCTATCTTTTGGTTTTTGATTTTCTCAAAATGAGTGCAAGGATCAGTCCCCCCCACTTTAAAACCCCATCGAAATTCCCTCCCCAGTCGCAGTGGAAGGGGAGAAGGTATTATCAAAAAGTTTCATTAAAAAAATATGTCAAGAATATGGTCAAATACGTCTTTCGATCTCTAACAACTAAGAAAATTGAAATTTTTTTGTAATTTAAGTATTGTTTTTCATGTTTTTTTTAAAAGGCCAAATTTGAATATTGAAAGTATGTATTTTTAGGATCCGACCTCCTTACCCAGTGACAAACTTCGATCAAACTTCTTGATTTTTTAATGAAAATTGGACCTTTTAATGAATGAAAACTGAAAAATTCGACCTGAATTCAAAAAATGTTTTTCAAGTTCTTTATTTCAGTGAAGGAGAATTTTTTTCATTTTTTTTCGTAGAATCCAAATTCTTAGTCAGCAAGTTCATTTTCCACTGGTTTATTAACTGATGTTAAATTTTTTGGATCTTGGCGGGGAAAAAAATACGTACCTAGACCTACTAAAAGTTTATTTTGTTTGAACTGAAAACTGAACTTTTATTTCCTCTACTTGAAAGAAACCTAAACTAAAATTCGAACTTTCATCTCATGAACTTGAAATTTAAATTTAAAACAGAACTTGAATTTTATTTTTCGCATCACCCTTGCAAAAATTGAATCATTTTGAAGTTTTCCTCTCTCCCCTAACCCCCTTGCCACCACGTTCGAATTTTTTATACAAAAAATATATTGTGATGTATCATTTTATATGTTTTTTGGTGTACTGAGTTCGAATATAAACTTAATTTTAGGTTCTGACCATTTTACCTTTTCCAACAAGCGTTCGAATTTGGTCAACACTCAAAAAACTCGAGTGTCATGTTGCTTGTTATGCATTCGATAACTTTTAATTCGAAAATCGATTCATTTTTTCAGTCACAACCCCTCCCCCCATCCCAGTTAACCTTCGTCCCCGTTCCTCCTCATCAAAATTTTTGTACCTGAAAATATTGTGTAATATATGTACCTATCGTTTTTGTTATGGTTTTTTTTAGGGCACTGAGTTCGAAAATGCCTACGTAAATATTTTTTTCTGGTTTTATCTTGCTAAGATTTCTTCTCCCTAGTACCTATTTAAAATGTTTATTTTCAGTTTCTATTCTGAGAAAAAATAAGTTTGGAGGGCATCTTAAAAAGTAAATCCAAAACTCAAGAAAAATACTTGTTTAATTCGAGTGGATCAATCTAACCATGGTTCGATCGAGATATTTGAATATTGGGCCAATCAAACCTCGGTTGGATAAAGCAATTAAATATTTCAAAAATTCAACCTTTTTCTAAAAGTACGAAATTTTTTCAAAAATGGGAAAAATTTTAGAAAACTGAACAATTTTTTAAATTTCAGCTATTTTTATCCAAAACTTGAACGATTTTCTAAAAATTGGGTGATATTCCGAAAATAGATCTTGAAAAATTGAAACCAGATATTTAAAAAAAATAGAAAAATTCCTCAAACATACCAAAGTAAACAAAACTTCTTTTTAAAAATTTTAGTTCCATGTGAACACAGAAGTCAAATTATTAAGCAAAAACTTTTAAACATGGCCATGTTAAAAATTTCTGTTTCATTTGTTTGGGTTGGAACTTCTTGCTCTATCACCTCATGAAGGAATTTCTTTCAATTAGGAAAAAAAGTTCGATATTTCAAAGTTTTTTCTTTTTTTTTTAAATTGTCAAATTATCAAGTTTGTAAATTATTCTGTTGAGGTTTTTTTAAACATCTGTTTGAAAAATGCTTCAAACTGTTGGGTGATTGAAAACCGCCCAAATCCTATATTTTGGTATTGGAAATTTTTCCCAGTTTGGCGAATTTTTGTGTTGAAGTATTTCTAAGTCATTTTTGTAACTTTTCGGTAGTCATTTTATCATTCACCCAAGTTTTTTCAATTCAATTCAGGCATCATAGCAGGTCACTTTTTTAGGGTGTTTGTCACTTTTTTCGGCTTTGGTCACTAAACGTCACTTTTTTTCAAGCAAAAATTCAAATTTTCACGTAAAAATTGCTATTTCTCAAAATTCTTCGAGAAAAAAAATTAAAAGTTGATAATGATTTGTCAAAAAAAATTTGCCCTCGCTTCGCTCGGGCTGTATTTCAATAATTCTATTTCTTAATTTGAAAAAATTCTGTTTTTCTAAATCAGTAAAGTAATTGATTTTTTAATCAATTCCCCACTTGACAGAATAAATCAATAATTTTGACTAAAATAAATCAATCAAACAATTGAAATATCACAGATTTTCAAATAAATTCATTTCACTGATTCAAAAAGACACAGTTTTACGAAAATTTTCAGATTTAGAGAGTAGATATAGGTAATATATTAATTGTTTGTTCGAAAAATCTCATTTTTCAATTTTTCTTTGCTCAAATCTGTTTAATTAAATTAATTATGTATATCTGCCTCCTAAAGTACCACTAAAAAAATTAGATTTTTAGATTACTTAATTTTTTCATTGAATTTTGACCCCCTCATTTAATTTTTTTTTGAATTCTCAGCCCTCTTTAAACAGAAAAAAATTCCCCCGAAAAAATCGAATTTTTGGTTAGTTTTGGTCACTTTTTTCTCAAAAAAGGTCACTTTTTGGTCACCTTTTTCTCAAAAAAGGTCACTTTTTGGTTAATTTTTTTTCAAAAAAAGGTCACTTTTTGGTCACTTTTTTCTCAAAAGGGTCAATAGAAGTCACTTTTTTCTTCGGAGTTTCGCTATGATGCCTGCAATTCTGATATTTGAATAATTTATGAGGTGGGGAGGGGGGATCAGAATCTTGAAATAATTAGTGTCCGGTCTCGCCGTGTCTAAAAACATGAGCCCAAAATCCGATTGAATTGATAATGAAATGACCTCCCAGATTAACTTATGAATCTCAAATTTCCTTTCTTACAAAGTTCATTAGTATTTTAATTTCTCAATTTAAAAAAATTGTTTCGTTTTGTCTTCATATGCGAGCCTAGATATAGAAACCATCCTTAAATGTCAAAAATTCGTTTTTGAGTTGAGATTCCCCTTGATTCTACTCCTTCTGAAAGGCCCAAAATCAGTGTCAACTCGAACCCAATTTTTGACATCGAAAAGTGGTTTCTATATCCAGGCTCGCAATATCTCTCGTTCGATGATTTTCAGCACGTTGCAATCGAGTCTTTTTTTAAAATCGATTTGGTAAATTTCATTTCATTTATATTTATGAAACTCCCCTCTGTTTCATCATAAGAATATGAAAATGTAACGAGTCATTACCTATTAATGAATCTATTTTCCTGATTTAACTAGGATTGCCATTCTTTGTCTCGGCGACCGCCTGGTATTGCAAACTCTGCGACGAATGGATGGGCGACCTGCACTGCGCATCAGCTCACTTGAAATCAGAACAGCACGAAAATCACTACATGGTGAGTAGAAATTAATCTCGGAACATTTGTGAACTCAGTTGCTCATTATAGGTCACGAATCACGTTGTGGAAAACATTTTACGAGATTGTCCGGTACTTTGGGCCTTTGTGTACCTAAAATTTTACACCAACTCGTAGCGATCCCTCGATGACGAACACAACTATTTCCTGAATCGGTTAATTTTCTCGTTCTTGCGAACGTGTTCTTTTTACCTTCTTTACTAACCAAAAATTTGGCCGAGGTATCTGTATCGTTTATTTTCTCTAATTTAATCGTCTCGTGTTTCAGACATTCTTGGAATCGAACCCAAAATGGGAAGAGCACTGGGTAGACAGTCGAGCCAAGGCACTCCACGCCCAGCCCACGGTCAAAGCACCCGATACCGTTACACCGGCTTATTCGATGGAAACATACATCAAACCTACTCCAATCCCGCCTCCTCCGCCAACTCTTCAGCCTCGTTCCAGCGGCACCGACGCGAAGAAACGTTCGTCCAGCACCAGCAGCTCTAGCAGCAGCTCTACCTCTTCGAGCAGCAGCGGTCGATCGCACAAGAAGAAGAAGAAAACCAAACGCAGCAAGGATCGTAAACGTAGCGTCGAAAAAGAGACTAAATTCAAGATGGTCGTGACCGATGCCAAAAGAGCTCGCGAATTGGCCAAAAAGTCGACAGCTGCGCCCGTCCCCAAGCCGGAGCCGGCCACAGCGCCGGTATCGTTCAACGTCGAAGAAGAAGATAGATTTGTGCAGGAGTGGATGAACTCCAATCGCAGTAGGAGCAAAGATAGGGATTTCCAAGAATTGAAGAATAAATTGAGTAAAAAGAAAGAAGCTGCGCGACCGGCAACACCTCCGGCCACCGAAAAGAGTAAAATAGCCGTCGATACCGGTTCGAAGAAATCATCTCGTCGTAGTCCGGAGCAATCTCGTCGTAGTCCTGAGCAATCTCGTCGTAGTCCGGAACAATCTCGTCGTAGTCCGGAGCAATCACGTCGTAGTCCGGATCGAGACAGATCGCGAAGAGACGACGATCACCGTGGCAGTGGCGGAAGAACCAGAGTCAGTCGGTTCGAAGACCGAGACAGGCGATCGCCTCGAGACGATCGAGACAGACGGTCGCCTCGAGACGATCGATACAAAAGGAGCAACGGTAACGATTCTAGATCGGCAGATAAATACAAAAGTAGCAGGGATGATAAATCCGGCAACTCGGATTCTTCGAAACGGTTCGGAAATGGCAGCGGTCCGAATAAGAAAACGGTAATCGACCGCAGATTCCCATTTATTGGTAAAATGCCATCGAAAAATACCTTAAAGAAGGCCGGCGATCAGACCAACGTGAAGGCAAAACCTCAGACTAAAGCTGTGCCTGCGTCCAGCGAACCGGCCGTTCCGGTCAAAGCTTCCGATCCGCTTGCGCAATCGATTCAGAAACAACTCGCCGAGTACGATCGTCCTAAAGATGTCGACGTAGCTGTCGTCGACATGGATATCAACGAAGACGAAGACGAGCCGGTCAGCGTCGTTGTCGACGATAATATCTCGAGAAAGAAAGATTTCGACGAAACGTTGAAATTACTGTATCCGGAGAATAAACCTAAGCCAGGTGGGCCCAATCAAGCTAGTCAAGGCGCTATCGGATTACCCGCTAATTTATCTCAAGACTACTTAGTATCGTTGATTCGATCTACCATCAAAGAGAAGCAACTATCGTTGACCGATGGTAACGAAAATTCTCATATATTAGAAATAGCCTCGTCGATGAAAGAGCTGTTATTCAGCAATCAGAACGTCGCTGATATTCCAGTACCGATCGAAGAACGTCCGGTTCATATCGCTAGCGATGAACAACTCTATAACGTACCCCTTCCGGACGAACCAGCTGCTCCCGGTGTCGAAGAAGAGCCCGAGCCCGCTCCGCCCGGCACCACCGACGACGCAGCTGCTATGAAAAAGAAAAAGAACCCGATTTCTCAAAAGAAACGCAGACACATGCGTAAAATCAGAGAGAAATTGGAAGAGCAAGAGAAACTCTTGCAGCAGAAAATCGAAGAGCGAACGGGTCGAACTGAAGCTGAACCAAAAGATGCCAATGCCGATGATGCTCACGCTAATACTGCTACTGATGCCGATGCTACTACAGATCCTGAAGACGGTTCCGCTGCTCCCGCCTCTGCCCCGTCAGCTCCGGAAACGGCCGATGAAATTCAAACCGAAGCTGAACCCTCTTCGCCGGGTCCAAGACCCATCACCATGATGGATAGCGATCTAATGATGTTGGGCATCGACGAAGACGATTCGGCAGCGTTACTATTTTAATTTTTTTTTATTTTATGCTTCGAAGTCGGAGTTCTTGTTGATTGTGTGGTTGAGATTTTTTTATAAATTTTATTTTTACGTCGCGTAAAATCGAATGAGGTATTGTTTAATTTTCTCGTATCTTCAATTTTTCCCCCATTTTTTTTCTCTTTTTAGTTTACCAATTTAATGAATATTCTGTATTTGAATGTAATTTTCGAAATAAATGTATCGAGTTTTCAGGATGACGTTTTTATGAAATGGAGGAGGGGTTTATGGGGTTCAGAGGTAAATGATGGGAGTATTTTTTTAATCTGAATTTGATTCGAGCGTAATCGGATGGTTCTGTTTTGAATGATTCTTCCAATGTATTTCTGATTATCAAAATTCCAAATTTTGATCCTCGGTGACCGAATTTAATGGAATTTGCTGGTTTGGAATTTCGAGTAGTGAATTTTCTACGTTTCTTTGGCGTTGTTTAATTTCTGTACTGAAGAAGCATAAAAATTGAATTTGCTGTGTAAATTACCTGGTGCAGTTGTAATTGGTTTTTGTGCATCAATTACATATTTTCAATGAGAAAAAATTAAATTTTGATTTAGTTTAAATTTTTTATAATTTTATTTGATTAAATTTTCATATTTCAGCTACCGAGGATTCGAAAGATCCGATTGCATTGCCTTTACGAGATTTGAAAGTTCGAAGCTCCGTCAGTATGATCAGCGAACCTAAATAAATTATTTTATAAAAACGAACATTGATATTTAGATCTATGAATTCTCTGCAATGCACAAAACAAAATGATGCTTTCTATGAATATAAATAGAATCACGTTTCGATAAATTAATAAACGATCAATTCCTACGTAGATCGTAAAATTCATTTTTATGATATGTTTTTGGTTTTGCAGGACATTCGGATATCGCTAGGAATATTATAAAGCAGGAATTATCCAAAGTGAAGCGTCCCGGCGGCGTAGTGATTCGTCGTCATAGTTTGATGATTTGTATTTTGTTGTATTTTTCAACGGCGAAGGCTAAATAAACACGAAAAATTGCAATTTATTTGATCAAATAGAGCTGATGTTCAAATTGTTTTTTTAATAAGCAGTTTATCAATGCTGGAAAAGTCCAAAATTTTATGAAAGCTCAAAACCGTCTTAAAATCGTTTTCAATTCACTTGCGAGGTCGAAAAAAGAATGTATACCTAATTTCAGTTTTTTTTTTTTTTTGTAGTGTCATATGACACTAATTTTTATCCGTCTACGAAGGATTCACCATAAGAGTAAATTTCGAGGTAAAAATGGGTAATATCTCGAAAACGAAGGCCTGACGCTGTAAATGGACACCGGATTCGGAATCAGCGACCTCGAATTATTCGTATTCGACTCCTTTTCTGCGTATTTAGCTATAAAAATGGCATAAATTATCGTTTTCGCAAGATGTAGGTATTCATAGCCTGTTTGAGCTCCCACAAGACAACAACTTTTCGACCTATTCACTTCAAAAATATACCTACTTAATCATTTTAACTGCTTTTAAAGCGGAAAATATCCAAAATAGGAGTCGAATATAACTAATTCGAGGTCGCTAATTCTGAATCCGGCGTCCATTTCCTGCACCAGGCCTCTGTTTCGGAGATATGGTCTATTTTCACCTAAAAAATGTGATTTTAGGGCAATTAGGGGACGAAACACTAAAAAATACGGTCATTTTTGACCAATTTGAGGTCACTGATTACAAATATGACATTAATTTTCACCCATCTTGGATTGATTCACCATAATGAGCATTTTCGAGGTAAAAATGGGTATATCTCGAAAACGAAGGCCTGACGCCGTAAATGGACACCGGATTCGGAGTCAGCGACCTCGAATTATTCGTATTCGACTCCTTTTCTGCGTATTTAGCTATAAAAATGGCAAAAATGATCGTTTTCGCAAATTGTAGGTATTCATAGCATGTTTTAGCTCCCACAAGACAATAACTTTTCGACCTATTCACTTCAAAAATATACCTACTTAATCATTTTAACTGCTTTTAAAGCGGAAAATATCCATAATAGGAGTCAAATATAACTAATTCGAGGTCGCTGATTCCGAATTCGGTGTCCATTCCCGACGCTGGGCTTTAGCTTCGGAGATATTACCCATTTTTACGTCGAAAATGCTCATTATGGTGAATCAATCCAAGATGGGTGAAAATTAATGTCATATTTGTAATCAGCGACCTCAAATTAGTCAAAAATGACGGTAATTTTTTAATGTTTCGTCCCTTAATTGCCCTAAAATCACATTTTTAGGTGAAAATAGACCATATCTCCGAAACAAAGGCCTGGCGCAGGAAATGGACGCCGGATTCGGAATCAGCGACCTCGAATTAGTTATATTCGACTCCTATTTTGGATATTTTCCGTTTTAAAAGTAGTTAAAATTATTAAGTAGGTATATTTTTGAAGTGAATAGGTCGAAAAGTTGTTGTCTTGTGGGAGCTCAAACAGGCTATGAATACCTACATATATACCTACATCTTGCGAAAACGATAATTTATGCCATTTTTATAGCTAAATACGCAGAAAATGAGTCGAATACGACTAATTCGAGGTCGCTGATTCCGAATCCGGTGTCCATTCGCGACGCTGGGCTTTAGCTTCGGAGATATTACCCATTTTTATCTCGAAAAAGCTCATTATGGCGAATCGATCTAAGATGGGTGAAAATTAATGTCATATTTGTAATCAGCGACCTCAAATTGGTCAAAAATGACCGTATTTTTTTAATATTTCGTCCCTTAATTGCCCTAAAATCACATTTTTTAGGTGAAAATAGACCATAATCTCCAAAACAAAGGCCTGGCGCAGGAAATGGACGCCGGATTCGGAATCAGCGACCTCGAATTAGTTATATTCGACTCCTATTTTGGATATTTTCCGCTTTAAAAGCAGTTAAAATGATTAAGTAGGTATATTTTTGAAGTGAATAGGTCGAAAAGTTGTTGTCTTGTGGGAGCTCAAACAGGCTATGAATACCTACATCTTGCGAAAACGATAATTTATGCCATTTTTATAGCTAAATACGCAGAAAAGGAGTCGAATAACACATTTTTTGCAAATTTTCAGAACCTTTTCAAAATTGGTGAAAATTGACTCAAAAAATTGCCATTATCTCAAAATCTGAGCGAGATGAGTCGAAACCGACCACGGCGTTGAATTCCCCGGGTCCGAATACGTCCATGTTAGACACCTCACACGTCGATTTGCGCAAAAAAAATTTTGACCCAAAAATAAGAGAAGGCTAAGTCTTATGATTTTTTTGGATTTTGATGATTTTCAAAAATTTCGAGATTTGTGTCGTTTTCGATTAATTCGAGGTCGCTGATTCCGAATCCAGCGTGCGTTTTGGTCGCCGAGCCTTTGCTGTCGAGTTATGATCGATTTTTCAGTGAAAAAATGCAACTTTTGCGAAAAAAGGCCAAAATTCAGAAGTAAATACACCATTCGATCCGCCTCGACGAGAGGGTTCCAAAAATGACCAATTTTTTGCAGTTTCGTCGATTTTAAACAAAGTTATGACGATTTTTTAGTGAACAAATGCAACTTTTGCGAAAAAAGGCCAAAATTCAGAAGTAAATACACCCAGAGGCCATCCGAAGCGATATGCACTAGGGGGGGGGGGGGGGGGGTGAGAACTTCAAATTTTCCAACTAATTTTTTCGAATTGGCCAACTATTTTTTTTCAAATTTGCCAATTGATTTTTTAAAAAATTTTACCAGTGCTAATTTTTTTCAAAACATTGCGGAAGCAATATTCATTAAAAAAATGTATTTAGGAATAGAAGTTACCACTTTTTTGGTACATATAAAAACTGGTTCAAAAATAATAATAACAAAAAAATTTTACAATCTCGAATTTTTTCCCTGACCAATTTCATTGTAAATGAAAACCCCTTTGGAATTGTCTTATTTGTCTTGAGTGAAGCAAAGGTGAAAAATTTCAAGAAAATTTAAAATTTAATAAAAAATGTTTTGTATTTAACGTAGCTTTAATATGAATAGTTGATGAGAGAAATGAAATTGGCCCGAGCGAAGCGAGGGCGAAAATTTTAGAAAACTTCAAATTTAAGGTGCAATAAAACAATATTTTGGATTAATAAACTTAAATGAAAAATTGGCTGCTGTTACTTTAACAAAAGAAATACCTATAATAAGGCCGAGCACAACGAGGCCAAAGCTTTTGAAAATTTTGATTTTTAAACATCGAAAATGAGTTTTAAGAAGATAGAATGTAATAAAAGTAGTTGAAATAATTTTGAGGAAAAATACGAAAAAAATCACTTTTGTAGGATTTGAATTAAGTATTTTAAAATTATGAAAAGAAAAATACAGTAAGGCCGAGCGCAGCGAGGCCGAAGTTTTTGAAAAAAAATTTATTTGGGAGGTAATTTCAGTGATGGGTTGAAGAATTGTGATTTGGATCGTGATTTTGGGGAGTAATTTCAGACTTGGATTATGATTTCTGAAAGGAGGTCCTCAAAAAAATCGTTCTGAGGACTTACTTGCTCTTTGCCTCTTTAGGTGAGACCCTGCTTAACTGTATCTTACTTGAACCGTTGAATCTTAAAGTATACCTACCTATATTATAAAAATCAAAATCAACCTTGAGAAAAATTAAAAACTTGAAATCATGTTTAGAAATCAAAACGTGAAGTTGCTGGCTCATTCCATGTCAACTCGACCAGGTTTTGACCTTGGGTCTTCCGATTTCGCTCAAAATTTTTTTACGAGTTCCCCTCGATGGTCTAATCAAGGAATCACCGTCATTTCGATCCTAATCCTTCAGGGGGGCGAGGGGTGGCCCTTGTAATGTTCGTATAATTGGGATTTTTTGCGAAATGGCTCAACTTTGAAGGCGCATATCTCAAGTTCGGTCATGTCCAAGATAAAACTGTTCATGCGGTTTTGTAGAGAATTGAAAGCAGATTCAAAATTGATAATCATATTTTGAAAAGTTTAAAGTTGAACTTTTAAGATGAAAGCTCAACTTTCATGATAAGTACAAAACATGAGGGCCCCCATTTAAAAATCTGAAAAAATTACTATGGAGAGAACTTTTTATGTACTTTTCAACTAACAACTTTTCAAGATGGGATCTCAATACCCCTGGGGGGCACAGGGGTCCTCAATTTTGATCAAAATTCAAGAAGAAGTAAAAGATGAAGTAATATATCGTTTTCTACTAATTCGAAGGCGCTAAGTTCGAATATGAGCTCAGTTTTTTCATCCGACTCCTCTGAACCCCCCTATCAGCCCCCTGATGGGGTTAAAATTCAAAAAAATGAAAAATCACGTGTGACGTGTCGTTTGTCAGGTTTTTGAGAGAGCTGAGTTCGAATATTTGCTTATTTTCCGGATTCGACCCTTGGGTACACCCCTAGCCCCCAATTTTGAGAAAACACATGTTAAAAAAAAGAAATAGCATGTGTTATA
The DNA here is from genome assembly GCA_033439095.1 of Pseudococcus viburni. Lineage (NCBI taxonomy): Eukaryota > Metazoa > Arthropoda > Insecta > Hemiptera > Pseudococcidae > Pseudococcus > Pseudococcus viburni. The sequence goes on from JAVBJF010000250.1 coordinate 165,551, forward strand.
TCGATTTCTACTAATTCGAGGGTGCTGAGCTTGATTATCAACTTACTTTATTGATCGTCCATCCCCATCCACCCATTTCGACTCCCAAACTGCTAAAAAATTTTAAAAAACGATGTTTTTTTCCAAAAATGGGTGCTAGGGGTGCACCCAAGGGTCGAATCCGGAAAATAAGCAAATATTCGAACTCAGCGCCCTCAAAAACCTGACAAACGACACGTCACACGTGATTTTTCATTTTTTTGAATTTTAACCCCATCAGGGGGCTGATAGGGGGGTTCAGAGGAGTCGGATGAAAAAACTGAGCTCATATTCGAACTCAGCGCCTTCGAATTAGTAGAAAACGATATATTACTTCATGTTTTACATCTTCTTGAATTTTGATCAAAATTGAGGACCCCTGTGCCCCCCAGGGGTATTGAGATCCCATCTTGAAAAGTTGTTAGTTGAAAAGTACATAAAAAGTTCTCTCCATAGTAATTTTTTCAGATTTTTAAATGGGAGCCCTCATGTTTTGTACTTATCATGAAAGTTGAGCTTTCATCTTAAAAGTTCAACTTTAAACTTTTCAAAATATGATTATCAATTTTGAATCTGCTTTCAATTCTCTACAAAACCGCATGAACAGTTTTATCTTGGACATGACCGAACTTGAGATATGCGCCTTCAAAGTTGAGCCATTTCACAAAAAATCCCAATTATACGAAAATTACAAGGGCCACCCCTCGCCCCCCTGAAGGATTAGGATCGAAATGACGGTGATTCCTTGATTAGACCATCGAGGGGAACTCGTAAAAAAATTTTGAGCGAAATCGGAAGACCCAAGGTCAAAACCTGGTCGAGTTGACATGGAATAAGCCTGCTTTATTAAAAAGGTTCTAAAATCAAGTTTTAGAAAAATTGTTTAAATGAAATAATTTTTTAAAAACTTTACAGTTAGATTTTTCAAAATGAAAAAAAAATGGATTTAGCCCGAGCGAAGCGAGGGCGAAAATTTTAGAAAATCTCAAATTGAATGTGCAATAAAATAGTGCTTTGGAAGAATAAACTTTAATGAAAAATCGACTGCTTCTACTTTGAAATGATTAAAGCAGAAATATACCATGGCCGAGCGTAGCGAGGCCGAAGCTTTTGAAAAATTGGATTTTCAAATATCAAAAATAAGTTTTAAGGAGAACAAGAACAATGAAATTATTTGGAATAACTTTGAAGAAAAATTCGAAAAAATCGCTTTTAAATTACAAGTACAACTATATAAAAATTTTTTGGTAGACGAGTAAAATTTTTCAAAATGCAAGATAATTAATCATTTTTTTCCTAAAAAAACATTTATTACGACGGTTTAATTCTTCGCTGGGAAAATGACAAATTTTCAGTTGTAAAAGGTTGGGAAAATGACTAATTTTTCCAACTCATAAGTGAAAATTTTGTTGATTTCCGACTTTAAAATAGGTAACCATTTTATTTAATCATTTTTCATTTAAAAAATAAATACCAATCGTCCCAACTGACATTTTTACTCATCACTTGGGGGAACGACTGATTTTGAGTTGGAAAAATAACCAATTTTGAGTAGGGAAAATTACCAATTTTGAGTCTGGAAATTTGCCATTTTCGAGTTGGGAAAGTTACCAATTTTGAGTTGGAACAAATGAAAATTTTGTTGATTTCCAACTTTTAAAATAACCATTTTATTTATTATTTTTCATCAAAAAAATTAATTCAACTGTCCAATTTTCCCAACTAATGTGTTGAAATGTTTAATTTTCCCAACTCACGAGTGAAAAATTTCCTCAGGGGGAGGAAGTTAGCCCCCTATCGGTACGTCACTAATCTAACAAATCTCACATAGGTACCTACGAAATTTTCTAATGAATAATTTACAACACTGCCATTTTAATTTTTTTTTTTTTCAATTTCAATATTTCACAACGTTTCTCAATTTTTATCACTCGCGCTTTTCTGTCAAGTGCCAACTTTTTGCCAACTTCACCCAACTTTTCCAACTGGAAAATGCTTGGGGGTGAGACACCCCCCACACCCCCCCGGTCGGAAGGCCTCTGATTCCAATTAGATTTAAGAAATCCTGTCAGGCTGTTGTGGTTTTATGTCTTCTATCTCTACGATCAATATGAAGTTTAATAATTAGGCAGAGGGATTTATCTTTGAGTTTCGCTCTATTGCATTTCAATTACTTTTTTAATATGGACCTACTTGAAAAATTTTATTATTCTTTCAATATGTATGAACTAATGAAGTCGATCAAATATTTAATCGGGTAATATCTCTTGAATTGGTCCATAAGTATCAGAAGATATCGGATATTAAAAATCAAAAAATTCCATATACGTATTTCGACTTAATTCGAATTTTGCTGATGACTGTACTTAGGTTTAGTCTGTTTCTGTCCTTGTCGTGAACCGATATCATTATGAAATTTACAAACTGTTCGCTCCTTTGCCAATTTTTTAAACATTTTATATAATTTCAAATGTGGTTTAGTGTTAATTGACGGTAATATAACAATGTATTCTGTTGGGATTATAATATTATCGATCACCGTTCAATTTGAATATTGCCCGTTCGTGATTACTAACGAAATCCAGTTGATTCCGTCAAGTGACCTGTCAACAAAAGTTACGTTACCGGTTGAAACTCATAACGCCATTTCTGTTGATTCATACCAGAACACGACAAATAGCTTGGACTTGGATGATACGATTAATGATGGCGATTACTTTGATGATTCGTGGTTAAAGTCAAACAAAGGTTTTGAGCCGTTTTCAGATTTGTCGTCATTATCCAACCAAAGTTACGACTACCCAAAGGATTTCGATACCTGGAATTTCACAGTGAAGTACCCAGTCATTAGTACTCGCGCAGTAGCATGGAGGCGTAAATTTTGGACGATTACTGGCAAATACCAAAATTTAAGTCGTAACCACTGGAATTTAGGCCGTAAACACCGAAATTTGAGCCGTAAACACCGAAATTTGAGCCGTAAACACAAAAAGTTGACTTCAAATTACGAAAGTCTGAGCAGCAAGTTTTATTGGTTCGTCCAGGAGAAGGAATGTGCCGACTTTTTCAGAGAGTATATTCCTTCTGTAGAAGATAGGTTTATGAAAAATTATAATCCTAAATTTAACGATACTTTCATCAAAAATAATTACCGTTTTTGCAATACGTATTTTCAAATGGACCAAGTCAAGAATAAAATTCTTCATGTAAGTGAAATTCTGAAAGAAAATTTTGGACTAAAAATAACAAACGTTGAGGAATGTTCTTTCGCGTACTTAACTGCTGATGAATACATGATAATAGTGCAGCAGGTTTCTACGGTCAAACCAGGTACTGAAGGAAACTTACGAAAATGTGAGCAATGGGTGTTCTTCTTATACCAAATAAACAGAAGTCCAAATTCACAAGATAGTGAATTGCAGATGTGGTACGATTTGATTCAGCGTTATATTAAACGTACAGGTAATCCTTATCCCATGCTAGTTCAAGAAGTATTTCGTGCTCTTAGTCGTTCAAATCAGTATCATCACCAGGCAAGGTATCTTGATATAATTGGTATTGGCAGGAAAACGATCGGAAAGAGTTTAGAAGACGAGGAAGTGCGTTGTTTTTATAACTTTCTGTTGAAGTGGCAGGTAAAAGAAAAAACACACATGATCAGTGTGACTCCTCTGTGGACAACTTTTGTTTATCAAAGTAGTCTGAGTGGAACTCCATTCTATATCTTCGGCGGCGAGACCAGAAAACCAAAATATGATATTTCGGATTAAATTTTTTTATTGTAAGATTGAATAGTAGAGGTATAGCATTTTCTCTGTACTCCAGTAGGTCTGTAGATCTAGGTATTATTGATATCATTCCCGCTCGTTTCACTGTAAAATTACCTTCGCGTACCTCAAATTTATTTTCTATACTTACTTGTGAAATAACGTACATAATGTCTTTTTTAATGTAAATATAGTTCACTGTACATGTTTTTTGAAAGCATTCTTTTTTTATTAATGCAGTAATCAATCTATTAATGCATTAAGTACCTAGGCTTGAAAAAAAATGAAAAATTGAACTATTGATGTAATGGCATTTTGCCAGGCTTGAAAAAATTTGAAAAAAAAATTGAAAAAATCATTTAACACGTGAAAATTAAGTACATGCGTTGACATTTTAATAAAAAGTTATAACATTGAGTATGGTTTGAAAATTAGGAAAAAATTTGAAAAAGTATTTTAAAATGTTGACAAAATAAGGATTTTTTGAGCCTGTTTTTATGTATTATCCACCTATCAAAAAAAACCATGACTAAGCCAACGACCCTTTATTAAATTTTGACACCCCTCTCACCTCATTTTTTCTAGAATTTTCAGCCCCTCCCTTACATAATTCCTGGTTGCGCTTATGGTTCTAAGGTTATTACCTTATATCATTATTTTTTATTATAATTTGACTTTTGGACCCAAATCAAACTCCAAAAGAAGGATTAAAAAATTCGAAATTTCAACAAATTTAGTTTGGGAATTTCACAGTGAAGTACCCAGTCGTTAGTACTCGCGCAGCAGCATGGAGGCGTAAATTTTGGACAATTACCAACGTCTGAGCAGCAAGTTAGGTCGCTGATTACAAATATGACATTAATTTTCAACCATCTTGGATTGATTCACCATAACGAGCATTTTCGAGGTAAAAATGGGTATATCTCGAAAACGAAGGCCTGACGCCGTAAATGGACACCGGATTCGGAATCAGCGACCTCGAATTATTCGTATTCGACTCCTTTTCTGCGTATTTAGCTATAAAAATGGCAAAAATTATCGTTTTCGCAAGATGTAGGTATTCATAGCATGTTTCAGCTCCCACAAGACAACAACTTTTCGACCTATTCACTTCAAAAATATACCTACTTAATCATTTTAACTGCTTTTAAAGCGGAAAATATACAAAATAGGAGTCAAATATAACTAATTCGAGGTCGCTGATTCCGAATTCGGTGTCCATTTCCGACGCTGGGCTTTAGCTTCCGAGATATTACCCATTTTTACGTCGAAAATGCTCATTATGGTGAATCAATCCAAGATGGGTGAAAATTAATGTCTTAATTGTAATCAGCGACCTCAAATTAGTCAAAAATGACGGGAATTTTTTAATGTTTCGTCCCTTAATTGCCCTAAAATCACATTTTTAGGTGAAAATAGACCATATCTCCGAAACAAAGGCCTGGCGCAGGAAATGGACGCCGGATTCGGAATCAGCGACCTCGAATTAGTTATATTCGACTCCTATTTTGGATATTTTCCGCTTTAAAAGTAGTTAAAATTATTAAGTAGGTATATTTTTGAAGTGAATAGGTCGAAAAGTTGTCGTCTTGTGGGAGCTCTAACAGGCTATGAATACCTGCATATTATACCTACATCTTGCGAAAACGATAATTTATGCCATTTTTATAGCTAAGTACGCAAAAAAAGAGTCGAATACGACTAATTCGAGGTCGCTGATTCCGAATCCGGTGTCCATTCCCAACGCTGGGCTTTAGCTTCGGAGATATTACCCATTTTTATCTCGAAAATGCTCATTATGGCGAATCGATCTAAGATGGGTGAAAATTAATGTCATATTTGTAATCAGCGACCTCAAATTGGTCAAAAATGACTGTATTTTTTAGTGTTTCGTCCCCTAATTTCCCTAAAATCAAATTTTTTTGGTGAAAATAGACCATATCTCCGAAACAAAGGCCTGGCGCAGGAAATGGACACCGGATTCGGAATCAGCGACCTCGAATTATTCGTATTCGACTCCTTTTCTGCGTATTTAGCTATAAAAATGGCATAAATTATCGTTTTCGCAAGATGTAGGTATTCATAGCCTGTTTGAGCTCCCACAAGACAACAACTTTTCGACCTATTCACTTCAAAAATATACCTACTTAATCATTTTAACTGCTTTTAAAGCGGAAAATATACAAAATAGGAGTCAAATATAACTAATTCGAGGTCGCTGATTCCGAATTCGGTGTCCATTTCCGACGCTGGGCTTTAGCTTCCGAGATATTACCCATTTTTACGTCGAAAATGCTCATTATGGTGAATCAATCCAAGATGGGTGAAAATTAATGTCTTAATTGTAATCAGCGACCTCAAATTAAGTCAAAAATGACGGGAATTTTTTAATGTTTCGTCCCTTAATTGCCCTAAAATCACATTTTTAGGTGAAAATAGACCATATCTCCGAAACAAAGGCCTGGCGCAGGAAATGGACGCCGGATTCGGAATCAGCGACCTCGAATTAGTTATATTCGACTCCTATTTTGGATATTTTCCGCTTTAAAAGTAGTTAAAATTATTAAGTAGGTATATTTTTGAAGTGAATAGGTCGAAAAGTTGTCGTCTTGTGGGAGCTCTAACAGGCTATGAATACCTGCATATTATACCTACATCTTGCGAAAACGATAATTTATGCCATTTTTATAGCTAAGTACGCAAAAAAAGAGTCGAATACGACTAATTCGAGGTCGCTGATTCCGACTCCGGTGTCCATTCCCAACGCTGGGCTTTAGCTTCGGAGATATTACCCATATTTATCTCGAAAATGCTCATTATGGCGAATCGATCTAAGATGGGTGAAAATTAATGTCATATTTGTAATCAGCGACCTCAAATTGGTCAAAAATGACCGTATTTTTTAGTGTTTCGTCCCCTAATTTCCCTAAAATTACATTTTTTAGGTGAAAATAGACCATATCTCCGAAACAAAGGCCTGGCGCAGGAAATGGACACCGGATTCGGAATCAGCGACCTCGAATTATTCGTATTCGACTCCTTTTCTGCGTATTTAGCTATAAAAATGGCATAAATTATCGTTTTCGCAAGATGTAGGTATTCATAGCCTGTTTGAGCTCCCACAAGACAACAACTTTTCGACCTATTCACTTCAAAAATATACCTACTTAATCATTTTAACTGCTTTTAAAGCGGAAAATATACAAAATAGGAGTCAAATATAACTAATTCGAGGTCGCTGATTCCGAATTCGGTGTCCATTTCCGACGCTGGGCTTTAGCTTCCGAGATATTACCCATTTTTACGTCGAAAATGCTCATTATGGTGAATCAATCCAAGATGGGTGAAAATTAATGTCTTAATTGTAATCAGCGACCTCAAATTAGTCAAAAATGACGGGAATTTTTTAATGTTTCGTCCCTTAATTGCCCTAAAATCACATTTTTAGGTGAAAATAGACCATATCTCCGAAACAAAGGCCTGGCGCAGGAAATGGACGCCGGATTCGGAATCAGCGACCTCGAATTAGTTATATTCGACTCCTATTTTGGATATTTTCCGCTTTAAAAGTAGTCAAAATTATTAAGTAGGTATATTTTTGAAGTGAATAGGTCGAAAAGTTGTCGTCTTGTGGGAGCTCTAACAGGCTATGAATACCTGCATATTATACCTACATCTTGCGAAAACGATAATTTATGCCATTTTTATAGCTAAGTACGCAAAAAAAGAGTCGAATACGACTAATTCGAGGTCGCTGATTCCGACTCCGGTGTCCATTCCCAACGCTGGGCTTTAGCTTCGGAGATATTACCCATATTTATCTCGAAAATGCTCATTATGGCGAATCGATCTAAGATGGGTGAAAATTAATGTCATATTTGTAATCAGCGACCTCAAATTGGTCAAAAATGACCGTATTTTTTAGTGTTTCGTCCCCTAATTTCCCTAAAATTACATTTTTTAGGTGAAAATAGACCATATCTCCGAAACAAAGGCCTGGCGCAGGAAATGGACACCGGATTCGGAATCAGCGACCTCGAATTATTCGTATTCGACTCCTTTTCTGCGTATTTAGCTATAAAAATGGCATAAATTATCGTTTTCGCAAGATGTAGGTATTCATAGCCTGTTTGAGCTCCCACAAGACAACAACTTTTCGACCTATTCACTTCAAAAATATACCTACTTAATCATTTTAACTGCTTTTAAAGCGGAAAATATACAAAATAGGAGTCAAATATAACTAATTCGAGGTCGCTGATTCCGAATTCGGTGTCCATTTCCGACGCTGGGCTTTAGCTTCCGAGATATTACCCATTTTTACGTCGAAAATGCTCATTATGGTGAATCAATCCAAGATGGGTGAAAATTAATGTCTTAATTGTAATCAGCGACCTCAAATTAGTCAAAAATGACGGGAATTTTTTAATGTTTCGTCCCTTAATTGCCCTAAAATCACATTTTTAGGTGAAAATAGACCATATCTCCGAAACAAAGGCCTGGCGCAGGAAATGGACGCCGGATTCGGAATCAGCGACCTCGAATTAGTTATATTCGACTCCTATTTTGGATATTTTCCGCTTTAAAAGTAGTTAAAATTATTAAGTAGGTATATTTTTGAAGTGAATAGGTCGAAAAGTTGTCGTCTTGTGGGAGCTCTAACAGGCTATGAATACCTGCATATTATACCTACATCTTGCGAAAACGATAATTTATGCCATTTTTATAGCTAAGTACGCAAAAAAAGAGTCGAATACGACTAATTCGAGGTCGCTGATTCCGACTCCGGTGTCCATTCCCAACGCTGGGCTTTAGCTTCGGAGATATTACCCATATTTATCTCGAAAATGCTCATTATGGCGAATCGATCTAAGATGGGTGAAAATTAATGTCATATTTGTAATCAGCGACCTCAAATTGGTCAAAAATGACCGTATTTTTTAGTGTTTCGTCCCCTAATTTCCCTAAAATCACATTTTTTAGGTGAAAATAGACCATTTCTCCGAAACAAAGGCCTGGCGCAGGAAATGGACACCGGATTCGGAATCAGCGACCTCGAATTATTCTTATTCGACTCCTTTTCTGAGTATTTAGCTATAAAAATGGCATAAATTATCGTTTTCGCAAGATGTAGGTATTCATAGCATGTTTCAGCTCCCACAAGACAACAACTTTTCGACCTATTCACTTCAAAAATATACCTACTTAATCATTTTAACTGCCTTTAAAGCGGAAAATATACAAAATAGGAGTCAAATATAACTAATTCGAGGTCGCTGATTCCGAATTCGGTGTCCATTTCCGACGCTGGGCTTTAGCTTCCGAGATATTACCCATTTTTACGTCGAAAATGCTCATTATGGTGAATCAATCCAAGATGGGTGAAAATTAATGTCTTAATTGTAATCAGCGACCTCAAATTAGTCAAAAATGACGGGAATTTTTTAATGTTTCGTCCCTTAATTGCCCTAAAATCACATTTTTAGGTGAAAATAGACCATATCTCCGAAACAAAGGCCTGGCGCAGGAAATGGACGCCGGATTCGGAATCAGCGACCTCGAATTAGTTATATTCGACTCCTATTTTGGATATTTTCCGCTTTAAAAGTAGTTAAAATTATTAAGTAGGTATATTTTTGAAGTGAATAGGTCGAAAAGTTGTCGTCTTGTGGGAGCTCTAACAGGCTATGAATACCTACATATTATACCTACATCTTGCGAAAACGATAATTTATGCCATTTTTATAGCTAAGTACGCAAAAAAAGAGTCGAATACGACTAATTCGAGGTCGCTGATTCCGAATCCGGTGTCCATTCCCAACGCTGGGCTTTAGTTTCGGAGATATTACCCATATTTATCTCGAAAATGCTCATTATGGCGAATCGATCTAAGATGGGTGAAAATTAATGTCATATTTGTAATCAGCGACCTCAAATTGGTCAAAAATGACCGTATTTTTTAGTGTTTCGTCCCCTAATTTCCCTAAAATCACATTTTTTAGGTGAAAATAGACCATTTCTCCGAAACAAAGGCCTGGCGCAGGAAATGGACACCGGATTCGGAATCAGCGACCTCGAATTATTCGTATTCGACTCCTTTTCTGCGTATTTAGCTATAAAAATGGCAAAAATGATCGTTTTCGCAAATTGTAGGTATTCATAGCATGTTTTAGCTCCCACAAGACAATAACTTTTCGACCTATTCACTTCAAAAATATACCTACTTAATCATTTTAACTGCTTTTAAAGCGGAAAATATCCATAATAGGAGTCAAATATAACTAATTCGAGGTCGCTGATTCCGAATTCGGTGTCCATTCCCGACGCTGGGCTTTAGCTTCGGAGATATTACCCATTTTTACGTCGAAAATGCTCATTATGGTGAATCAATCCAAGATGGGTGAAAATTAATGTCATATTTGTAATCAGCGACCTCAAATTGGTCAAAAATGACCGTATTTTTTAGTGTTTCGTCCCCTAATTGCCCTAAAATCACATTTTTCAGGTGAAAATAGACCATATCTCCGAAACAAAGGCCCGGTGCAGGAAATAGACGCCGGATTCGGAATCAGCGACCTCGAATTAGCTATATTCGACTCCTATTTTGGATATTTTCCGCTTTAAAAGCAGTTAAAATGATTAAGTAGGCATATTTTTGAAGTGAATAGGTCGAAAAGTTGTTGTCTTGTGGGAGCTCAAACATGCTATGAATACCTACATCTTGCGAAAACGATAATTTATGCCATTTTTATAGCTAAATACGCAGAAAAGGAGTCGAATAACACATTTTTTGCAAATTTTCAGAACCTTTTCAAAATTGGTGAAAATTGACTCAAAAAATTGCCATTATCTCAAAATCTGAGCGAGATGAGTCGAAACCGACCACGGCGTTGAATTCCCCGGGTCCGAATACATCCATGTTAGACACCTCACACGTCGATTTGCGCAAAAAAATTTTTGACCCAAAAATAAGAGAAGGCTAAGTCTTATGATTTTTTTGGATTTTGATGATTTTCAAAAATTTCGAGATTTGTGTCGTTTTCGATTATTTCGAGGTCGCTGATTCCGAATCCAGCGTGCGTTTTGGTCGCCGAGCCTTTGCTGTCGAGTTATGACCGATTTTTCAGTGAAAAAATGCAACTTTTGCGAAAAAAGGCCAAAATTCAGAAGTAAATACACCATTCGATCCGCCTCGACGAGAGGATTCCAAAAATGACCAATTTTTTGCAGTTTCGTCGATTTTAAACAAAGTTATGACGATTTTTCAGTAAAAAAATGCAACTTTTGCGAAGAAGGCCAAAATTCAAAAGTAAATACACCATTCGATTCGTCTCGACGAGAGGATTCCGAAAATGACCAATTTGTTGCATTTTCGTCGATTTTACCGCAGCGCTCGCGTGAAATGGATTTCAGATTCGTAATCAGCGACCAAAAATTAGTCGAATTATATAGGTACCTACCTATGTATTTTATTCACGCATAAATTCCAATTAGATTTAATTTAAGAAATCCTGTCAGGCTGTTGTGGTTTTATGTCTTCTATCTCTACGATCAATATGAAGTTTAATAATTAGGCAGAGGGATTTATCTTCGAGTTTCGCTCTACTGCATTTCAATTACTTTTTTAATATGGACCTACTTGAAAAATTTTATTATTCTTTCAATATGTATGAACTAATGAAGTCGATCAAATATTTAATCGGGTAATATCTCTTGAATTGGTCAATAAGTATCAGAAGATATCGGATATTAAAAATCAAAAAATTCCATATACGTATTTCGACTTAATTCGAATTTTGCTGATGACTGTACTTAGGTTTAGTCTGTTTCTGTCCTTGTCGTGAACCGATATCATTATGAAATTTACAAACTGTTCGCTCCTTTGCCAATTTTTTAAACATTTTATATAATTTCAAATGTGGTTTAGTGTTAATTGACGGTAATATAACAATGTATTCTGTTGGGATTATAATACTATCGATCATCGTTCAATTTGAATATTGCCCGTTCGTGATTACTAACGAAATCCAGTTTGATACGATTAATGATGGCGATTACTTTGATGATTCGTGGTTAAAGTCAAACAAAGGTCTTGAGCCGTTTTCAGATTTGATGTCATTATCCAACCAAAGTTACGACTACCCAAAGGATTTCGATACCTGGAATTTCACAATGAAGTACCCAGTCATTAGTACTCGCGCAGTAGCATGGAGGCGTAAATTTTGGACGATTACTGGCAAATACAGAAATTTAGGCCGTAAACACCGAAATTTGAGCCGTAAACACAAAAAGTTGACTTCAAATTACGAAAGTCTGAGCAGCAAGTTTTATTGGTTCGTCCAGGAGAAGGAATGTGCCGACTTTTTCAGAGAGTATATTCCTTCTGTAGAAGATAGGTTTATGAAAAATTATAATCCTAAATTTAACGATACTTTCACCGAAAATAATTACTGTTTTTGCAGTACGTATTTTCAAATGCACCAAATCAAGAATAAAATCCATTATGTAAGTGAAATTCTGAAACAAAATTTTGGACTAAAAATAACAAACGTTAAGGAATGTTCTTTCGCGTACTTAACTGCTGATGAATTCAAGATAGTAGTGCAGAAGGCTTCTACGATCAAACCAGGTACTGAAGGAAACTTACGAAAATGTGAGCAATGGGTGTTCTTCTTATATCAAATATACGAAAGTCCATATTCACAAGATAGTGAATTGCAGATGTGGTACGATATGATTCAGCGTTATATTAAACGTACAGGTAATCCTTATCCCATGCTAGTTCAAGAAGTATTTCGTGCTCTTAGTCGTTCAAATCAGTATCATCACCAGGCAAGGTATCTTGATATAATTGGTATTGGTAGGAAAACGATCGGAAAGAGTTTAGAAGACGAGGAAGTGCGTTGTTTTTATAACTTTCTGTTCAAGTGGCAGGTAAAAGAAAAAACACACATGGTCAGTGTGACTCCTCTGTGGACAACTTTTGTTTATCAAAGTAGTCTGAGTGGAACTCCATTCTATATCGTCGGCGCCCGCGGCCGGACCAGAAAACCAAAATATGATATTTCGGATTAAATTTTTTTATTGTAAGATTGAATAGTAGAGGTATAGCATTTTCTCTGTACTCCAGTAGGTCTGTAGATCTAGGTATTATTGATATCATTCCCGCTCGTTTCACTGTAAAATTACCTTCCCGTACCTCAAACTTATTTTCTATACTTACTTGTGAAATAACGTACATAATGTCTTTTTTAATGTAAATATAGTTCACTGTACATGTTTTTTGAAAGCATTCTTTTTTTATTAATGCAGTAATCAATCTATTAATGCATTAAGTACCTAGGCTTGAAAAAAAATGAAAAATTGAACTATTGATGTAATGGCATTTTGCCAGGCTTGAAAAAATTTGAAAAAAAAAATTGAAAAAATCATTTAACACGTGAAAATTAAGTACATGCGTTGACATTTTAATAAAAAGTTATAACATTGAGTATGGTTTGAAAATTAGGAAAAAATTTGAAAAAGTATTTTAAAATGTTGACAAAATAAGGATTTTTTGAGCCTGTTTTTATGTATTATCCACCTATCAAAAAAAAACCATGACTAAGCCAACGACCCTTTATTAAATTTTGACACCCTTCTCACCTCATTTTTTCTAGAATTTCCAGCCCCTCCCTTACATAATTCCTGGTTGCGCTTATGGTTCTAAGGTTATTACCTTATATCATTATTTTTTATTATAATTTGACTTTTGGACCCAAATCAAACTCCAAAAGAAGGATTAAAAATTCGAAATTTCAACAAATTTAGTTTGGGAATTTCACAGTGAATAGTCCGTGCGGTTAGCATGAAAAAAGAGGGGTACGCTTCACTTTTTGAACACGGGTTGAAATGTGGTTTTTATTTTAGTATGACCCCTAAGAAAATTTTCCAGAAGGGGACCCATCAAAAATTTCCCTTAGGGGAGGAGTGAGGGGGGGTTTATAGGGGAGGTTTCACCCCTATTTCTCCACATAAAGGGGTGAGGGTAAATTTGGTGTCATTTTCATATAATTCGACCCTCCTGAACTCGAATCTGTGATTAGTTTTCCGATCAAAAGTACAGAACTCGCACAATCGTACAATTTGTGTCGCAAAAAGTGGCCAATTTTGAAGGAAAAGAGGTAAAATTACGATTTTTTCAATCTGGAGACCAGTAATGTTGATCAATTGGGGTTTGAAACAATTTTTCAATATAATTCGAACCTCCTGAATCCGGATTTGTTATTGGTTTCCAGATAGGAAGTGAAATACCTTCTTGATCGTCGATTTTCGGTAGCGAAAAACAGTCAATTTCCGCTAAAATCGACTCGAATCCGCAATTTCTCATTTTCTGAGCCCCATACCTCGAACTAATACCGGTATGAAACTTTTTCTATATTTAATTTGAACCTCCTGAATACGAATTTTTGGTTAGTTTCCCGATTGGAAGTGGAGAATTCTCACAATTATGAAATTGACGTTGCGTAAAACGCCCAATTCTCTCTAAAATTGACTCGAATCCGGAATTTCTTTTTTTCTCAATTCCATACTTCGAACCAATACTGGTATGAAACCATTTTCATACTTAATTTGAACCTCCTGAATACGAATTTTCAGTTGGTTTCCCGATTGGACGTGGAAATTCTCTCATTCGCGAAATTGGATTTTTGCTAAATTTGATATGAAATTACGAATTCTAATCTTCTCAAACTCTGTATATCCTACCAATTGTATGTTATAAAATTTATTTTCACCTAATTAAAACTTCTTGTGCACAGAGAATACAGCTAAAAGTTTTTCGGGTCTTAAGACTCCTGGGGCTGAGCTTTGGCTTTTCTAAGTAGGGTCTTCCAAAAAAAAATCTGTATTGGAATCTATATTCGTGTTCAGCAGGTCAAAATACCCCGAAAAATATATTTTTCGCGATCGTTTTACTCGAAGTCTCGAAATTCACTTTTTTTTCATTAAAAATCAGTGAGAAAGGTGAATTTTGAAATTTTAATCAAAACAGTTACGAAAAGGGTGTTTACCGGGGTATTTTGACCTGTTGAACACGAATTTGAAATTTGTTTCCTTATTTGGTTATTTCTTTCTGTATAAAGCGCTTAAAATTTGAAAAATCTGCTAAAATTACAACATTTCTGTACGATTTTTTGCAATTTTCGGCCCTTAGTTCAAAGAAATCGCCAAAACCAAATACATAGTAAAATTCTACATAAAAAAACGTATTTTTAAGGAATTTTTCCAGGGTGGTCGCTCTTCGCTTATATGGTATTTTTTTACGATTGAAAACTTCAAATGACCGAAAAAACGTGAAGAAGTGCAAAAAAATTGTTGAAAAAATTATCATGAATACATCTCTACCAGATGTAACTTTGTGCCAAAGAACAGAAAATTTCCTTCACTTCCGTTGAAATTAAAAATTCTTGAAAATTATGCAATAAAATGATCATTGCTCCGAAAGAGAGGGGGTAGGGGTCCAAAATTTTGTGAAAAATTATTTCTAGTCAATATACACGACTTGAGGTGTTTAGGAGCCCAAAAGCGCCGGGGGCCAAATTCACCCCTTATCCGGCCATACCCTTTCGCAAAAATAGGAAATTTTGCGCTGCACCAATTTCGCGATTGTGAGAATTCTCCACTTCCAATCGGGAAACTAACCAAAAATTCGTATTCAGGAGGTTCAAATTAAATATAGAAAAAGTTTCATACCGGTATTAGTTCGAGGTATGGGGCTCAGAAAATGAGAAATTGCGGATTCGAGTCGATTTTAGCGGAAATTGACTGTTTTTCGCTACCGAAAATCGACGATCAAGAAGGTATTTCACTTCCTATCTGGAAACCAATAACAAATTCGGATTCAGGAGGTTCGAATTATATTGAAAAATTGTTTCAAACCCCAATTGATCAACATTACTGGTCTCCAGATTGAAAAAAATCGTAATTTTACCTCTTTTCCTTCAAAATTGGCCACTTTTTGCGACACAAATTGTACGATTGTGCGAGTTCTGTACTTTTGATCGGAAAACTAATCACAGATTCGAGTTCAGGAGGGTCGAATTATATGAAAATGACACCAAATTTACCCTCACCCCTTTATGTGGAGAAATAGGGGTAAAACCTCCCCTATAAACCCCCCTCATTCCTCCCCTAAGGGAAATTTTTGATGGGTCCCCTTCTGGAAAATTTTCTTAGGGGTCATACTAAAATAAAAACCACATTTCAACCCGTGTTCAAAAAGTGAAGTATTCCTGTGCTAACCGCAGGAGAGGATTCCGAAAATGGCCTCGTTTTTGCATTTTCGTCGATTTTAGTCAAAGTTATGTTGCTTTTTCAGCAGAAAAAATGCAACTTTCGCGAAAAAAGCTCAAAATGTAAAAGTGAATACACCATTCGATTCGTCTCGACGAGAGGATTCCGAAAATGCCCTCGTTTTTGCATTTTCGTCGATTTTAGTCAAATTTATGGTGCTTTTTCAGCAGAAAAAATGCAACTTTCGCGAAAAAAAACTCAAAATATAAAAGTGAATACACCATTCGATTAGTCTCGACGAGAGGATTCCGAAAATGTACTCGTTTTTGCATTTTCGTAGAAAGCAAGCGTGCTGAAAACCCCTTACTATTTCAGACGATCTATTTTTTATTAAAACTCGAAATGAAAAAAAAATAACCACGATGATTGGCGAATAAATTATCGTCATCGTGTCTGGTTATAATTTCTGGAATGCGCCCATATTTCTGTCTTCACAAGATAACTCACATTTTCCAATCTGTCATTCTCATGTTTGCCACTTGTTTGTGTTTAGGAATCACTGGAAACCCCGGAAACAGATTTAACCTCATCAGATTTTGCCAACATATCGAAATTGAACACCTATGTGGACAAATCTTCAGCGATCGACGTTTTAATCAAGGAGAAGTCGTCTCTTGTAACTGCTCCCCAGCGATCCGGCAAGAGCAGTCTGCTCAGTATGATGGAGTATTTTTTTTCGCTGGAAACAAAAAACGGGGTCCCGATTTCGAAACATTATTTTTATAAAGACGATGAAAAGAAGCGTGTTCCGATTACAGACACCGCTAATTATAAATTATTCTTCGACAAGAGATTGAAGATTACCGAAAATAAAGAAGCCATGCGGATACATTTTGGCCAGTATCCTGTGTTGAAATTAAACTTTAGAAGCCCAGAAATCGACACAGCTGATGATGCGAAAGCAGCATACCGAAAGATAATTTGCGATGCCTTTCGAAACCATCGTTATTTAACGAAGAGTACGGCACTGGAGAAATATGAGCGTGAACTGTGTAAAACATGGGTGAATACCCCACATTTGATTGATCAAGATGATGTTTCAACAGCACTTCAAGAATTATCTATCTTTTTACGAAAGCATTTTAATCGTAAAATAATCGTACTAGATTCCATCTGCGTACACACGATGTTATCGTTGTCCAATGATGAAGAAATCAAAGAGACGATCAAGCACTTCAGCGCAATCTTGGGATTTCTACTGAAATATAACGAAGAAAATTAATAAATTACCAATTTTTGAACTCGAAGCCAGGCCAAAATATTTTGCTCAAAAAAATTATCAAAAGCTCAAATTTTGTAATTTTTTTCAAAATTTCAACCCTCAAAGTAATACTTACGATTTGAATACAGACATTCGATAAAAGTTCAAGAAGAGAGAACAAAAAGGGAAAATTTTCGCACTCTTTTTCAAAGGGTATAGCAGGTTAAGTATGGTGTTTTGGCCTTGGAAAGGGATTTTGATGAAACCTACCCCAAAAGTTGAGTCATGATGAGAAAAAATTCTGACAAAAATTTTGGACCCCCAGAGCAAGTATTTTCGGGGGAGGGGCCAAAATGTGTTTTTTAAACTTTATTTTTTCGTTTTTCACAAAATGTAGATAAAAATTTCGTGTTTTTTTTAATTGAATCTAGAGGGTTAGAGGAACCCTAAAAAAATTTTTTTAAAATTTTTGACCCATTTTTCGTCGAGTTATGGCGTTTTAAAAACTTTGAGCGGCCATTTTGGAAAGAAGTTTCAGAGGTACAGTCACCATTTTTTTTTTTAGAAAATGTGTTATTTAGTGTTGATTATACCACATAAGTTTCAATGAGTTTGAGTTGGTGCAACATTGTCAAAAAAAACAAAAACTGACCACCGGTCATGCGGAGCCCGAACGTTCATGTCAATTTCCCACGGCGTTCTGGTGGAAAGCACAGTGCTCGCGCTCGCTATGTTTGACAAATGCCATTCTAATCCAGAGGCAGATAACATTTTTTCAAATAAATGAACGCAAATGGTGATGTAGGTATAAAATTTGGCATAGTGAAGAAGGATACCATATAAAATTTTTTGAGCCAGGAGAATCATCGCCAAATCTCATTGGAGGGGGAGGGGGAGGATCTGGAGGGGGTTCGACTCTTTCAGTTTTCAAAATTGAGCTATCGTTTTTTTTTCGTGTTTACATCCAAAAACGCAGTTGAGAGATACCACCAATATTATCACAATCAAAACTGAAACGAAATATTACGTAGGTAGTTTATGGCACAGAACGTGAAAAATTGGTTCAATTTCATTAAATTCCTCCATTCATTCAGCTTAGAGGTACGGGAATTTGTGAAAAGTCAATTATACGTATGTATGGTACCTAATCTACCCGCAGATTTCGAAAAATGTAAAAAAAAAATATAATTCGGGATTTAGGCGGGTTCTACAAAATAGATAACATATTCGAGGAAAATATGGAAATTTGAAATGAAAAATCCGAAATTTGAGGAACTTCTCTCCCTGCAATTCCAAATGTAATGTCATTTTTGAACTCAGCAGAATTCCATCGTATAGAAATTCCCCCCCCCCCAAAAAAACCGACAGCTCAATTTTGAAAACTGAAAGAGCCGAACCCCCTCTGGATCCTCCCCCGCCCCCTCCAATGAGATTTGGCGATGATTCTC
Organism: Pseudococcus viburni; assembly: GCA_033439095.1. Taxonomy (NCBI): domain Eukaryota; kingdom Metazoa; phylum Arthropoda; class Insecta; order Hemiptera; family Pseudococcidae; genus Pseudococcus; species Pseudococcus viburni. The sequence continues at coordinate 184,318 of JAVBJF010000250.1, forward strand.
CTGGCTCAAAAAATTTTGTATGGTATCCTTCTTCACTATGCCAAATTTTATACCTACATCACCATTTGCGTTCATTTATTTGAAAAAATGTTATCTGCCTCTGGATTAGAATGGCATTTGTCAAACATAGCGAGCGCGAGCACTGTGCTTTCCACCAGAACGCCGTGGGAAATTGACATGAACGTTCGGGCTCCGCATGACCGGTGGTCAGTTTTTATTTTTTTTGACAATGTTGCACCAACTCAAACTCATTGAAACTTATGTGGTATAATCAACACTAAATAACACATTTTCTAAAAAAAAAAAATGGTGACTGTACCTCTGAAACTTCTTTCCAAAATGGCCGCTCAAAGTTTTTAAAACGCCATAACTCGACGAAAAATGGGTCAAAAATTTTGAAAAAATTTTTTTAGGGTTCCTCTAACCCTCTAGATTCAATTAAAAAAAACACGAAATTTTTATCTACATTTTGTGAAAAACGAAAAAATAAAGTTTAAAAAACACATTTTGGCCCCTCCCCCCGAAAATACTTGCTCTGGGGGTCCAAAATTTTTGTCAGAATTTTTTCTCATCATGACTCAACTTTTGGGGTAGGTTTCATCAAAATCCCTTTCCAAGGCCAAAACACCATACTTAACCTGCTATACCCTTTCAGCTAAAATTCGTAGTTTTTAGGATTTTTCAACTTTTCCAATAGGAACCTTGAAATATGAAAGAATCAAAATTAAAATCTGTCATCTGCGTAATGAGGGGAGAGTGGATATATCTGAATCATACAGCATTTTGTCGTATACTTGAGTCACTAAAAATATACGAAATAGGCCTCCTAGATTTTTATCAATTGTTTAATTTTTTTTCAGGGATGTGGAGGAGAAATCAAATATTTGTACCGAAACTTCACCTTCTTGTTTTCCAAAATATTTCCGGACAACAGAGGAATTTTCGTTTGTAAAATTTGCCATTTAAAATTGACCGGAGGCAAGCGAATCTCAGTGCTCTAGGAACACACAGTACGAATTCACCGAGGCGATTAGCTACAGTTCCATGACTCCAGGCAGCACGTCATCCATCCAGCCCCCTTACAATAATCCTGGAACCCCTGGCTCAGGTACCAGAATAATTTGTTTTTCAAAAGGATATTTTTCCTTCGATGGATTTCTCATTGTTGTTTTATTCTCACAGGAATAGAATTGTCCAGTAAAAAAGCTTTACTGCTGGAGTCGTACGATTTCTGGAATCTTACGGAGATCGTGACTTGGTTGGACAGATCGGAGTGATCAGGAAGATTAAGGTTGGCAAATGCTCTTGATGAAATTTTATCGAAAATTTTTCATTACTTTATTAATAATTATGTCGTTTAAAAATACAGGACAAAATATGCAAATTGTTCATCGAAGACGAAGGAACTCACTTTAACATGGTAGCACCGAGAATCAACGATCAGGTCAATGATTTAGTCGGCGATGAAAGCGGAATGATTGGAAAATTAATATCAATCGATGGTCGAGAAGGTGTTGTTCAATTTGATGACGAAGGGATCCGAAATTGATCCAGCAAGCTCGAGTATTTTGTCGATACCAGCCTAATCGAGGCGTACAGATATAAAATTTTATTCGAGTACAAAATCTAGGATATCTTATTATGTGTTAATTATTTATAATGAGATTAAGTGTGGACGTTAGCGTTGGCAATTTTGTAACTGTTGACTATTGAATAAGTCAATTTGATTAATTCGCATGAGAGTTTGTGAATTTCGAATGATTTATTTTACTCATCAAATACCTAAGGTATAATTTATATGACTGATTTTTATTCATGTTAGATTTTTATACGTTTTACGAGCGAGTTACTCGTATTTATGTAAATTTCTGGAGTATTTCTAGATCATTTGATTGTCACTTGATAAGTAAAATTCGTTATCACCGAAAAAATCGAAATTTCGGATCAAAAATGGCGAATACCTTGTAAAATAGCTATCCAAATGAAAAAGTAACCAGCTAATTGGATTCCTCGCCACAAATACATATATTTTTACCTTTTTCATAATTATTTACGACTCAGAATCGTTATAATAATTAATTGCGTAATTTTTAATCAAGTAGCTTCGAAAAATAGCAATTTCTCACCTAAAATGCTAAATAACTCGTAAAATATTTATCCAAATGCAAAAATAATCATCTCATTGGATTCCTCGCATCAAAATACACATATTTGCACTTTTTCTGCCATTAATTACGCTTCAGAATCGTTAAAATAATTAATTTACGTAAATTTTAATCAAAATGCTTCAAAAAATCGTATTTTCAACTCTAGATACATACGTGGCGCTATCTATCGGAATATTACGGAAGCTGCGCTGAAAACAGCAACTTTCAAATGAAGTTTGAATTTCGAAATTACCGCGTAATTACCGTCTGGCCCGAGGATTTCGAAAATTACGGTAATTACGCGGTAATTTGGAATTTTAACTATTAGTCGAAAGTTGCTGTTTCTGGAGCAGCTTCCGTGATATTCCGATAGATAGCGCCACGTACTTATCTAGAGTTGAAAATGCGATTTTTTAATGCCTTTCAATTAGAATTTACGTAAATTAATTATTTTAACAGAATAAACGATTTTTATCGTTTAAAAGGTCAAAATATATGTTTTTTGATGCGAGGAATTCAACGGAATGGTTATTTTTGCGTTTTGATGCATATTTAACGAGTTATTCGTAATTTTTAAGACAGAATTGATCTGTTTTCATTCTTATAAAAGGAGTACGCCAGAAATACCTTTTTCTGGACATTTTACGATAATTTCGATCAATTATTTATCATTTATTTGTCCAAGGGTTGTAAAATGTCAGATAATGATCCTTGGAAAGTTTAAAAAAGCAAAGTAACGAGTCAAATGGAACAATTCTCATTCGTTGATTACTCAAAAAGGAATATTCAAGTATCTATAATTTACTTCTGTCTGCCGATTGATTATTCTTTTGGTATTTTTCAATCTAGTATGTGTCTGAAAATTTCCAGAAATGTGCAATTTTTTCTAAATATACAGATTAAGACGATTTACCAGCCTCAAGCCTTAATATTAAATATTTATTTCTTATCAATTCAAAAATCAAAAAATGAATAGAAATTGATTTAATGGACAATTTTTTCTTATAAAATATTGAAACAACATCAAATAATCAAAGTAGGTATTCTATTTATCACAATTCGACTTTTCTTCAATAAATCTAGCATTGTTTTAAGATGTAGGCAATTTTTTTAGCCAGTCATCACCCAACGCCACCGAAAGTTCCTTCAAATTTTCATTTTTTTCAAGTTCTTCAATTTTTCAAAGTGGCTAAATCATCTGATATTGTTCAACTTTTTTAAGCTGTTGAATTTTTAAATAAATGACTTGGGATAATCCCATTTTTTGATCAGCAATTGACAGCTGCTTTTCTTGTGGTATCCAGCATCATCATAGTACCTATCAAAACAAACGAAAAACGAACATATTTATTAGAAAATTTCATCAAATTAATTCTGAAAGTAGTAAAAATGACCTACCGAACGATATTCTGAAAACAGCTAACGAACTTGGGTTCGTGGGTTGAAATAAAAGGTCGATCCATGATTTGACACATTCATTGGCCTTGCATAAGTTGAAACAATTGGATTTGTTCTCGACTGGGTCCTTTTCCTCTGAAGTGCTGGCAATTTTTTATGCCCTTGTTGATTCAATCACAACAGAAAGGCTTAATTTTTGAAAATTTTTATAGACATTTTTTTCAAAGTAAATGAAATTAGCTTTGTCCAAATTTGATTAGTTTTTAATTTTATAAAATTTTATTTTACATACGTAGCATCATTTGATAAAAAATGTGACAAAAATTACTCGAAATTTAAAAATATTGATATTTGAGAGCTAATTTCATCCTTTTTTAAATAAGTGATCTTGAAACTGTTCTAAAATGACTTTTTCTAAAACTATGCACAAAATAAACATAAAAAATAGCTATATTGATCAAGAAAACACCAATTTTTAAGACACTGGATAAATTCACATCAGAAAAAACCTTCCCTGGCTCATTTTGTAATAATTTTTCGTTAATTGACTTCTTTTGAAATAATTTCATGACCAAGAGGAAGAGTAAGAGGGGAGTTATGGGATTTAACAATTAATTTTTTTTCTTATTAAAAAAATTCGTGGCCAACTCGAAAATTTGGATCATTTTTAATTTCGCAAAAAATATAGCTTCAATTTTGAACTCCTCAAGATGGTTTTGAGCCAAGAAAAAGAAGGAGGGGGAACCCTAAAATGATTTTGAGTCAAGAATGGCGAGAAGAGAGGGGAAGGGGAAAATATTAAAATTACCATCCTTTTCCAAAAAATTAATCCAGTTTTGAGAATACGGATTCAATTATGACCCAAAGGAGATTTTGATCCAAAATGGCGGGGAAAGAGGAATCATCAGGAAAAATGTAATCTTTCTCAAAAAATTAATTCAATAGAAAATACGAATACAATTTTTCACCCCTAAAATGATTTTGAACCAAGATGATGATCAGATGAGGGGGGAGGGGGGAATCAAAAAATGTAATGCTCTCTTGAAAAATTGGTTTGATTTCAAGTTTAGAAAATATGGATTCAATTCTCCAAAAATGGAGTTGGTTTCAATTTTGTCGAAAATATGGATTCAATTTTGGACCAAAGATTATTTTGGACCAAGGCCAAGATAGTGAGAAGAGTGAAGCATCATCAAGAAAAACTGCATCCTTCCTCCAAAAAAATAAATTCAGTGTTGAATTCATCCAAAATATGAATTCAGTTTTGAACCTCAAAAAAGACTTTGAGCCAAGATGGCGGAAGACAGAACAAAAATTTTCAAGAAAAATGCAACCTACGTTCAAAAAATAAATTTTATGCGGAATATTAATTTAATTTTCAACTTCCAAAATTATTTTAAGTCAAGATTATGAAAAAAGGAAGGGGAACAGTTCTCAAGAACCATTCAAACCTCCTCCTTAAAAAATATTTCAATTTAAATTCTCTAAAAAATATGAACTCAATTTCGAATCAAAATCGAATCCCATAAAAGAACGCTCTCATCCCACCTACTCATCAATTTCAAAAAAATTTACTCTAAATTTACTTTAATAAATATTACTCTAATAATTTTTTAAAATAAACTTACCGTTTCTTGACACGTGCGACTCGAGGATGAAAAAATTTCGCTTTCAACTTGCCACTAAATTTATATTAGACGAATTACATGTAAGTACATTAAATAAATTCCTAGTTTTTATGCCATTTCTATAATTTAGTCATTATTTACCTCTTGATTATGAAACTGTTGGTTCGATGGAGCAAAATTTTCAGAAACACCTCCATGAAAATTTTTCAATTTGAAATTTATCAAAGCCTGTGGAAATGGATTTAATTTTCTGAATCGAGGACTCGGTAAGATTAAAAATCTTACATTTCTTTGCTTTCAAATTTCACAGTTGAATTGATCGAATTGCCTATTTTTAATTTCTCATCAATTTTATAATCGAAATGACATTAAAAATGTTTAAAATAAAAAAAAATACACCGAAACAGGGCTAATTCAAACATTCCAGTCATTTTCCTCTCTTCACAGGTACCAAACATGGTGTTATTTCAAATAAAACACTCAATTCTCCAATTCTTTTTTGTTTGCCTTATTTTGGCCAAACCTGAAATACACCTGCTGCTGTCTTTTCTTTAGGCATTGACAATCAACGTTAACGACGAGGGAGGTCATAAAACCTTCACAATACCTTTTGTATTGAGGTGTAAAAAGTGGTACAAATACGACACCTCGATCTCTATTATTGCCAACTGAAAAATAAATTAGGATATCTTCACCTAATTATTTGTCTTCGCTCCAGATATCATAGAAAACCCCCATATTTTTTTCAAAAATTAATAAAAACTAAAAAATTTCACCAAATTTTGTGTAAAAATTCCCAATCACAATTATTTTATTGCAGATCCGAACAAATCCCCTCCTTACGTCGAAAACAATAAAAAGAATAAAAGCAGATGGAATGTCAAACGTGTATTTAAACATGTAACAAATTTAAATAGCAATACAATCGTTATTTAATTGAGCTATTGTTTTACAAAGAAGAAAAAAAAGAAGAAAAAAAAATTAAAACAGTCGTAAGTAAAATTTTTCGTATTATATACACAATAAATGCAGATTATTCTTAAAATTCTTTATGTATATAGCGAAGAGAAATAAAGAGAGAGAGAAAAAGAGAGAAAAAAAAACAAAAAAAGAAAAAAAATTAAAACTAAATCAGTCATTAAGACAAGGTAATCTTAATTTTCAAGACGCCATTTCGTGCTTCATTCAACACCTACACATATAAAGCAACATTTAAATATATACATTGTGCAATGCAACAGAAGGAAAAAAATAGTGCGGTATATTTACTTTTAACGATGACATGGAGTGCCTTTGGATTTCTCTATTTATTTTATTGGTCATGTATTATGCTCGTAAATTATTAGTAATTCTAGGTCTGAAAAGAAATGGCCAAGTTTCAGAAAAAAATTGTCAAATGAAAATTTTCTTTTACGAGATACAATTACAGTAGCACTGGTTGTAAATTCTTCTAGGAGGTTTTCAGAAAGGGGAATGGGAGGGAATGCTCGTTAAAAGTAAAATTGCAAAAGCTCATTCGCATGTAATATATTTTTAAATGTATTTTTAACTTATTTTTTTTTTAGCACCCGTCAAATTTTAAACTTTAAACTGGTTTTCTTTGGTATTTCAAATATGATTGAATAGGTGCTAAGTAGGCAACTTTTCGAAAGCATAAGCATCTTAGATTGTCTACTATAAATTTTACTGCTGTTTTTAACGTAGTGTTAATTTGCAGCTGGGAAAAATGCCAGATGGGGTTAGAAACAAAGAAAAGCACATTTACTGGTAATTAGTTGCAGCTAATTTAACACTCAAGCCTTCAAAGTTCAACTACTAAGTCATGCATATGGAAATCGAGGTTGATCAAATCAAAGAAGCGTTTCAGTATCCAAAAATTCAATCGTCATGGCTTAAAAGCAACTGCAGCGTCGAGATTCGAAAATTTTGCCCAAATATTTGATTTTTTTTCAGAGTTCAAAAAATGTGAAAAAAATTTCGGGGTAAGTATAATTTTTTAGAAAGATGGAACTGTTTTAAATTTAATTTTATGAATAAAAAAATGATGCATTTAAAAAAATTGAACACCAAAAAAATGAACAGAAAAATCAAGAAATTAAAATTATTCAGGAATAAAATTTTGCAAAATGAATTACGTCGATGAAATAGAAAAAAAAGCCAGAATATGGGAACACCAACGTCTAAAAAATCCAGTTGTATGAAATTCGAAAAAAAATCAAATAAAAAGTCTTAATTTGTACAATGAAATATTTCATGCTCCACAAAGGCAAATCTCGATTTAAAAGTTTTTTGAATAGAAATTTATCAAAAATCAAATTTTAATCAAAAACTTGACAAAAAATTCATAAACCTAATCCAAAAAAGGAAAAAGATTAGCTCGAAATCTTCCGTACAAAAAATCCAACTTATCAACTTAATTGTTCCAAAAATTGATTTTGAATTGTTAAATCATCAAAATGATCAAAAAATCCAGTTTTAAAACAAGATTTTGATTCAAAGGTTTCAAAAATTCAAATTTTGAGTCAAAAGTCTCAAAAATCCAAACTGTAATACAAAGTTTCAAAAATTCAAATTTTGATTCTTAAGATTCAATTTGAATTCAAAAATCTCAAAAATTCAAATTTTGATGCGAAAGTTTTGAAAGTTTAAATTTTGATTTAAAAGTTTCAAAAATTCAGAACTTGTTTCAAAAGTTTCAAAAATTAAAATTTTGAAGCAAACGTCCTGATTTGAATTTAAGAATCTCAAAAATTCAAATTTTGATGCAAAAGTCTCAAAAGTTTAAGTTTTAAGTAAAGGTTTCAAAAATTCAAAATTTGATTCTCAAGTTTCAATTTGAATTCAAAACTCTCAAAAATTCAAATTTTGATGCAAAAGTTTTCAAAGATACAGATTTTGATTTAGAAATTTCAAAAATTCAAATTTCAATGCAAACGTCCTGATTTGAATTTAAAAATCTCAAAAATTCAAATTTCGATCCAAAAGTCTCAAAAAATTTTGATTTCAAAGCTAAAAATCACCAAAATAGACTAAAAATTTATCAACATAAGGAAAACTTGATCCAAATCGTGTCCAAATATCTCAATTCAAAACATCCAAATTTTGTTTTTGATCCAAAAATTTTCAAAAATTCTGATTTGATCCAAAAAATTTTAAATGATCCAAAAATTTTCAAAAATTCTGATTTAATCCAAAAATTTTCAAAAATCCATTTTTTCTCGATTGAAAATTTTATAAACCCCACAAATTTGATTCAAACCATGAAAAAAATCCGATTATTAATTTCCAATTCAAAAAGTCAAATTCGACTTTAAAATTCCTAAAAATCCTGACTTCAAATTAAGTGTACAAAATTCGACTCGTATTTGATTTAAAAAGTTATTTCATTTTCATTTTAAAATCAACGAATTTCAAAATTTTGTTTCATTTAATGTTAAAAAATGTCATAAATACAATTCAACAATCAACATCCATCAAAAATTCCTATTTTAAATTTGAGAATAATTCAAATCCTAAAAATAAGGAAATTTTTATTCAAAATTTCTGATTTGAAAAAGTTTACGATTTTGGTCCAAAAAATCATTTCTGTATTCAAAAGTCATAAAAATTATACACTTTAATTTCAAGCCGCCAAAATCTTAAACGAGCGATGTTTTCAAAAATGTCTCCGAATAATATAGATACAAAAAATCAGACAAAAAATGAAAATTTAGCCGAAATTAAAAATTTAGCTCAAAATTAAAAATTTAGCTCAGAATTGAAAATGTAGCTCATAATTAAAAAATTTAGTTCAAAATTAAGAAATTTAGCTCAAAATTGGATAATGTAGCTCAAAATTTAAAAAATTGGTTCATGATTAAAAAATTTAGCTCAAAATTAAAAATTTAGCTCAAACTTTAAAATTTGGCTCAAAATTAAAAATTTAGCTCAAAATTAAGAAATTTAGCTCAAAATTGAAAATGTAGCTCAAAATTAAAAGAATTACTTCAAAATTAAAAAATTAAGCGCAATATTAAAAATTCAACTCAAATTTGAAAATTTAGCTCAAAATTAAAAATTTGTCTCAAAAAGGAAAATTCAGTTCAAAATTAAAAATTTAGCTCAAAATTAAGAAATTTAGCTCAAAATTGAAAATGTAGCTCAAAATTAAAAAAATTAGTTCAAAATTAAAAAATTTAGCTCAAAATTTAAAATTTAACTCAAAATTGAAAATTTAGCTCAAAATTAAAAATTTAGCTCAAAATTAAAAATTTAGCTCAAAATTGAAAATTTAGCTCAAAATTAAAAATTTAGCTCAAAATTAAAAATTTAGCTCAAAATTAAAAATTTAGCTCAAAATTAAGAAATTTAGCTCAAAATTAAAAATGTAGCTCAAAATTAAAAAAAATTGGTTCAAAAAGGAAAATTTAGCTCAAAATTGAAAATTTAGCTCAAAATTGAAAATTTAGCTCAAAGTTGAAAATTGATTTCGATGCCGGAACTACTCGAGTAAAAAAATTTCGCTTTCAAATCACGAGCAATAATTTGAAAAACTTCAATTTATTTTCAATCATCTGTTTCGAATAAAATTATGATTCCGGTCAAAAAACATTTTTTATGACATCAAAAGTCGAGATGTTGAGATGAATGATGAAAAAAGTAAAAAATTGATTAAAATCAAGAACTATTCGATTCTTTCTTTTTCTTTCTTTCCATAAATTCCTGTTTTTTCTTCTTTATTCAAAAACTCAATTTTTTCATTTTCCTCAAAAATCCAAGTTTAATTTTTCTTCAAAACCTCCAATTCTTTTCAATTGTTTTTCAATTTCTTGAACCATTTTAATTTATAAAAAAATTGTTCCCATTCTTGAAAATTTTAACATTTTGTAATACACTTAACTACCTATATATACATTTTTTCATCAACTGGAAATATATTTTTCAGTAATTTTTTTGCATGCATCGTTGATTAGTTCAATTTTTACACACTGAGATTAAAAAAAAAAAACCACGAAGAAATATCCAAAATTCTACCCCAAACAGCTCCCAGCTCCGAATAACTCAGCAGAAAGGGTAATGGCCACAATATCTCACCACCCATAAACTTTTCCAAAAATACTCCCTTTGCAAGCCAATTCCAACAAAAAATCGACGGGTAAAAAGGGTTTCAGCCATACTTACATTCTAAATTGAAGATTTTTATATGGTATTTGGTGAAATCGAGGTGTTTTTTTAAACGTATCAATGGTTACATCTGTAATGGAGAAAAATTTCTCTTGAAAAATAAAAAATTTCGTTTTTCTCAACGTTGGACTTTGGAGGCTGCGGCTGTTTGACCTTGACAAAAACATACATTCGAAGCAAAGATCTCGTGTTAATTGCCCAAGCACATGCGTGTTATCGAAACAAAAAATTCATCAGGTAATACGAACCTTTGTAAACCTTCACCATTTTTATTGTTTTCAAGTACAAATAGGGAAGTCGAACGGAAAAAATAAAGGGAAAAAAGTTAATGCCCAAATATTACCGACGAGGACGCGGGGGAGGGGAAAATATTCGTCAAACGAGCCGATTAATCGTGTTACCGGCGACATGACAAACCCAAAGTATTTTGGACACAGGCTAATCCTATTGAATAAATCACAGATATATCAGAAAAATGCGTTAGTCGAAATTACAACCGGGCAATAAATAAGGCGAGCGTTGACAAATACGAACAAATTAAAGGACCGTTAAAAGACCATAAAATCGTGGGAAAGGTTTCCAATAACAAAGACCTGGTAGTCTATTGAAAATGAGTAATATATATTAACACGATCGTCGTGCTCTTCTATCCCAGCCAACTATTTATCCCTCCTAAAAGAATTCTTACCGGTTTTCTGTCAATACCAAAAACCTCCCTCGCCAATTCCGACTTTTAATCTCGTTCGAATTTTTACCTATCACAATTCGCTTCACAAATACAAACACAAATTTCAATACGTAGGTAATTTTTTATTATGTCTTTTTTTTTTCTTCTTTTTTCTTCATTTTTTTTAACAACATGTTATATATACAGACGATAAAAAGTCTTATTTATGTACAAGCTTATATAAATTATTATAACTACAACTCTGTTTAATCTTTGATGAAAAATCGCGAATTTTTTTCTCATTTCAAATCTCAAACTATAATTTTTTTTTAGGAAAAATAATTGAAATTACGAGGGCTCGACGAAGCAACGCATTGCGAATGTTAATTTATATACATAGTGGAATCTTTTTTTCCTATTTTAAAGGTAGGTACATATTTACTCTATTAGATGCATTACTACATAAGCCACTCGTGTGTTGACTAGATCAAGTTAAAATATACCCCATCCGAGTAAAAAAAATCGAAATTTCCAAGCCACCAGTGGTATTTATCTCAACCTGAAGGACTTATCCATTTTCATGGCCAGATTTCGATTTCATTAGTTTATTTCGTCATTGAAAAGTTTCCAAATTGTGTCTCTAGTTCGAATTTAAAATTGAAAAATCTGCTAAAATTTTGAAATTTTCACATTTAAAAAAATTTTTCATTAGTTTGAAAAATGTTCCAGTTTTGCTAAATTTTTATCAATTCAGAATATTTTGTCAACCATATTTTTTTTTAAATTAAAAAAATGAAGAACTGCTCACTATGAAAGGGATTTGATTCTTTCGATTAATTTTGGATTTTTTTGACCCCAAATTTAAAAAATATCAACACATTTCCTGTCTGCAAAAGTTTTTTTTTTCTTCAACAGAGACGACCAAATTTTCTATAATTGAAGGGAAATGACTGAAAATTTTTTACTAGAGTTTTTTCCAGTTTAAAATAGTTTTTTCGACCGAACTATAATTTTTTTTAAATTTGTCCTTTCTTAAAAATTTTTTATCTAGAAATGCAATTCTGGTACGGAAAGGGGAGGGAGGGGAGGAGGAAGAGGTCTGACCCTGATCACCAAAAATTGAGTTGAAATTTTTGCAGCCAATTTTTCATTACCAGAAAATCTTCAAATTTTGCGTCTCATTCGAAAAAATTCTCAAATTCTACGCTGAAGTTTTATTGAACTTGAATTGATTTTTCATTACCAGTAAAATTTCTGGCCAGTTTGTTAAAAAATTGTTCAAATTTAGAACATAACTGAAATTTTTGGTGAGATTTTCTGTATTATTTTCTAAAAAAAAAACTCAAAATTTTTTCAAAATTGAACTTGATCTTCGTTGGCTTTTTTTTTATAAATATTGGTCTGACAAATTTTAAAAATTGGATATCTTTTGGCAACATTTTCAAAAAAAAATTGAATTTAAAAATCAATAAATGAAAGGAATTTGATTCTATCGATTAATTTTTAAAAAAAAGGGATTTTCTGACTTCAAATTCAAAAAATATTAACACATTTCCTGTCTGGAAAAAAGTTTTTTTTTTGCCTTCAACAGAGACAAACCAAATTTTCTACAATTGAAGGGGGATGACTGAAAATTTTTGACTAGATTTTTTCCCAGTTTAAAATGAAGTTTTTTCGACCGAACTATAATTTTTTTAAATTCGTCCTGTCCTCAAATTTTTTCTTCTAGAAATGCAATTCTGCTATGGGAAGGGGAGGAGGAGGAGGAGATCTGACCCTGATCACCAAACATTGAGTTGAATTTTCTGCAGCCAATTTTTCATTTCCAGAATATCTTCAAATTTTGCGTCTCATTCGAAAAAAATTCCTGAATTTTACTCTGAATTTTTATTGAACATGAATTGATTTTTCATTACCAGTAAAATTTCTGGTCAATTTGATAGAAAATGTTCAAATTTTGAACAAAATTGAAATCTTTGGCGAGATTTTCTGTACTACTTGCTAAAAAAAAAACTCGAACTTTTTCTCAAAATTTTTCTCAGAATTGAACTAGATCCTCGTTGGTCTTTTTTTAATAATATTGGTCTTATAAATCTTAAGAATTGGAAATCTTTTGGCAAGATTTCAAAAAAAAAATTGAATTTAAAAATCAATAAATGAAAGGAATTTGATTCTTTTGATTAATTTTTTTAAAAAAGGGATTTTTTGACCCCAAATTCAAAAAATATTAACACATTTCCTGTCTGCAAAAAGTTTTTTTTGGTCTTCAACAGCGACGAACCAAAATTTTCTACGATTGAAGGGGGATGACTGAAAATTTTTGACTAGATTTTTTCCAGTTTAAAATAAGTTTTTTCGACCGAACTATAATTTTTTTTAAATTCGTCCTTTCCACAAATTTTTTCTTCAAGAAATAAAATTCTTCTATGGGAGGAGGAGGAGGAGGAGGAGGAGGAGGAGGAGGAGAGGAGATCTGACCCTGATCACCAAACATTGAGCTGAATTTTCTGCAGTCAATTTTTCATTGCCAAAAAATCTTCAAATTTTGCGTCTCATTCGAAAAAAATTCCTGAATTTTACTCTGAATTTTTATTGAACTTGAATTGATTTTTCATTACCAGTAAAATTTCTGGTCAGTTAGATAAAAAATGTTCAAATTTTGAACAAAATTGAAATTTTTGGTAAGATTTTCTGTAGGTATTATTTGCTAAAAAAAAACCTTCAAAATTTTTCTCAGAATTGAACTGGATCCTCGTTGGCCCTTTTTATTAATATTGGTCTTATAAATTTTAATAATTGGAAATATTTTGGCAACATTTCCAAAAAAATTGAATTTAAAAATCAATAAATTGCAGGATTTTTGTAAATTGCTTATTTTTTTAATGAAAAAAGGTAAGAAAAATGCTTCATTTTAGCAAATTCGTTCAGACTTGTTTGAAATCTGTTTTCAACAATGATTTTAAAAGAAGTATTTAAAATTGTATTACATACATTGGCAACACTGATTGGTGAGGAGAGGGGAACTTCTTTCTAACTGAAATTCAAGCATAAAATTTTCATGAAAAATTTGTTTCAAAATGACTATTTATTTTATAAAAATTCTGAAAAAAGTACAACAGTTCCCGTTCTCTCAAACATTTCCCCTCATTTCTTGTTAAAAATGATAAAATCGTTCAATTTAAAAAACTGAAACAGGAGACCTGTAAAAATTTTACTTAGGTACCTAATAATAATTTTTTAACCCATTTGTTTTTTAGCTTTTTAAATAATTAATTTGTTAACAATTTTCTTTCAATTTTAATTTTGAAATCTCCCTATTTTGAAGCCCAAATCAGCTAATATTGTCCAAGATAAATTCGACTTTTATCGACACTCTCATTTTTTTCTTCAATAAATAATATTCAAGATTTTATTTCTTCCTTAAAACTTAGTTTTTTTCAAATTTCTAATTTTTCACTAAAAAAAGAAAAAGTTAGATACCAGAAGAAAAAATTACCCTATGCCTTTCACTCAGAACCGGACAGAATCAAAGCTGGTGTTATATGTTGGGGGGGGGGGGGGATTAATTTTAAACGCAAATTGCAAAAATTTTCAAATACTTTTTTTTTTTAAATCACTATCATTGTAAATTTTTTTGATTTAAAACGTAATATTGCTATAAGGGTACAGGAGAAGCGAATTTCCTCTACTTTTTATTCAGTTTATTCTTGTCTCGGATTTACATCTTATTTTTCAACTCACACTATATTTGAAAAATTTTCAATTGTGTTTCTCAATTTGAAAATTACATTTTTCGAGTGTTCTAGTGAAATAATGACGAAGAAAGAGAAAAGAGACAAAATAATTTTGATGAAACGATTTCTGAGTGTGTGTGTGTGTGTGGAGGGGGGGCGGGTGTATTCGGGTTTGAAATTTATCAAAATATGGTTGAATTATTGTAATTTACCAAAAATGTGGTAAAAAATTGTAATTTGCTGTGATTTTGAAAATATTATAATTTACTGATTTTTTGTAAGTAAGTATTTAAAATTGACTAAAAATTTTGTAAAAAATTGTAAATGGAAAGTAATTTTGGTAAAAAATTATAAATTGGGAGTAATTTTTGTAAAAAATTGTAAATTGAAAGTAATTTTGGTAAAAAGTGTAAATTGAGAGTAATTTTTGTAAAAAATTGTAAATTGAATGTAATTTTGGTAAAAAGTGTAAATTGAGAGTAATTTTTGTAAAAAATTGTAAATTGAAAGTAATTTTGGTAAAAAGTGTAAATTGAGAGTAATTTTTGTAAAAAATTGTAAATTGAAAGTAATTTTGGTAAAAAGTGTAAATTGCGAGCAATTTTGGTAAAAAATTGTAAATTGAAAGTAATTTTGGTAAAAAGTGTAAATTGCGAGTAATTTTGGTAAAAAATTGTAAATTGAAAGTAATTTTGGTAAAAAAATTTGTAAATTGAAAGTAATTTTGGTAAAAAGTGTAAATTGAGAGTAATTTTGGTAAAAAATTGTACATTGAAAGTACTTTTGGTAAAAAATTGTAAATTTAAAGTAATTTTGGTAAAAAAATTTGTAAATTGAAAGTAATCTTGGTTAAAAAAATTGAAACCTTGAAAGTAAGTAATTTTGGTAAAAAATTTGTAAGAAATAATCATTAAACAGTTTTCAAATACAAAATAATGGAAAAAAGCTGAATACATTTCAGAAAAAAAATCCTCCGAAAGTGATAATTTCTGGTTTATCATTCAAACAATTATTCATTTTCAAGTCATTTTCGCAAATCACCCATTAGATTGAAAAATTAAATATGAACCCCCATTTCCCAAAACATTCAACTCTGGCTCCAAAATTTTCATTCAAAAACATCCCCATCCTAACATAACTCTTTAAAAAAATTGAAAAATTTCTCCCATAATCGTATTTCCCTCCCCCACCCATCCCTAAAATTCACTCCTAATCCTTTAAATTCACAAAAATTCAAATTATAATTTTATCAAAAATATACTCACCCAAGACGAATTTCCATCTCCTTCATTTCTCCTTACAACCCTATTCGTATTCACCACACAGACATCCCACATCGAATACTTTACCACAACAAAACGTCTCCAATCCTCACCCAAAGGTACTTCTATTTCGCTAAACTCCCTTTCAAAAAAAAGATCCTCCTAAATGCGCCCACACCGCGGAATGACATTTGATTACAAAAATTACAACCACTTTCGGCAAAAATGACGCAACCTATGAAAAGAAAAAAAATACCATACAATTTCAACATGACTGCGTCTCCCCTTTCCTGAAAACATTTACATTTCGTGACAGCAACATGTCTATCGGGGCCTTTAACCACCATTGTTATCGAATTTGACCACAATATTTGCCAATAATAGGTAAATTCGTCGAACATCTCACTCAGCTAATTTCACATTTGTTAAGGTACCTAAGTAATATCTTAATCTGTTTCGAATGCGTTGACAATACCAATTTAAAATCATACCGGGGCACGGGCCTTTGTACAAAGGTTGATTTTTCTTTTCTAGGCAAATTACAACGGTCGAATGATTTGTCAAAGATGTCTCTATTTAGTTATTTTATTCGATGGACATTTACGACCTACGTCGTTCCAAATTCCAAGTTCCTCGAACACCCAAACCTCCAATTCCCTCCACAAAGGACCGGCTGAGATAAAACCACTGAATTCGTTTAGTTAAAATATCGCAACATATAAAAAAATTACAAAGCAGGAAATAAAATCCACCTTGAATAACAGCAAGCGAAGGTAATGGGTAAAGCGAAAAGAAAAAAACGAAAAAAAAGTTACAACGAGCGGAAAAATATATAGCACTATGTCGAAAAAAAATGGAAATTCAAACATCAAGCTTCATAAAAAACCATTATTGAAAAAAAAACTCGTTAAAAATGTATAATTTTGAAACGAAACTTTTTCTCGTGTTAGCCTATCCAGCTTTTATTGTGTTTTGGTCAAGGTCAAATTTACCACCGACGAGGATGAAAAAATTTCAAGCTGTGAAAAGTTTGCTTGGATTTTATACCGATACACGTACATATTTAAGTATAACGTCCTTCAAAAGTGGATCTTTCCTGCTTTTATGGGTAGAATATCATCTCTTAAATATAATTCCAAATATACAATTTTCGTCTGCGCACCGTCCGCGTATCAAAAATACTCTTTTCAAAGCTGCTTGCGACGATGAAATTATACATCGAGCGTCCTTCGATGACTCGTTAAAACCGATATTTTTTATCGTAAATGTATCAATTTTCGAAAAAAAATTCATATTACAACCAGTGCCACCGTCATCAAAATAGGGTCTAGTTTTTTTCAACGCTATAAAAAGAGTACATTTGATGGTGAAAGTTTGCGCAAAATAATTCCGGCTCCGAAACGAGAGTTCTCAATTTTCGCTATTTCGACTAAGTGAAATTTTGACTAAAAAATATTATAACATAACTCGGGAACTGAGAGCTCAACTTAAAGAAAAAAAAATTTCAACATTTGTTTCTCTTTACAAATAAATACAAAAAAATGACTAGTTATAACGTACATTTTTTATAAAAAGTAAAAAAAAATTTTGTTTTAGAACAAAATTAAAAAGGGAAGGTGTATCGGTACAATTTTATAATTAATCTAATGGTTTATGTACGGTGACACAAGGATATGAGGGCGTTACCCCATCGAAACAATTAATTGCTTGGTACGTACTGTTAGAATTTATTACGTCTTTACTCTCGCAGCGTGCCCCGTTGAATCCGTCCGCGCATCTGGAAAAATTAATTCGAGTTTAGTTTGGCGGAATAAATATAAAGCGAATTAGATTACGCAAGTGAACACGATTTTTGTGTTTGGGTTCCGATTGCGAAATTTGGGTTGCTTTTATGTATCTAATGAAGGGGAAATTTTTTTTTTGTTCAAAGTTTGCTTTTTGGGGGTGGGAAGCCAAAAATGTGATTTTTCAAGAACAATACACACGGATTTGAGAAAAATTTGAATTTTTTGGCCCAGTCTTATAGAAAATTTTACGCTAAATCGAATGCCGCAAACCGCAGACTTCTATCTCTTTTAGAAAAAAAGTTAGGGTTAAAATTGTCCTAAATTATGTGAAAAAATCGCATTTTTTTTCGCCTTGCTCACCGAAAAGTGGGATTTCTGAGAAATCTAAGCGTTCTACGACCATAATGACCATGACAAAAGTTGTAGAGAATTAAATTTCCTATCGGATAAGTACATTCAGATTTTTCCGGGAGGCGTAGTTTTCGAGATATTCTCGAGTAAAGTTGAACATTAGTTGAGGCAATTGAGAAAAAAAGAGAAATGAAGCAATTTTTGGCTATCAAAAGTGTTACAGGAAAAAATTGTGGAAGGCGACTAACCTTTAGAAGTTACCACGACCTCCGACAATTTTTCGCTGTAACACTTTTGACAGCCAAAAATTGCTTCATTTCTCTTTTGTTCTCAATTGCCTCAACTAATGTTCAACTTTACTCGAGAATATCTCGAAAACTACCCCTCCCGGAAAAATCTGAATGCACTTATCCGATAGGAAATTTAATTCTCTACAACTTTTGTCATAGTCATTATGGTCGTAGAACGCTTAGATTTCTCAGAAATCCCACTTTTCGATGAGCAAGGCGAAAAAAATGCGATTTTTTCACATCTTTTAGGAAAATTTTAACCCTAACTTTTTTTCTAAAAGAGATAGAGGTCTGCGGTTTGCGGCATTCGATTCAGCCTAAAATTTTCTATAAAGTTGGATCAACAAAATTTTTTTTCAAATTTTTTTCAAATTTTTCTCAAATCCGTGTGTATTGTTCTTGAAAAATCACATTTTTGCCCCCCCCATCCGCTCAAGCAAACTTTGGAAGCCACGAATGAGCATATTGGTGTATTTTGATGTCTATAATCAGAATTTGGCCATGAGAACTGAAACACAGAACTTTTTTTTTGTTGACTTGTGTTATTAATAAAATTAGATTTCATATTTAATTTGAGAATAATTAAATCAACCCTCTGGAGGGGTTTTGGGTTTACTCTCGATTCAATTGAATCCACCTCCTCAAAATTTTTCCACGAGGCAATTTTTTGATTTTTTTTCAGGAAGCAATGCCTAGCCGACGGCTAAGTTCCATACAAAAGGCTCAAAAAATGCCCATTTTTTTGTTTTTTGAAAAAAAAGCTTGATAAAAAATGGTATTCAATTCTAAACAGTCTCCCTCCTCCTAATTTTTTTCAAAATCTAAAAAATTTTGAAAATGCTAGAAATTAATGTTTTTTATTTTTTAATGGATGCCAAATGTGAAAAAATTTATGCTTTCTTTACATTTGAGAACTGAGAAGTTCCAAAAATGGCTCTATAAGGGATCAAAATTTCAATTTTCGCTGATTAGTTTCATAAAAAATTCTCAGAAATTGATTAGAATTGGTTCCAGAACTTCCAGATCATCAAAAGTAAAAAATTCAGACAAATTTATTCAGTTTTAAAGAGAAATTCCATAATTATTTCAAATCTTGAAAGGTCAACATTGAAAGCTTTTGTAAAATTTTAATCTCGATTTTTTACTCATATGTTTCACGTAAAAATAAAAAAAAACTTCAAAATTCGATTAAAAATTGTTCCAGCTAACTAATTCCATAATTTCAAGCACTAAACTTTGATTTATACTTTTTTCACATTTTAGGAGTTCCTAAAATGGCTCTATAGGGATCAAAATTTCAATTTTCGCTGTTTGGTTTTATAAAAAGTCCTCAGAAATTGATTAGAATTAGTTCCAAATCATCTAAAGTAAGAAAATTCAGACTAATTAATTCAGTTTTAAAAATAATGAGATAAAATTCCACAATTACATATTTCAAATCTGGTATATCATGGCATGGCAGGATGCAAGGACTTCAAAACTTTATAAAAAATTGTATATTTTTGAATTCGATAATTTTTATTTCAACTTTTTATTAGTCTCTTTTATTAGAAAATGGGGTAACCATTTTTTGACTTTCTCAAATGAGATCTAAAAGGGCTTCAAATTCACCTATTTTGAAAAATTCACGATGATTAAAAAATAATTCATTTGGATTAAAATTGAACTTTAAAATTTTTTATTTATCATTATTATTTCCCAGAATGGTTTTTCCAGTATTGAGAAACGAGCTTGAAAAATTTCAGCTTTTTACCCCTTTCCTGAAGAAAAATCAGAGAGGGATACAATTTCGACCATTTCATTCAATAAAATTTTCATGTCTCATTTGAGTTAGGTAAGGTGCAGTGGGGCAATTGCAAACCACTTTTTGATTAGTGACACTTTGCCGGTTCACTGTGCCGGCTCTATGGCACCAATCAACCTGAAATTTCTGTCACACAAACTTCAAGGGGTTCTCTATTGGTGGGAAAAATTTCGTATCATTTAGTTTATAAATTTATGAGAAAATAAAATTTAAAAATTTTTCAATTGTGTTTTTGCATTTACCCCGCCATGGGGCAAATGCCAAATCGTAAATTATATCTGAAGGTGCTCATTTTTTTTTCAGTTTTGATGGTCAAATCGGAATCTACGTAAAATTTACTACCTTTTAATATACTCATTACCTTCGTTTGATCAAAATTTGTCGGAGATATCCGCGAAAGAAAGAATTTTTTAAAGAAGTGAAAAAATCTCATTTTTTATTTTTATTTTTATTTTTTTTAAATGAGCTAAAAATTGAAAACAAATGATCACTTGTGATAAGTATGACGTATTTTATTGGAAAACACAAAATTTTGATGAAATTTGAACAATATTTTGATAAGAACTCCCAAAAACGCAAATAATGGCAAAATTTTGTAAGTAAATATCAAAAATTTAATATAAATTTTCACACTTTTGAAGGACTAATACTCTTTTTTTTGTATTTTCGACCCATTTTACATCTAAAAATCGTTTAAAAAATTCTGAGAGTATAAATAAAATGATAGATATTTTCGATTTTGCAATTGCCCCCGCATGACCTTTTTCGGGGTAAATGCAAAAACGCATTTTTCCGCTAATGTAATGAAAATTTTTCAAAAATGATAGTCTTAGCTTCAACTTAGATCTATTAGTATAATTAATCAACAAAAATCAGTTCAAAAAAATTTTACTTTGTACGTTTTTGTCCATTTTGAAAAAAACTGATTCAACTTTACTTATGAGTGATTTTGACACATGTTGATAAAAACATTTCCACAAAGCAAATGCGTGCACCGATTTCGTTCAAACTGAGTGAGTATATAGGTAATAGATGTGCCTTGACCTACCAAAAGATGGCTCGCTCAAAAATTATGTTAACTGACCTCCAGAAGCTGATTTTGCAAATACCCCGATTTTGCAATTACCCCACTGCACCTTAGCTAATTTCTTCAAATACATTTCATTTTGAGTCAGACCATCCGCATGCCAACGAAATTAAAAAATGGTGAAATTTCGGAGGTTTATCAAAATTTATTGTAAATCTGAGTCAACTTAAAGTCCACGCAAATTTCTCACGAGGGAGGGATGAGAATTCAATTTTTTCAGCAACATTTTTTTAAAACAAAGACTGCACTGAAGGGTTAGAATAAAAACGGTAAGTTTTAAAACTTTTTCGATTTTTAATAAGTTTTTAATATTTTTCCGTAATTTCGCCAAAATATAGTAATTACTGTAATTTTACCAAATCATTGATAATTGGCACAATTTCACCAAATTACTTGTAATTACCAAAATCCTATCAATTAATAAGTAATTGAACCTCAATTTTACGAAATTTTCAATCCAATTTTCCACAATTTCGCTTAATTACTGGTAATTACTGTAATTCCATCCAGATACTTGTAATTACTAAAATTTCAACAAAATACCTGTAATTACTTCAAATTTACTAAAATTCTGGTAATTACGGTAATTTGGTAAGAATGCAGGTAATTACGGTAATTTTACCAAATTATTGATGATCACCATAACTTTACCAAATTATTTGTAATTACTATAGTGGAAAATATTTACGGGTAATTACTGTATTTCTACAAAGTTATCAGTAATTACTGCAAATTTACCAAATCATCAGTAATTACTGGGGTGCGTTCACTTTGGAAAAAAATAAGGTATACCTTATTTAAATAAGGTATAAACAAAGCATTGATGTCCAAAATCGTTCATTAAATTCAAAAATTGCTGGTTAGCAAATTTTTGTACTATTTGATTGTCATAAAAATAGTCATAAATTTTTAGAAGGGTGAAAAAATGATCGATCAAAATCTGTCAGGAACGAAAAATCTGATTGGCTAACGCTTTGTTTACACCTTATTTAAATAAGGTATACCTTATTTTTTTCCAAAGTGAACGCACCCCTGCAGTTCAACGTTCAACCTAAAATCGTGGTAATACTTAAATACCAGTAATTACTGTTATTTTACCGAAACTCAGTAATAACAAGCTAAAATTCTAATGAATCCTCAATTTTAACAAGGAAGTTGGTAATTTCCGTGATTTTACCAAATTACCAGTAATTTGCCATAATTGTACCAATTTTCCGAGGAAAATTCTGATTTGTCCAAATTACCAGTAATTACCACAATTTCACCAAATTATTAGTAATTACCATGATTTACCCAATTTTTTGGTAATTACGGTTATTACCATAATTTTTTGATAATAATTACGGTTGTTACCACAATTTTCTGGTAATTATGGTCATTGCCACAATTTTTTGATAATAATTATGGCTATTACCACAATGTTTCGGTAATTACGGATATTACCACAATTTTCCGGTAATTACGGTTATTACAACAATTTTCCGGTAATTGCAGCTATTACCACAATTTTCAAGTAATTACGGTAATCACCACAATTTTTCGGTAAGTACGGTTATTATCACAATTTTACCTAATCATCAGTAATTACCACAATTTTACCAAAACATCAGTAATTACCACAATTTTACCAAATTATCAATGATTACCACAATTTTACCAAATTATTAGTAATTACCATGATTTACCCATTTTTTGGTAATTACGGTTATTACCACAATTTTTCGATAATAATTATGGCTATTACCACAATTTTTTGGTAATTACGGTCATTATCACATTTTTCCGGTAATTACGGTTATTACAACAATTTTCTGGTAATTGCCGCTATTACCACAATTTTCCAGTAATTACGGTAATCACCACAATTTTTCGGTAAGTACGGTTATTATCACAATTTTACCTAATCATCAGTAATTACCACAATTTTACCAAATTATCAATGATTACCACAATTTCACCAAATTACCAGTATTATCAGTGATTACTGTAATTTCACAAAATTACCGGTAATTAATGAAATTTTGGCAAATCATTGGTAATTGAGATAGTTTCATTATATTATTACTCTCAATTACTGTAATTCACAACATTACAGGTAAATACTGAAAAATACATTTTACTACCAGTAATTGCCGCAGGTAATTTTCCCGCATAATTACTGAAAATTATGGTAAATTGAGTTGAAATCACAGGTAAATTAAGTAAATTACCATTTATTACCACAAATCAGAATAAATCATCAATAATTACTACAACTTGAGTAAAGTATGACAGATTAAGTGAATTTTGGCGGTAAATTACAAGTAATTACCAATTCTACTAAAATTTCAACAAAAATTATATATTTTTATTCATTATTTTAAAAAAAACATAGAAGTGGCACTTTTCTAAAAATAATTCTCAGAACCATTTTTTTCTCTCTAAAAATAGGCAGAAAAATTATCTCGAGGTACAAAAGGCAAGTATCCGAGCAAAATAAAAACAGCGAAGTGTAATTTCTTTTAAAATTATCAATTTTATGGAAGTTAAAAAAAAACAATCATTTCTATCTTCTTTTTCACATTTTTTTGAAAAAACTCCCAATATATTCCATCAAAAAACTACACATTTTCGAAAAAAAATCACCAATTGTGGGCGAGGCTTAGCAATAATTTGAACATAAATTCCCAACTTTTGAATTACCTATTTTTCCATTACCTACATCTCAACATTAGCGATTATTTTCCAATTTCGAAAAAAAAAAATGGCACAATCCGAGTAAATAACACTTAATGGAACTGCTGATTTTAACCAAATAACCTAAACGTTTTCCCAATACAGCGTCGAGATAGCGGTATTATATCAGCGTCGAAAATATACAGGAGGAAAAGATGTGAAAAATTCGCATGTGGCCGCGTATTCGTTCCGGCTTTCTGTCTATGCGATGTGACTAGAAAATAATTATTTCTGACAAAATCCAAATAAAACCAGAAATTACAATTTTTTTCCCATCATAAAGCCATTTCGGTTGGCTAATTAAGATGAAAAATATATAAGCAGTTATTTACGTTATAATTAATATCGTTAATTACTCGCATGACCGCGAGTATACTTTTTAAATACATTCTTATCTAATTAAACAATTGATGTATTACTCGATAGACTGTTTCGTTTTAATTTTTCGTTTCGAGATTTTTAGGTATATCTATACCCAGTGGCGTACCCAAGGGGGGGGGGGGGGGGGGGGGGGGGGGGGGGGTCCAGGGGGTCTGGACCCCCCCCTTGGCGTCAGAAACTTACGTGAAAAAGTGCCTTTTTGGAGCATGAAAAATCTAATTTTCTCAAAGCTTCGCCCTCGCTTCGCTCGGGCATGAAAGAAATCACATTTGATAATTACCTATGTATATAATCAGGAATTTACGTAAAAAATGCCTTTTTGAAGCATTAAAAATCAAATTTTCTCAAAATTTCGCCCTCGCTTCGCTCGGGCATGAAAGAAATTGCTAATTCCTATAAACTATTTGAATCAACAATGCAAAAAATAGTTCCCTTTTAATATTCCAAGTCTCCATACCCACTTTGCACCCTCCCCAAAAAAGCTTCTGACGCCAATTCTTGGATTTATTAGGTATTTGTATTGGCTTTTAAGGCCAAAATAATTAGTACCCTATGTAAATTGTTTGTTCCAAGATTACATTATCATCAGTTTTTTTCCTTAAATGTGCTATGCAAATCGCATGAAAATTTAATAAAGTTTGAATTTTGTGTTTTTATAGTAAAAGGAAATTTGATGGGGGGGGGGGGAGGTGAACTTACAATTTCTCAAAAATCATGAAATTTCGGACCCCCTCCTTGAGAAATTTCTGGTTACGCCACTGTCTATACCTATGTCTAAGACGAAAAAACTAATTCGGTGATATTACACTGGTACACCAGACAACCAGACAATGTATATGTACAATTAAACATAAATTACTATTTCGCGTGCTGGGCTGGTTTTTTCCTCCAAATAAAATATTTATGCAGCCATACCCTGCCCTCGAACATTTTTTCGACAGCATCGCACTAGACACTAGGGTGGAGTGAAAAAATCTTGGATTTTGACCAAATTTGGTGAGGTGGTTTACTTTGAGTGGGAGACCTCCTAAAACAAATTTGAGCCCCATAAGGGACAAGGAGAGGGGAGAAAGGGGTGCTCAAAGTGCACATCCTTTTGAAAAAAACGATATTTTTTGTTTTTTTTAGTCAATTAAAATTGTGTGAGAAGCCTTCTTAGTACTCGAAAGATGCAATTTGAATTTCTACATCTCCCCGAATCATCGTCATTCTTCTCAGATCAAAACTCAGACTGCTACCAGGGGGTTGAAAAGTTGCAGATTGCAATATTCCAATAATATGAAATTTTCACCAAGCTGGAATGATTTTTTCTCATCGAGTAATTGAACGGAAAATTTTTTTCAACCACTGAAAGTAAATTTTGAAAAAAAATTGAAAATTTTATACGCCAGTGCAGCCAACAGCAAACCATAAAATTCCAAAATACGGAATTTATATCGACTTTGAATTGACTATTTTTTCGCCTGAAAATATTATGTATTTTTTTTGAGTCACTAGAAGCATATTTCGGAAATTTTTTTGGAAAATTTTGTACGTCAGTGCAGCCAGTTACAAATCGTGACATGCTACACTATGGAATTTACGTTGACCTCGAATTAATTTTTTTATTGGTTGAAAAATTCACAATAATTTCGTTTTCAATCATTAGAAATAACAAATTTAGAATTTTTCCTTGAAAGTTTTGTACGTCAGTGCAGCCAGTTGCTAATTGTGATATTCTGATTATGAACTCGAATGCATTATTTTTTCGTCCAGTGGTTGGACAAATTTTTTCTCCCAATCAATAGGGGATTTGCTATTTGCCACTTCAGTCGTGAAGTGATTCCGAAATCGTTCACATGGATCTTCAGAGTTCAAATAAATTTCGAATGGGACGAAATTTATCTTAGTCCATTGTCCTTTTTATCTTCAATTTTTCATTAATTTAATTAATTTCAATTTTATTGATGAAAGTGTTGAATTTTCCATTTTTTTCACGAAATTGTTCGGTAGAATGCAGTTTTACTCTCCCCTTATAATGCATGACTAATTTCAGTACTCAGAAAAGTTTAATTGAAACTTTGAAATAACGTCAAGAGCAATTCAAATTAACTATGCTATTATGGTTTAATTTAATTTTCATTACTTAAAATTTTTTCCAATTGATTAATGAGCAAAAAGAAATTTTGAAAAACATAAGGTTAATTTTTTTGAAAAATTCGAAGTTGGGAAAAATATAGAAAATTTTCAATTGGAAAAATTTTCAACTGAAATTAGTGAAATTTTTCCCAGTTGTAAAATTTCTGAAAATTTCTTCTAATTCAAAAAAATGTTCATTTTCCCTCAATTTTTTCCCTACTCTGATTTTTTTAAAGATTTCAACCAACTCAAAAAAAAATTTTCAACTCGATAATTGGAAAAATTTGAGAAAATTTTTATTCCATATTAAAAAAATTTAGAGGTACAAAATTTGAAACTTGGAATAAATTTGGACTCACATCGTCGAAATCAAATTTTTTGGTGATGACATCACGAGTTAGTAAAGTATAGGAACGTATTAAATTAAATCTATATTCAATGCAAATATTGCATTGACATTTCACGATAATTGCTCATTTTGCCATTAGAGACGTTTGAAAGACCATAAATTTCTTGTATTTTGGGATTTTTGTTTTGAATCTTTAGGATTCGTGATTCAATAATTTTTTACGTAAACTGAAAAATAAAGGCGAAAGAAAATGATGAAAACATTGAAAACGTAAATTTTTATAAACACATTTTTATAGAATGGGCAAGATCGTTCACTCTTACGATCATTCTTCACGACTGAAGTGGTAAATAGCGACTCCCAATCAATAGAAGTATGTTTTGAATTTGAGGACATCACAATATCATAATTAAAAACTGGGTGCACTGACGTACAAAATTTTCAAAAAAACATTTTTTATTTCTGATGATTGAAACCAAAATTATTGTGAATTTTTCAAACGATAAAAAAATTAATTCGAGGTCAACGTAAATTCCATAGTGTAGCATGCTACGATTTGTAACTGGCTGCACTGACGTACAAAATTTTCCAAAAAAATTTCCGAAATATACCTCTTGTGGTTGAAAAAAAAATACATAATATTTTCAGGAGCAAAAATAATCAATTCAAAGTCGATATAAATTCCATATTTTTGAATTTTATGATTTGTTGTTGGCTGCACTGGTGTATAAAATTTTCAATTTTTTTTCAAAATTCACTTTTAGTGATTGAAAATTTTTTTGTTCAATTACTCGATGAAAAAAAATATTATTCCAGCTTATAGTACGGTCATTTTAGGTTTTGACCCCAAAAAAATTTCCGGAAACTGGAAAGTTCGTATATCGCACCACCAGTGCAATAACAACACATCTCAAAATAATAAATCATGAATTCAAAAACAACACATCTCAAAAAACTATCCAAAATAACGTATATTGCAAAAATCTGTTGCCACCATTGGAAAGTACGTGAAAAATTACAAAGGATCTCATAAAAAAAAATTGAATATGAATTTGTTTTCATCGTTTAAAGAACCAAGAAAGTTTTATTTTTTTGAGATGTGTTGGTTTTATTTTTTTTGAGATGTGTTGTTATTGCACTGATGGTGCGATATAAGCTTTGTAGAGGGTGTATTTCAACATACCCGACTTTCCCTAAAATCGGTGAATATTTTGACCCCCTTTTGGGGGTGAGGGGGTTCATATTCTCGTTTTTCGGCTATAACTTTCAAAATTACGTATTTAATAACCCGATTTTTGGTGATTTTTTTCTGATAATGGGAAATTTTCAAAATCGAGTTTTTTCTGAAGCCCCTAGCTCGATCCCATGACGTCCTAAAAAAAATTTTAAATAACAAAATTGTTTGTTTTTTTATTCTCTACAATTTTTGTTCCAAATATTTTTTCGTAAATACGTAATTTTGAAAGTTATAGCCGAAAAACGAGAATTTGAACCCCCTCATCCTCCAAAAGGGGGTCAAAATATTCACCGATTTTAGGGAAAGTCGGGTATGTTGAAATAAACCCTCTACAAAGCTTATATACGAACTTTCCAGTTTCCGGAAATTTTTTTTGGGTCAAAACCTAAAATGACCGTACTATGAAAATTTCATATTATTGGAATATTGGCAATCTGCAACTTTACAACCCTGAATTTTGATCGGAGAAGGATGACGATGATTTGGGGAGATGTAGAAACTCAAATTGCATTTTATAAGTGCTGAGAAGGCTTCTCACACAATTTTAATTGACTAAAAAACACAAAAAACAGCATTTTTTCAAAAGGAGGTGCACTTTGAGCCCCTCCTTCTCCCCTCCCTTTGCCCCTAGGGGCCTCAAATTTTTTTTGGGAGTTCTCCCACTCAAAGTAAACCACTCAACCAAATTTGGTCAAAATCCAAGATATTTTTTCACTCAGCCCTGTCTCAGAGGCGACGTACTAATCGTCATTTCATATAATCATGTAAATAAATGGTTCTGGTTGTTGGAAAACATAAAAAGTCTATAAACGTTTTGATTGATTAATTTATACCTCGAAAAAAAAAGGCGACCGAACAAAAAGAGTGAAGGAAACAACACCTCCGATGAATTTATAGACCGTCGAAAATAAGCCAATAAAAAATTATTGATAAAGTCGATCGAATTTTCAATTTCAAAATAAACCAACAGATTTAAACGATTTCCATTAATAATTGATTCTTTAATGATAACTGCCCCGGCGTAATCCGTTTGTAGATATAGACCGCGGTTTAACGACACCGCATCAATGAATGTCAATAAAAACGGTATTTTATGCTCGACGCTGGTTAATTCATTCGGCCAAAACTAGTTTACATGGACAATGTTTCCCAATATATTTATCCCATATGGACACCCACGGCGAAGTGTCGAACCGAACCGAGGGGAGGTATCGAAACGATTTCGTACCTAAATTCGCCTCTCGTTTAATTTCTCCTCACCCCCCCAATCTTTCCAGTTACCAAATATGTTTTAATCAACTCATTATGTACTTACTGACAAGTGAATTCTCCTATTGTTTCGTAAAACGTGCAAGAGCCTCCATTCAAACAGTAGACCAAATCCATGGGACAAGGTTTTCCTGCCAACGGCCATAAATCTGTAACTAAGCAGAAAATTTCATTAGTTGGTGCCCTTTGGGTACATAACCATATCGCAATACTCAATCCAGCCTCTAAATACCAATATCTTACTGTACGATTAATAAAAAATGATTTTAAAATGAAAAATATATTTCTGCTTGGGTGGCACAAAGGAGACTTAAGGGAAGCGTCACGGATTTTAATCTATACCCCCTATGGATCGATTAAGTTATAAAGCATGGTGCATGGTGCATAGTGTAGGTACTTTTTAAAATACTGTGTTTCTATTTCCAACGTAATGTGTGTGCTTTACATGTAAGTATTTCATATACGCAGACATCCTATCGAGAATGGATGATTATGGCTATCTAAATCAAGTATAAATAAAATAATACGCAACTACTCGTTATCCGCAGACGTACTATCGTTAATTAGGTTCTTCATTCGAGGTATTGGGAAAAAAGTCTGGTTACTGGCCGGGTAAGTAGGTGAAATTGGCTTCAGCTTGATTTTTTCCCAGTCTCCGCAGGGGGTGTTCTTTGATGTAGGAAATTTTTCGGGAAAGTTTTAATCCCCTTCCCGCACCCTCTTTCTTTCCAATTTGTGACTTTTTCAGAATTCCTATTGCATTTTTAACCCTTCTGGGTCACAATTGGTGAAATTCATTAATTATGACTTTTTTATGACTCCGAGCACCTGGATATCGGCAGAGGGTGGCTCAACGCAGGGGCGCTTCAAATTTCAAACATTCCAGGATCGTTTGCGGGCCATTACTTCCCGAATAAATTTTTTTTACAAACTGAATATTTTTTTTTAAATTTTCCACAATGATGAAAAAAAAATGCTGACAAAAAAACATTGTTCAAGCTGACTTTATGAGTGGTGGACCTTATAAGACAAAAACTTTGGAACAAAAAATGTGATATACACCTTTTGCCTATCTTCAAAATTAAAGGGGCTATTCAACATGGTAAACTTTGATAAATTATTAGCCCCTTCAATTTTGAAGATAGACAAATTTCACAAGGAAATCATTCAAGATTTCTGATTTGAACGAGGGTAAGATTTTTGGAAAAAAATCAACTATTGAGCTGATTTGTTAGATGTTTGGCGAATTTTTGAAGATTTAATTTTTCAAAAAAAAAATGGCATGATTTTGACAAAGTTGTTTTTCTGACCACTTCTAGCTATTTTGAAGCCTTCAGGAAAATTGCGATATTGATTTAGACTGCTGAAAATAAAGTTTCTACTTTTTTTTCTCGTATCTAGTGTAACATAAACAAAAAAAACAATAATTCAAGATATCCCCTTCTGATTTGAACAAGGGTAAGATTTTCGAAAAGATCCTTCTAAAAAATACTGCTATATTCGAGCTGATTTTTCAATTTTTGCCGAATTTTTGAAAATTCAAGTTTTCAAAAAAATGGAATGATTTTGAAAAAGACCATTTCTAGATATTCTGGAGCCTCCGGCGAAATGTCAATTTCCTCCAGTATTTTCAAATTTTTCAAAAGGCATAAAAATTGACTTGGGCAGCTGAAAATAGAGGCTCTGTTTTTTTTTTTTTTTTTTTTTTTTAGGCAATGTAACAGAAAAAGGGTCTCAACATGAGCAGGCCAATAAAAATAATATTTTCGAACATATTTTCATTGTTACAAAGTCGCTCATGCCTGCTCTTGGTGGTCAAATTTTTTGGATCAACAGATCTGAGCAGACATGATCATAATGATTCAGATCTGATCATGCCTAAAGAATTTTACCCTGGGTATATTCGACAATTGGAAATTTGAAAACTATTCGAAAAAAACAAATCTTTGGAGAAAATGAAAATCTTGCTGAAGGCTCCAGAATGATTAAAGTAGTAAATGGTAAAATTCAGTTTTGAAAAATCTATATGAATAAGAACCTCATTTTAATTAATTTTACTGGGAATTTTTTTTTCAGAATTATTACACTAAAACTAAAAAACCTAAATTTTATTTAAATTTTAAAAAAATAGAAAAATCGATCAGAGCAGCTAAAATTTTGGTCAAGGAGATTTTGAAATAATTAGGTAAGTATGTTTTTTCCAAAAATTCTTTTCCAATTCAAATTGGAGGTAGGAATTCGATGCTGACCGATGAGGAAGGGATGTAAAATTATGGTTTTCAGATTCGGCTTTTTTTTAAAGAACCATCCGAAGACTCTCAGGAGGGGGGAGGGGGGAAAGGGCGTAAAACATTTGGACTTCTTGAAAACGAGTAAAATTTTAATTTTAAATAATTATGTCTTTCAACAAACATCAAAGGCTTTACTTATCACCTCAGTAAAAAATTGGTAGGTAATATGGCAATCATCATAGAGATCCTCCCTGAAAAGTCAGGAATTTCTAAATCAAAATTTGGTGAATTTTCTAAAAATATTTGAAAATTTGAAGAAAAAACACTTGAATAATTTGGAAAAGTTACCAAAAATTGGAAAAATTGATAAAGATTAGGTTTAAATTTAATTCATTTCAATTCAACTTTTGATTTAAGAAATTAGAAAAAACCATGTCAAGATCTAGAACTGATTTTTTTTGGTCAAAATTACATTAAAAACATTTTAGTCTCTGCTTTGCCTTAGGCCACTATATCTACGTATTTTCATCAATTCGATAAAAATATAATGCCAATTTTTAATGTTTTGAACATTGTAGGAAGAGGCGGAGGACTCGAAATATTATTTAGAATTTTTCTGAAAAAAAGGGATTCGAGAATTTTTTCATTGAAAGTCTAAAATTCGTGCTCGATCTCGCTAACTTTGCTTTTAGTGAACTCTTTTCCCATAAAAATAATCAAATCAAGCCCTTGAAAAATCGAGTTCTAGTTGAGTAAAATTGAAACTCTTCGACTTCATCTGTACCTTCAAGGAGCTAGAAAATGCGAATGAACTTTTTATCAACCTGAGCGAGTATTGCCGTTGGAATTTCCCAATTTTATGTAGAGAAATTGATAAAAAAAATTCAAATTTAGAAAAATGTAGATTTTTCACTAATTTTGAGTCGTAAAACATGAATCTGCCCGTATGATTCCCTATTCAAAAGCCAATCTCATACAAGTGTTTAGCAGGTCAATTACTCCAATATACATTTTTAAAGTAAATTCTCAATTTCATTTTTATCCAAGAATTTTTTTGAAATTTGATCATTTTTATGTAAGAAGAAATGGGCAAATAAAAAAAAACACTGGATTTGTGTTCAGTAGGTCAAATTATCCTAATTGACATCTTTCGTGAGTATATCAAAAAAATGGGAAAAATCAATTTTTTCATCACTAATTTTCGATTGTTGCAACGATTGACTGAAAAAATTTAAGCAAAAAAGTCTAATAAATCCTCCAAAAAATAAAAAGATATGTTTTTTTAAAACAGATCAAAGGAAAAATGAAAATCTACTTCAAAATCAAGAATAAAATGAACGGGAAAAATGATCTGATGCTTTTTTTCTCATTTTTCAGCGAAAATTTGATGTTTTCCACGAGAAAAGACAAAAAAACGATTTTTTGCGTAATTTTTTGTAATTTGCACCTCAAAATTGAAAAAAATCTACTAAATCGACTCAAGAGACTTCTACTTACATTTAAATATAAATTTCTGCATAATAAGTAAGTATTTTTCGCATTTAAAAATTTATTGAGACCAAAAAAATCAAAGATGTAACTCAAAATTGAAAAAATTTGGTGAACTTATCATTATGAAACTTAACTTTATGTAAAAGAATGAAAAATTTCCTTCAGTTCCATTGAAATTGCTAAAATTGGAAATTTTCCACGAGAATTCTACAGAATAGTCATAAATGGAAGAAAATCAGAACAGACGCTAATTTTTCCCACTTCCCTGGCCTGACATTTTCCCAAACGCGATGATTTTTTGAACAGAAAATCCACCATATTCCTTTCCCTCCCCCAACCCACCAAGTCTCATCCTATCGTCTAAACATCGTTGATTGTCTACAAGGCAACTTTGTAACGTAAAATTCAAATTAATATCGTTTTCCTCTGCTTAATGTACTATTGAACCCAACTAATAATGCCATTTCCGTATCCGCAAAGTTACACCCTTATTTTATTAAGTACTTTTTTTAAATAGGTATTTGCACCTCGTCTTAATGATCCTATCGGTACATCTCGGTCTGCCCGTTTGGAAAAGCTAATGATCTGACAATATATAACAGTTTTGGCAACAAATTACCACAGTTTGAAACCTCGTCAGCCATTTTGATGTAATACACATAGCGAGAAAAATATAATGTTTATAAAGTTTACAGACGTTTGGTCGGTTCGGTTGATACGCGAGCGAGAGAATTCGTGAAATATGAATAAACATAGCTTTCTAAAATAAATTTTCGATTTGCACATGCACACATGCGTTCGTTTTATAATTGTTACTCGCTGGTTCTTTGAAAAACTAAAAATAATGTCGCTGAGATGTGTAATTTATTACGCAAATGCTATTCCCTCTCGTAAATAAAAATAAAAAATTATTAGTACCGAGAAATGAAATTTTTTCGTGAAATTATAGCTATATAGTTTACGTATAGGATTATGACTTACTGTTGTTGACTCGGGTGTTGATGTTCACAGTTGCCGAAGAACTGACCGGACTTAGGCTCTGGACGCCCATGCCTCTGCATTCGTATTTACCGGCGTCGCTGTTACGGACTTCTGGAATCATTAATAAGGACCTCTTCCTGCGGAATTCAACATTTACTTAGATTAGTTTAGGTTGATAATAGTAGGTAGCTTAAGTACGAAGGTATTATCTCAGCTGGAGACGAAACTAGAGAGGCGATTGTGTTCAAATTTAACATTATTTGGTAAATTTTCTAAAAAATTGAGAAATTTTCTAATTAGTGGCTGATTTTTTTTAAAGTACAATTTTTCAAATTTTTAGACGTTTTGGACATAGTGTCCCAATGGAATTGAAATTTGAAAAATACCCTTTAAATTTGAAAATAATTTTGCCAATCATTTCTGAAAATTAATTTTTAGAAAATTTATCAAAAATTAAAATTTTCTATTTGCAAAATTCTCAAAATCCAGAAAAATTTTCAAAAAATTTCTTGAACTTGGAGCTATATGAAAAGCCACATGAAGTGGATGTAACGTAAGCTCAGTTAAAATAACGTTTGGACCAAATGTGGATTCAAAAGCTAATTTACTGCCAAATTTTACATTCAAAAGTCAAAATTTTCAAAAAAAATTTGTTTCAATAAGTAAAGTATTGTAATGAATTCTGTTGACAAAAAGTTCAAAAAGGGGACTTCTTCGCTTTCAATATTGAAAAGTGAACATTTCGGTTGCTGGAAATTTTTTTTCCTTCCTTTCCAAAATTATTTCCAATAAGAACTGACTACATTGAGAGCTAGTAATGAAAATTTCAATTATTTTTTTTATTTCTCAAGTTTTTTTATCTTGATTTTTTTTAAAATTTGAGTTCATTTAACTCTCAACTATATTCAATTTGAAAAAGTCAGAATTCTTCAATACCAACTATTTCTCATAGAAAGAAAAATGAATTATGAAGAGTAATTACAATTTTTACAGAATTTGAAAATATTAAAAATTGTTCAACTATTTTCTAGTACTGATGGAATTCGAGACCTTCGAGAATTCTTTAGCAATATCTCTTTTAAAAAATCAAATTGGTGAAAATTATTGATCTTTTTTGTTTTTCAATTTCAAATTTCATTTTCAACAATTTTTTTTTACATTTTTGTTTATTTTTTCCACTTTTAGTTCTTTTTTTAAATGCCTACTCTCTCAATTATAAATCAGTGGAAATTTTTTCACTGAAAACAAATCAGTGAAAAAAAATCACTGGAAATCAGTGAAAATTCACTGAAAACTCAGCGATATTTATGAAATTCACTGAAAAATCTGTGAAATTCTTTGAATAATCAGTGAAAAATGACTATTTTTCCTGTGCTGCAGTTCTGACTGTTTATCAGTGATTTTTCACTGATTCGGAATGAGAGAGTAGGTATCAGTTACTTTGGAAAAAGGTGATAGAAAATTTTCAGATAATTTTTTTGGACACAATTTTTACGAGCAATTGGTCGTCCACGCTGAAAAAATATACGAACTAACTCTTTACAACCTTTTTGAGCATTGTTGAGGTGAAAATTGACCATACCATGAGAAGCAATGCTCGATAACCCAAAACGGATACCAGATTCGTTACCAGCAAACTCAAATTATTCGTTTGAATCAATTTTTCTTCTTACTTTTTTCCATTTTTTTCTCTTCTATCAAAAGGAGGGGTTTCAGGGCGGGGTGAGAGAGAAAAGGAGGAAAGGTGAAAAAATATTGAAAATTCCATTTCACTTTGTTTTTCAAGTACATAATATACCGTTTTCTTTCCAGTCAAATTTTTTCCTCTCCATTTTTTTCTACGTAGAGGGGTAAAGAGTGGAGGAAAAATGAAGGAAAAATGAGAAACGTTTTTCAAAACAATCAAAAAATAATGCTTTACTCATTTTTTTCCATTTACCATATTTTCAATTTTGAGCATTTTCGTGGTGAAAATTGAACACATAAGAAAAACAAAGCTTGGCTATCCGAATTAGAAAGCCAGACTCGTAACCAATGATCTCAAATCTTTTCATCAATATTTTTACTTTTTTTAAAATTTTTGATCTCCTTTCCTAGTAGGACGGTTTTCGGGGGGGGGGGAGAAGTTGGGGAAAAAGGAGAGAAGTTGGGGAAAATTCTAAAATCTCATTTTACTTCCCTTATCAAGAACATGAAATATCGTTTTCTCCCAGTTTAAATTTTCTCCTCTTTAGTTTTCACTACGTGCAGGAGTGAAGAGTAGAAAAAAAATGGAGGAAAAGTGGAAAATGTTTTCTAAAAAAAAACACACAATTTCGAAAGCGATTTTTGATGGGTCTTAATTTTCAAAAATTGCAAAAAACAATCTAATTTCTGACAAAATGTAATTATCTATCAATATCTACAAATAAAAAATTCTACAAGTTTTTTAAATGTCTGATAAAACGTCAAAAGCGTCCAAATTATCATTTTTGTGAGAAAAAATTCCAATGTCATAATATGCAGATAGGTACCTAGGTATTTATAAAAAATTTCACATGTTTTTTAAATGTCTGATAAAATGTCCAAAATGTCAAAATGATTATTTTTGTGAGAAAAAAAAGTCAAAAGATGCCAAACTTTTCTTATATTTAATTTTTGTTTTTTTTCGAGCTTTTTCAAGCTGAAATTTTTCGAACAGATCCCTAGCTCCAAAAAATAGATACTCACGTCCCACAGATGGGTTCCGAAGCGATGTGATCTAAAGCTGTTAGGCCTAAAATCTGCCAACTCTTTTTTTCAAAATTTCCGACCATGATTTTTCAAAAGTTAACAATTTTTCCAAAAACTTTACAAGGAAGCAAGTTTTATAGGTAAACTAACAAAAAAATAATCTTGAATACATCTCCCACACAGATACGATTTATTTCCAAATTGTAAAAATTTAAAATTCATTTTGAATTTTACTTCGTTTTTTCAATTGCAATATTCCACAACTTCTCTTGATTTTTACTCCTTCTGCCAACTTTTGCCCACTTCCACCCAATTTTTCCAACTCAAAAACGTCTACTGGAGTGAAAGTAAGCCTCTGGGTATCCATAATAAATAAATATGGGAAAATCGGTCTGCTACAGTCTACCGAAGTTTTTTCAAGTCAATTCATCAAACATCATCTCCTCAAATATTGAACAACTCTCGCGAATTTTATGGATTTTTCAACCTGGTCCAAAAGTAACAATTTCTCAAAAATAGATCAATCTGGGAAAATAGCTACCAATTTGAACCCAATTTGAAACAGAAAATTTCAATTTTCATTCCAAATGCTAAAAATCAAAATTTTGGGAACTTCGGTCCCACAAAAATGAACTAAATCAATCGTCTAGGCATTACCATACCCTTGACAAGTCAGCTAAAAAAAACCTTTCAGACAAAATTTTTTCTAATTTTACACACATCGGCTTCTCCACCGAATTAATTTCAATTCATCATGAAATATCGATCAGACATGTGCTGTGCTTGAAATTTCAACAATACCATTACGATTTAATAAATTATATCTGCAAATTGCCAAGTTTCAACGAGTAAATTTTTTCTACGAAATGATATCAACGCCACATACTTAATATGTTCTTAAAAATTTAGAACTCAGAATTCAAACAATATCGCAGATCTGTTATTTTTCATTTTAGATCTCAAACCGACAAAAAAAAAAACAGCGATTCAATTACATAAAATAATACTCCCATAAAACATCATTCTAAGCCACATATTTAATTTCGAAACTATAAATTACCATTTATATATCGAATGACCAACAAAAAAAAACCTAAATCTTCGAATCTTTATCGATATCTGCCATGAATTACGTAATACTGCAGTTCGCTGTTGTCTCAGCCCTCTCAGCGATTCGTATCGTTTCGCGAATTCTAATACAGGTGGGAGTTTGAAGGTTTATGATATACTTTTTGTTCAATTATAAATTATGTTTATTTATTCAACTCTATCGCCAGCGTAGTAGTACTATTAACCTTTTAATCGTGCGACTATTTTACCTTTTTCGTTCGAGACCAGCTTCGTGTTTAATAAAAATAGCAATGACATCAGCCAAATTCGTTCGATCGTTTCGATTTTCGATCTTAAAATACTGGAAAGAAAACGCAGCTCTATATTTCAGAAATTATTTTCCCTGACTTTTCCAGGTTTTCCAGACCAATTTTTCGAATTTTTCCAGACCTTTTAGATATCATATTAGTAAATGGGGGGGGGGGGGATTTTTCACGTTATGTACTCTCTCATTTCTGAATTAGTGAAATTGATCAAAAATCACTGAAAAACAGACAGAATTGCAGCACAGTAATAAATCAGTGACATTTTTTTCACTGAAAAGAAGTCAGTGAAAATAATCACTGGAAATCAGTAAAAATTCACTGAAAAATCTGTTTGAATAATCAGTGAAAAATCGCTGAAAATCAGTGAATTTCACTGATTTTTCCTACGCCGCAATTCTGACTGTTTATCAGTGATTTTTCACTGATTCGAAATGAGAGAGTACTTACAATTCGAAATTTTGTATAAGAATGATATAAAATGAAAGCGGTCTAACGAATTTTTTTCAAAATTACTAGATACTTACGGGATTTTTAGATGCTTCTTTTTTGGGCCAAAAAAATATTCAAATTCAATTCTAAAAATTTTTGAACCCGCCCAGCTTCCTCTCACCACAAAAATTTGGAAATTTGAATTTATTACAGAAAAAAATTCAAATAAAAAAGAAAAACTAAGCAAGTATTTTAAAGCAAAATTAGGTTTTGAAAAATAAAACAAATTATGTTCAGGGTGTCTACCACATCAAGCGAATGAAAATTCGGATTTTTCCAGGCTGAAAATTCAAAATATTTTCACATTTTATTGCCCCCCCCCCCAAAAAAAATGAAAAACACTTGCCTCAAATTTATAAATCCACGCAATCCATATGAGGAGGTAAAATAAAAAATCATTTTATGGAAATATATAAACGGTTTGAACCCAAGCAAAGCGAGGGCGAAAATTCTTGCGAAAAAAGAACTTCAAAATATGAAAATTCACCACTTTCCCCTCATTCACGTTTTTCAAAACATGGTCAATAATTTAGAATTCTGTCCTATTCCCTCCCCTTTTTTTTCAACATCGTGGTCAACGTAATCATGGCATTTCTTTATCATCACAGCTCATCAAAAAGCAAGTATCCAAAAAATTTAAGATTTAAAATAAATTCTGTAGAAGGAAAGAGTGTAAATTACCTCAAACGAAGCTATGGATTTTTTTTTTGAATATTTCATAATTTAATGGACAAAGACATGCATTTTGAACATCAATTTTATTGTACATTACGGTCAAAAATGATGAATAAAAAAATCAGATAAGACATGCAATAGTTTGGCCCGAGCGGAGCAAGGGCGAAATTTTTTGAAATTTTTTTAATAAAATAAGCAAAGAAACACTTTTCTAATAATGATTTACCCCTTTTTTGGATTTTCGAAAAATTCCAGAGAAAATTCCAAAATTCTCTGACTTTTCCAGACCATTAAAATTCCCAGACTTTTTCCGATTTTCCAGGTTTTCCAGAGAATGGACACCCTGGGTACTGATTTTTAGAAAAAAGAATTTTACTGAATTTCATTAATTTTTCATTTTTTACAGATTTCCTTCCAGTGAATTTTTTTTACTGATTCATCACTGTACTTCAATTCTGACCATTTTCAAATGATTTTCGATAATTTTCAATGATTTATGAATGAAAGTAGAAACGTAATAATACGAAGTAACCTTTTGCAAAAATTCCTTCATCTTGCAATTGTCATAAGTAATTTTATCCTTTGAATAAAAACAATTAAATGAACAATACTTCCTCAATTCTGATACTGAAACCTACTTACGTTCATTATTCGTAGGTACAAAAAATGAAGAATAGGGTGGGTCGAAAAACCAAAATTTTCGATTTTTGGAAAGATACCCCCGCAAAAGATGTTGGGTGGGGAGAGTAGAAAAAAATTCAAAATCGAATCATTTCTTCCGATCGCGCAAGAGCCTTCAATTCTTCAAAAATTGCCAAAAATTCAAAATTTTAAAAATTTAAAATTAATTAAAATTAATTTTAGAACTTATTTAGCGACTATCTAGACAAAAAAACACATTTTTTTGAAAAAATCAGTATTCTATAACTTTTTTCAATTTTTCTTCATAGGAGAAGAAATAGGAGAGATTTAAAATAGCTGTAACATGGATTTTTTTTTAAAAAAAATGTGCTTTTAGGTTTCGATACGTAGTCACTAAATAAGTTCTAAAATTGATTTTAATAAATATTGATTTAATTCTTTTCGAAATTTTCTGGAATTTTTGAAGAATTGAAGGCTCTTGCGCGATCGAAAGATATGAATTGATTTAAAATATTTCGAAAGCCAAGTCTCTTGAGAAAAAATGAAATGAAAATACATCGTATTGATAGCAAATTTCATAAAAAATCCGAAAAAAATTAGTTTGAGAGTCGTATCACGCCCTCGAGTGCTTCAAAAAGAACCTCAACTTCCAAAAATTTAAAAACTTTGATTTATTTTTTCCAAAATTTCCACATTTTTTAGGTTAGAACCCTAATTGGAGCACCTGAGAACCTGATATGGCCTTATTCTCAATCAAAAAACAAAAATCTGTATTATCTCTAGATTTTTGGATTTCTAGGCGCATATGATCATGAGATGGCCCTCAAACGAACTTTTTGGGATAGAAATAATAAAAAAACGTGATTCGGGAAATTCTGCAATCGGGAAAAAAGTTGTTCTAAAATTGTACTCGGAATTTCGGTATTTGAGAAAACGGATTTGTGAAATTTTTTTTCCTGAAATGCCCTATTCGGGAAAATGCCCGTGAGGAATTTATGCTTCAGGAAAACGATCCATAACCGCCCAAAATATTATTTAAATATTTTTTTGCAACATTCCGATTACAAAGTAACAGAATAATTTTTCGTTTCAGAAAATTTCCTTTAAAATAAGCCCAACTTCATTTCGAATATATTCGAATATTTTGCAGGAAAATGTATATTTTCACATATTCGATTGCTTTTTGAATATTTTCGTCCAAAATTACCGCAAATTTTACGATTTTTCAAAAATATTTGAATATATTTGAATATTTTGGGAATTTTTACGTTTTGCATATGGCAACACTCATTTTAGGTAAAATTGTAGGTAGAATATTAAAAAATCAAAAAATGTATTTGAATATTTTCTGGATATTCGAATATTTATGGAAATATTTTACCTCAAAATATCCAAATAATATTCATTATTTTAGGTAAAATATGACCATATTTTGGGTTGTCCTATGATAAATAAAAAAATCAGATAAAAACTGGCAAAATTTTTTGAAAGATTTATAATAAAATAAGAAAAGAAACACTTTTCCAAATAATTTATCCATTTTTCAAATTTTCAAAAAATTCCAGACAAAATTCCAAAATTCCCTGATTTTTTCACACCACCAAAATTCTCTGATTTTCCCCCATTTTCCACAGACCGGACACCCTGAAACGGTAACTATATGCGAAAAAATTGCTGACCTTTCCTTACTTTTTATATTGTATCCTTAATCTGGAAGTTACAATAATGGGCGATCCGTCTTTGAACCACTGCAACGCTGGTAATGGGTTCCCCTTGACACGACACACCAAATGTAGCGGTTTACCGAGATCCACGGATACGTTCTTCAGGCCCCAAACTCCGATAGGCCTGACTGAAAAAAAACATCAAAATTACTCCACCTCTCCGCCAAAAAAATCTCGGAAAAATAAAATTTTCGCGAAGCTTAATCAATTAAACGTCGCGATAAAGTTGAAGGCCGCACGGTTCAAGGTTAAAAACCTCGTAATGTGGAAATTCGCCCGCGCAGCGCGCAACGAACTCATCTCGCAGCTTCCTTATTTTTCCCCGTGTATCGCAGACGGCCAACCGAGAAAAGATACTATTTTATTGCCTGCTCCAACTCCCAACGACGAGGCGCCGTTAATGTTCTTTAATTCGATTATTTATTTACTACGTTTCGTTTCGTTTTCAACAATGTGTAAATATTAGTGTTAATTTACTCTTCCCCCCTTTTTTCTGGCCTCTTTTTGTGCACGATAGATGTTAAATTTCGTGTGTAATTTTCGTTTTCTTTTTACCGAAATTTAAGGCGCCGATTTATCTTCCCAATGGTTTGATCTTTTTAGTACGTCGATTCGCATTGTAGCGTTGAATTTTTTCCCAGAATATTGCCAGAATTGTTTATTTGGAACGAAAATGCACCGAGTCGATAATTTTCGCATTATTTCGTTTGAAAGTAAAAGACATGTCAATGATACGTAACAGAGATATGCAGATGCTCGGATGCATCTTTGATCTACTCTACATACGATTGATTGTATTTCTATTGGTACAGTAACAACTCAGTTCATTCTACCGACCATTTGATTTGCTGGGTATTTAAACTGTCACAGGGAGTTGTTCGAGATATAAGTCAGTGAATCATTTTTACTCGAGATAATATTGGCAACTTGGGTTAAGGTAAATGGCAAATA
Source organism: Pseudococcus viburni (assembly GCA_033439095.1). NCBI lineage: Eukaryota > Metazoa > Arthropoda > Insecta > Hemiptera > Pseudococcidae > Pseudococcus > Pseudococcus viburni. The sequence goes on from JAVBJF010000250.1 coordinate 226,977, forward strand.
TTCGTGTACATCGTAAGTATTTAGGAGGAGAGGGGTAGAGAGGTGAAAAAACGAGTACCTTGAAGCATGATGACCTATTCGGATCGCTGCCATTACCATGTCTCCTATTTTATGACGGTGCCTGAACTTCATAATAGTCGATAGGGATGTAAATTTCAATTATTGGTGTAGTTCCTTTTACCTTTTTGTGTTGTAATGAGGTGTGTTTTTTTTTACATTTTTGTGTTATAAAGATGATAATAAATTAGGTTCCCTAAATTAGGCTACGTCTTTGTACGTGAAAATCGTAGGCATTATTTTTATGAAGATCGTACACAAATACAAGTACGTTAAAATTGAATATTGATGATGATTTTGCTTTTAATTTTAACGGAATATTGAAATTTTTAATCAAATTTTACCTCGAAAGTGGAGACTTGAGAAATTTTATGGCTAGGAATAAATCGAAAGTTGACATACCTTTTACTAAGGTCTATAGTCCAGACAAATAAGAGAAAAAATGTACCAAACCCCCAAAAATCAATCCTGATTTTTTTTTGTGTTTTACGTTCGTAATGGTCCACTACACAACATACTAAAATGGCCGCCCCCATAACCCTCCGCTACCCTCAGAGGAGGGGTAAATGTCTGCTGAAAACCGGTTTTTCGTGAATATCTCCTCAAATAAGCCTCAAAATTGAAAAATAGTTATGAACAATCTTGTTCTACGTGTGATTTCCTATCAGAAGATTTTTTCTATGTTCAAAAACACTCACTTCCTAGACCGAAAATTAAGGGTGAAAAACACCTATTTTTCAACAATCTACAGCATTTTTTGAAAAAATCGAAATTTTTGTGAATATCTCCTCAAATAAGCCTCAAAATGGAAAAATGGTCAAGAAAAATCATGTTCTACGTGTAATTTCCTATCAAACAGGTTCGTTTCTTTCGAAAACACCCACTTCTTTGCCCAAAAATGAAGGGTGGAAAACGCCTATTTTTCCAAGATTTACAGTATTTTTGGAAATGATGGCAATACGAAGCTGAAAATATCGTTTTTAAATCCGTACGACACACAGTGACGTACCGATAGGGGGGGAGGAGGGGGGGAGCTCCCCCCTGAGGAAATTTTTTACTTGTGAGTTGGGAAAATTGAACATTTCAACACATCAGTTGGGAAAATTGGACAGTTGGGATTAATTTTTTTGATGAAAAATAATAAATAAAATAGTTATTTCAAAAGTTGGAAATCAACAAAATTTTCACTTGTTCCAACTCAAAATTGGTAATTTTCGCAACTCGAAAATGGTAATTTTCCCAACTCGAAAATGGTAAATTTCCCAACTCGAAAATGGTAAATTTCCCAACTCAAAATTGATAATTTTCCCAATTCAAAATTGGTAATTTTCACAACTCAAAAATGGTTATTTTTCCAACTCAAAATTGGTCGTTCTCCCAAGTGACGAGTAAAAATGTCAGTTGGGACGATTAGTATTTATTTTTTTAATGAAAAATGAATAAATAAAATGGTTACCTATTTTAACAGTCGGAAATCAACAAAATTTTTACTTTTTAGTTGAGAAAATAAGTCATTTTCCCAACCTTTTCCAACTGAAAATGTATCATTTTCCCAGCGAATAATTATTAAACCGTTGTAATAAATGCTTTTTTGGAAAAAAAATTATTAATTACCTAGCAATTTGAAAATTTTCACTCGTCAACCAAAAAAATTTTATAGTTGTACTTGTAATTTAAAAGAGATTTTTTCGCTTTTTTCTTCAAAATTATTCCAATTAATTTCATTGTTCTTATTCTCCTTAAAACTTATTTTTGATATTTGAAAATCCAATTTTTCAAAAGCTTCGGCCTCGCTAACGCTCGGCCATGATATATTTCTGCTTTAATCATTTCAAAGTAGAAACAGTCGATTTTTCATTAAAGTTTATTTTTCCAAAACATTATTTTATTGCACATTCAATTTGAGGTTTTCTAAAATTTTCGCCCTCGCTTCGCTCGGGCCAAATCCATCTCCCTATTCTCTACATTGAAATTACAAAATTTTATTGATGTAAAATTATAATTTTTCTTCGAAATTCCACCCTTTCTTCGCTGAAGGCAAATAAACTATTTCGTATGTTTTTTCAACTACAATGACATTGCTTGTAGGTTTGAAAAAAAAATTGTTTGGAGCACCTAACCAATGAAAAATTTATTCAGATTTCTTATCTCAAAAAGGGTCTTATAGTAATGAGTTGTAAAAACTTCAAAAGTTCGCAAAAATGACGAAAACGAGTAAAAAAAATCAAAAAACTTCGCGACTTGGGGAAAAATCAGTACCTATATGTAAATTTTAAGAAATCAGTCGGGAAAGTTTGAAAAAAATTGGATTGGTTCGCAAATTTGAATTTTACACCCCCCCCTCCGGAATTCTGATATCGGCTATATGTAGTTGGGAATTTTGAGAATTTGAGTTGGGATTTTCACCTCTTCTCCCCCCCCCCCCCCTGGAAAATGCCTTCGGTACGTCACTGACGACACAAAATGTTTCGTATCACCAATAATAAGCAATAACATCGCGTTTAAAGTACTTTTTCTTTCCACAGCCTCGATTTTTTGAATGCAGTATTCAATAACCTCCCATGATTTTGGGTACTTTAAGCTTCGTATTTCCTTAATTTCCAAAAATACTGTAAATATTAGAAAAATGGGCGTTTTCCACCCTTCATTTTTGGGCAAAGAAGTGGGTGTGTTTTCGAAAAAAACGAACCTGTCTGATAGGAAATTACACGTAGAATATGATTGTTCATTACCATTTTTCCATTTTGAGGCTTATTTGGGGAAATATTCACAAAAAATTCGATTTTTTGAAAAAATGCTGTAATTTGTTGAAAAATAGGTGTTTATACCCTTAATTTTTGGTCAAAAAATCGAGTGTTTTTGAAACAACAAAAAAAACTTCTGATAGGAAATTACACGTAGAATAAGATTGTTCATAAGTATTTTTCGATTTTGAGGCTTATTTGAGGAGATATTCACGAAAAACCGGTTTCAGCAGACATTTACCCCTCCCCTGGAGGTAGCGGAGGGTTATGGGGTGTCCATTTTAATATGTTGTGTAGTGGACCATTACGAACGTAAACGCAAAAAAATTAGGATTGATGGGGGGGGGGGGGTAAAATCCTAAAATGACTGGACTACTATGGAGAAGGCGAAGATAAGAAAATGGAAATTCTCGAATTGGACGGAATTTTGGAGTATTTTTTTTTAGTACTTAGAATGCATACAATTTATACACCTACTTGCTTTAATTTTTTTTCGATTTTTTAAAGCTGAAAAATGTAATGTTTTTCAATTTAAAAAAAAAAGAATCACATTTCCAAATTACTTCAATTGGATTCAGTTTTCTTGATCACCTAACTAGGAAAGCAATTTTATCATGAAAGTACCAAATTATCTCTAATTTGATCAGTGAAGTTGCCAAAATTAGAAATGGGGGAGAGGGGAACGAAAAGGGCCGTATGTTGGACAACTTTTTTTTTGCTGTTTCGAGTTGAAAAAGGGGGACTAACTTTTTTCGCTGGTCAAAAATTCACATATTCGTAGATTAAATTGATTTATTGCTTTAATTTTAAATAACAATCTTGCAAAATATTAAGATTTTAAGAATGAAACTTTGGTACCTAATCGATAAAATATTAAAGTTGCAAAAAAACCTGAACTTGAAGGGGGGAATGCATTTGTGCACTAAACTAAGTTCGATTTCGTTCAAAAGTCGCAGTGAGCTAGAAAGTGTAATATAAATTTATTTTACAAATACAACAAAAATGAAGGGAGTCCAGGAGGCAGGCCTAAAATTTTTTTCAGAGGGCCTGACCCCCGGGCCTCCTTTGACGACAAATTTGCATTTGATCTGATCCTGAATTTGAGAGTTCTCTCATCAAAAATATGACTAAAAATAGTCACTTTCAGTGAAAAGCGAAGAAAATTTATGCAACAAACCCGTGCATTTTTTGATGAAAAAAATGAGTCATTTTCTCTCACAAGGGAGACATTCCAACTCGAAGTAAAATTTCGAACAGAAACAAAAATAAATCGAAGTACATCATAAAAGAACCCCATATCCAAAATTTCAGGTGCCAAAATTCATTTCTCAAATTTTTAAAATTTCAAAATTACCTCATCGCCCTGCAAAGTATGAAAGTTTGATCTGATCAACGAAAGAAGCTGAATTTTGGTACATTCACCATATTTCCGACCTCTCGAATCGATTGGAAGTGGTTTCAAGACGTTTAGAGGCCTCCAATTTTTTTTTTGATTTTTCAGGACTCGGAAATGCCCATAAAAATGGCCCATATGAACTTCAGATCGCAGATTACTCAAATTAGTGACCTATTTGATCGATTAAAACACAATTTTTTAAAATTCGTAACTTCGAGTTTGAATTCATATTTTTTTTGCAGAAAAATTTCCTTTAAAAAATTTAAAATACGCGCCGACAGCGTACGAATTGAGATAAAAAGCTGAAAATTGGTTGATACCCTATTTTTGACCTCCTTAATCGAAGAGGAGCCGTTTTGAGACATTTCGGAGTCTCCAGAGCATTCTTGCGCTATTTTATGGATTTTTCTTACCATTTTCATTTAATCTTTCTTGCTTCGAATTTGCCCAAAAAAGGAGTTTTTGAGGCTGGGATGAATTTTGGGATGAATTTTCATCCCAATTCTCATCCCAAGATTTTTTTCGAGTTTTTGAGGCTGCGTTGGGATGAATTTTTATTCCAATTATCATTGATTTTTTCGAGTTTTTGAGGCTGGGATGAATTTTGGAATGAATTTTCATCCCAATATCATTCCACGATTTTTTTCTAGTTTTTGAGGCTGGGATGAATTCTGGGATGAATTTTCATCCCGCTAATTATCCCAATTCTCATCCCGCGTTTTTTCGAGCTTTTGAGACTGGGAAGAATTTTAAAATCGATGTTGATGCCTTTTCCTTTATTCGAAATTTCAAAATTGCTCAAACATTTTCATCAATGAATTAAACATTACACTTCTGCATTTTTTTTGATATTTTGCCAGACTTTAGAAACATAATTTTTCTCAGTCTTTTCAAGTCAACAAAATGTGGTGTGTCAGTGATGTTCAAAATTTGATCTCTAAAATTTGGTTCCTCGTTGTATAGATTAATTTATCCTCAACACTAAAAAATATCCAATAACATAAAAATTGTCTAAATAGCAACAAGTTTGTAAGAATTTTATGAAATTTTTTCGGAATGTCAAAAAATGTTCCAACTTTACAGGAAAATTGTTCAAACATTGAAATTGCATAAAAATTGCTCAGAACGTCGAAAAATTATTCAATTTTACAGAAAATTCGTTCAAAAAAATAAAAATTGTCAAACAGCATGAAACTGAAAAGTGTCAAATAATCGTTGAGAAAATAAAACGTAAAATTGTTCATATAGAGTGAAAATCATTCAAATCATCAAATTCGTCAGTTGGTTCTTTGCCACTTATGGAGAGTGCCATTTGATGGGACCGTCAGTCACTCCCTAACAAGGTGCTATTTCAGTTTCTACACCTATCCGAACCATTCAATATCAAAATTGGATACCACTTTTTACCCTCTACAAGGACGTTGAGAAGCTGCAGATCACGAATTCGAAGATTTTTCGATTTTATCAAACTCAAATTGTTCACTCAAAAACCTTAATAAAATTGAGCTGAAAAATTGTTTTGGTCGCAGAAAATAATCTTTGATGAAATTTTCCAAAAAATTCATGGCAGAACTGCCACCGGCATTTTGATTTACGCAATTTTTATAAAATTTCAGATGGCACCACTGTCACAAAAAATTTCCCAAAAATTTAATTCAAAAAATTCATCTCAATGGCCAAAAAATTTATTGCCTTACTTTTCAAACCACTAAATGAAAAACTCGAATTCATGAAAATTGCATAAATCAAAATAAAGTTGGTAGCACTGTTACGAAATTTTTTTGAAAAATATCATCAAAAGTTATTCTTGGTGATTAAAAAAATTTGTTCGAGTCGATTTGAGGTGTTTGAGTGAGCGACTTGAGTTTGGTAATTTAAAAAAAAAAACTTCAAATTCCCATTCAGCAATTTTTCAACCCCCTTGTACTTAGAAGGCAAGAAGTGGTATCAATTTTCGAGGTCAATGATTCAGAAAAATGTAGAAACTCAAATCGTATCTATTTAGGAGATGATCTCACTTTAAGGTCTCCTAGCTTCGTTCACTTTTGGGCGAAAGGGAGAGGGGCTCAAATTTTCTTAGGAAGTCTGATTTAGTCAAAATTCAGGATTATTTTCATTCCAATCTATTCTAGTTGATAATTCAATGATCTACGACAATTTGCACTTCTTCAGCCCAAATTTCATCCCAAATATTGAAAATAATCTCAACCATCCCCATTTCGTCTCAAACCGGTCAATTTCCCACCCCCTTTTCCAACACATCGAACTAATTTCGATTAAAAATTCCACTTTAACCGTACCACAGACCGATTAAGAGAGCAAAAAACACTCACACTGACGTCGCAGGGAACAAGGTACGAACACAGAAGCCAAATAGATAAAAGTTTTTAAAAACATGGATAATGCAACGACTGCTGATCACGGTGGCTGGGGAAGAATTCACAGACGACCTAACACAATGTACAACAAGATTCCTCATTTAGCAAAAGAATGCATACCACAAGTTGCATTTACACACGATTATAGACAAACGTGTTGTCAAAATGTCTGTTTTGCTCGGCCATCTCTCCGCAGTACCTGGAATTTTAGTTATTTATATTATTGTTTCGGTGCAGGACACCAACTTGGAACATTTTATTCCACACTCGTACCGAATTCTCTGTTGTTTTTTCTTTTTTCATTTATTACATTATAATTACATGTAATTCTTCGGCTAAACGCGAATGACCAACCGTGTATACATTTTCCAGGAATTCTCGATTCCAGCGCGGCCTAGCTTCAGTTTTTTTTTCTCTTTCTATTCTTTCTCCGTGTTCCATTCTTTTCAGGGACATTTTATCATAAATATTCCGCAATTGTTCGTTTACTATAAATTAAAACTGGCGCTAATCCAGATCCGTACAGTAAATACTGGTTGGCTTGGAAGAGACCCGGGCACTTCATACATTTTCAAAACTTTTGAGAAAATTTTTTTCACCGGCTATAAACCGGTTACTTCCGAAAGACACGTCCCGGCCACAAATCATTTCGTATTTAACGTCTTTAAAATTCATTTCGATTTAATCTCGGGACTACTCGTATTTAACAATTAGACCGTCTGTAAACCAGTTTACAGACGAATTTTTCCGAAACCCAACATTGGCGCAAAAAAGTGAAAGTAGGCAGTACGAGCACAATCGTAAACTTGGGCAAGGGGCACCAATAATTGAAAATTCAACGTCTATCAGTCAAAATATTCCATAGCTTCCGGGATTCGCTCCTTTGAAAACCTATAAAGAGACGATTATAACGTTAAACGTTTCTTCGGTTTTCTCAGTGTACTAAAAAAATACTCGATGCAAAATATTTTAGTCGGCGGTGGGTCTTACGCGCGCATCAGCGTTGTTAAAACACACAAAAACTTCCAGCCTATAATTATATAAAAGAATTCTCGAGAGCGCGATCGTAAATCCTTACAAGTTGCTTGACCATCAACGTACGTATCTCGTTTGAATTTACCCTCTGTACATTTTTTTCATGTTCTAAGTTTAGCTGGGTAAGGCGGCGTTCGATCTCTGCATCATGACATACTTATGGCATAAAAGGCTGCGATCGAGGATCGGTGGCGACGCTGGCCAAACTCGTCAATATAATTTTCACATAGTATTTAAATACTATCCGGCGAAACCATGAAATATTAAACGAACCGTGCACCGATTGTATTGAATTTTCGATGCAATACGTCGCGTAGTCCGTGTAATTGGTAACAATTCGGAGGACGAAGCGGTGTTCGCATATGTGGCCTACATACGTTTCGTATTATTGAGCTAATTTTCCATTCAATGTCTTCCGAAAATCTTGATTCAAGTTCTAAGGGTATTATTGGGGTATTTTTTGGAATCACTTGGTCGAAAAATGTCAATTTGTTGATTTTGATTTTCTAAAATTAAAGTTTCTTTGAAAAAGAAAATTGCTCGAAAATTTTCAGAGAATTATTATTTAAGAAAACAGAAGTAAATGTTTTGGCTTTTTTCTTCATATTTTGTTGAGCTCCCAGAGATGCATCTCAGTCCAAAAATCTAAGAAGGGAAGTAAAAGTGTAAATTTTTCTAGTAAAAAGTGACAATAAAATAAAAATTAAAAAAATTTTCATGTGATAATTGATTTTTCACGAATAAAAATTCGCTGTTTTTACCAACATCGCTTTGTTTACTCTTTTTAGTGCAAGTGTTTTTGTCACTGACAAGGGAGGTATCTCAACTCAAAGTAAAATTTTGAGCCCAAACAAAAAAAAATCGAAAGTACATCATAACAGGACCCTGTATCCAAAATTTTAGGTGCTGAAGTTCATTTCTCGATTTTTGACGAATTTTTGAAATTTCAAAATTACTTCTGCCCTGTGAAATAATATGAAAATTTGATCTAATGAACGAAAAAAGCTGAAATTTGGTATGTACTCTATTTTCGACCTCCTGAATCGATTGGAAGCGCTTTCGAGACGTTTCAGAGCCACCAAAAAATTTTGGAATTTTCCAGCGCTGGAGAAAAGCCCATAAAAATGGCCTATATGCACTTCAGCACCTATAATCGCGGATTATCCATATTGGTGACCTATTTGATCGATTAAAACATAATTTTCCAAAATTCGTAACTTTGAGTTCAAATTCGCATTTTTGGGCAAGAAATTTTCCAGGAAAAAATTTAAAAATTCGACTAATGTGGATACATTGAGGTAAAAAGTTGAAACTTGGTAGATACCTTATTTTCGACCTCCCGAATCGATTGGAAGCGGTTTCGAGACGTTTCGGAGCCACCAGAAAATTTTAAAATTTTCCAGCACTGGAGAAAAGCTCATAAAAATGACCCATATGCACTTCAGCACCTATAATCGCGAATTATCCATATTGATGACTTATTTGATCGATTAAAACACAATTTTTCAAAATTTGCAACTTTGAGTTCAAATTTATATTTTATTGGCAGAAAATTAATTTTTTTCCAGTAAAATTTCTTGCCCAAAAATGCGAATTTGAACTCAAAGTTACGAATTCTGGATAATAGTGTTTTAATCAATCAAATAGGTCACCAATATGGATAATCCACGATTATAGGTGCTGAAGTGCATATGGGCCATTTTTATGGGCTTTTCCTTAGCGCTGGAAATTTCCAAAATTCTCTGGTGGCTCCGAAACGTCTCGAAACTGCTTCCAATCGATTCAGGAGGTCGAAAATAAGGTATATACCAAATTTCAGCTTTTTTCGTTCATTAGATCAAATTTTAATATTTCGCAGGGCAAAGGTAATTTTGAAATTTCAAAAATTCGCCAAAAATCGAGAAATGAACTTCAGCACCTGAAATTTTGGTTACGGGGTCCTGTTATGATGTACTATCGATTTTTTTGTTTGTTTGGGCTCAAAATTTTACTTTGAGTTAGAATAGTTACCTCCCTGGTGAGGATGAAATTTCTGGAAAAAATTAATTTTCAGCCAAACATTGCACTATTTCTATACTGAAACCGAAAATTACATTTTTGGTAATTTTTAAGGAAAAAATTAACAACCATGAAAATAATAATTCTTACTAATTTTTATTTGATTTAAAATTAATATTTCCTAAATAAATACCAATGAAATGGAAGTACCTATACTATCTATGCTTGAGCGAAAAGAGAGCAAAAATTTTGAAAAAAATTCTGTTGAAAACGTTGCAAAATTTTTATCAAGGATCTGCCCATTTTTTCCAAAAATTTCTCAATTAGATATTTATAAAAATTATTTCAGGCATCAGAAATTTTCTGATTTTTTCAAAATTCAAAACACATCAAGTCCAAAAACTGCATAAACGAGAAAAAGGACTTGGTTGTAATTCCCCCCTCCTCCTCATCGGGAATCACACCCAAGTCCTATGTGTTTTGAAAAACATTTCTCAAGTAACTGAAGCAAAATTTTTCGAAAATTCAATTTTTTACAACTTTCTCTCAAAATTGAATGGAGAAGGGCCAGCTCAAAAGTTGTGTTCTGATTATAAAATGATCTGAAATTTTTTTCGGATTCTCCACTCACTTTACTCTTCCTCTTTCTTTCTTACCTTCAAAGTTCAACTATGTTGATGTTCAAAAAATTTCAGGGTTCGTACTTACTGAAATCAAAAAACAAAAATTTGAGTTTTTCGCGATGTTTTTGTGTCATTTTTTCGACTTCCGAAATTCCACACCAATGATCTCTCCATTCCACCAAAAAAATCGAAATTTCTTTTAAAAATTCAATTGGTGATCGCTATCATTTTTAAAAATAATTTTTCTATTCGATTAACTGGAATGGAATTGAGGAAGAGTTCTTCATAAAATTATTTCGAGAACGAATTTTTCAAATTCATCAAGCCCGAGTGAGGGTGAAAATTTTTGAGGAAAAAAAGGCGTTTAAAAGTTGAAATGTTTTCATTTTTTTTCACCATTTCAGTCCTGAAAGGAAAAAAATTTGTGTTGTTTTGAACCAGGACAAACCTTGGATTTTGATTTGAAAAAAAAAAGGTAAACATGGTTTCAATACGAACGTTATTATTCAAAAATGTAATTTTCTACAATTTTTCATCGTAATTTCTTCTTCCAGAAGAAGCTTCAAAACACCACTTTTTTACGTTTTTATCGAAAAAAAAAAAATTGAGAAAAGTTTCAATGAAATAAAAATGGTAAATATAACTCAAAATTATAATCGATATTCCGAACTCCGTATCGATTTCGAATTTGCCACCCTGCATCATTCAGGTTCATTAGTGTTGTGATGGTCACATATCCTGTGCCTAATTGTCATATTTTTCGTTACGTAAAGATTTTTAAGATTTTTCTTAACAACTTTTTTGAACGAGAATGAAATTAACTTTCGAACGATATCATTATTTCTCAATTTTGAACAACTCTTATAGTATTTCTCGTTACGACAACGTCACAAATGAAAGAAAACCGTAGGTACAAAATAAAACAGTACCTAACCATAATTTTTGAAAAATTTTTCCATTCTCATTTTAAAATTCACCATAAAATTTTTTCAAAATTAGATTCTCCTCGAATGACAGATACAGAAAAAGCGCTCGAGAAAACATCAAATTATCAGGCACAGAGTATGCGACCATCAAAACTTGAAAATTCCTATCTCAGTAAGTATAATTTTTTGCAAATACGTAATTTTTTCATTTCAAGGGTAAGTTTTACACGAATCCAGATCAATTAATTAGATATACAGATTATTGCAGTATTGTTTGCACATGCATTATTACAGGAAATCAGACAATTGATTTTAATACACATAGATACCCAAGTTGAATAATTTCAAATTCATTTTTTTATGACTACGATTTTTTCCTCAATTCATTTTCATTTCGTAGCTCTGTTTAAAGATATCGGATTAAAATTGACCATATGTACGAAAGAAGGTGTATAAATTTTATTATTCTCAAGATCTTATCACTGCAGTAACTTTTCTGTCCATTTTATTGAATCATGATGGTAAATTATTAAGTAAAATCGAAAATCAATGCACATTTTCCAAGGACAATGACATCAAAATTTTAGTCACTTCTCAAAATAGACACATTCTAAACCCACCAGTTCCACATGAAGGTTCATATATGGAACAATTGATCAAAAAGATTCCACAATGTTAACATACCCTATCAACAGCATACCCTTTAGTTTTCACGCCTAATATAATATCTAAAAATACTCCGAGCACGCTGATGACAGACACCGACTTGTAGAGACACCGACATCCACGATTGTTTTCGTATTTCATCTGCACAAGTCACAAGTCACAAGACAGAGACAAAGTATCAGCTTCGTTCTCGTATTTACTAATTTAGACCTCTAGAATAATGCAGAGGAGCAGTGAAGATGGTAAATTCACGTAATGAAAAAGGCAATCATGATGTCTACTGGAAAGAAAACCCAGAAAATAGCAAGAGTTTCATCTTATACTAGCAAGAAAACCAGAAAATATCAAGATTTTCAATAATTAACCAATAAAAAATAATTTTTTTTAAACAATTTCCACTTGAATTTTTTAAACGAAGGATTGCCTCAGAATGCTCTTTTAAGATTAATTTTTCATAAAAATATCCGGACTCGCTTCCCTCGGGTAGGGCTACCATCTTTTGTTTATTATTTGAAATGTCATTATTCGAGAACGTCGTTTTTTTTCAAGTCCATATTTTCATTAAGTATTTTTAAATCGTTCAAATTTTTCTCATTTTTTTAAAAACTAAACTTTTTAAAATTTCTTTCCAACCTTGAAATTATTTCAAACTTTGAAATTATTTATCAAATTGAAAAATTTATCTCCCAGAAGTAGGATAAATATGGGGAAATTAAATTTTTTTGAAAAATTAATCCAAGCGTAAGCTTTCTGTTATTTTGAACTCAATTTTTACGTCATTTAATCCAGAAACGAAACAATTGAAAGATGTAAAGGTAGACTTGAACTTTCAAAAGAGTTTTGAAAATTTAAAAAAAATATCACCAAAAATGTTCTCATAAGTTTTAATCTGCACTCCTTCTCTATGGAGGAATTTTATAAAATTACTTTTTCACATTTTCAAATTTCTTTGCCAAAATTTGAACAAAAATTAATCTGGAAAATTATTCAATAAAATGGTTTTAGAGTGACCATTTTCTACCCATTGATCATTGTAAAAGATCTTTCACTTTTACTCTATTTTGGAAAAAAAATTTATAATTTTTAAAATTTTATCAACGTGATGAAAGATGAGGTGACAGTGGAAATTCCCCATTAATGATTTTTTTAAATAAAAATAATCACACTATTTTTATTGAAACTTTTCTGAAATATAATATTTTTTTCGATAAAAACGTAAAAAGTAATTATTTTGAAACTTCTTTTTGAAGGACTTAAGGTAAAAAGTGGTAGGAAATTGGATTTTTTGGAGAACAACGTTCGTATTCAGACCTTGTTTATTTTTTTTCCAAATCAAAATCTAAGACATTTTTTGAACATCAACATAGTTGAACTTTGAAAGTAAGACAGGAAGAGGAAGAGTGAAGTAAGCAAAGAGTCTAAAATTTTTTCAGGATTACAAATTCTCTAATTTAATTACATAAATTTTTTTTTTTTGAAAATTTTCCGATGATAATTTCATCTCCCGGAATTTTCCTAAATTTTTTTAGAAAGTAAGAAGATTCTTTCAAAACACATCAAGTTCAAAAACTAAATGTGACCCGTGCAGGGAAAAGGTACCTAAAGTCGGAATTTTCAAAAATGAGTTTTTGAACTAAAATGATAAAGGAGACCAAAAGGAACATTTTGAGACCTTGATGAGCCTCCAAGGTTCATTTTTCGCCGAGATAGAGACATTTGAAGTTGAGAAAATCAGAATTCCATAAAAACAAAATTCTGAGAAAAACGTGTTTTAAGTTTTTACTCTTGTTTTTTACGTTTCAATCATCAAAAAAGCTGCCAAAACTACTTTCCTACACTGAAATTTCACGAGGAATTCGTTTCTGACGTCAAAAATTACTTTAGGAGGAGAGAAAAATGAAAAATTCACTATTATGATGCGTTTAATTTTGAAAAAAACTGCATTACAAAAAGAAATCCTGTTTTTCATACTGTATAAATTATCAAAAAAGCTCTCAGAACTACTTCTTTGTACTGAAATTTCACGAGGAATTCGTTTTTAACGTCGAAAATTACCTTAGGAGAATAGGAAAATAAAAAAATTGACTTCTTTACACCCATTTTCGATCAATTTTATTCTAATATTCTCCAACAAAGCAATATTTCAGATACTATGTATTTCTCAGTACAGTTGAATTTGCACACACAAATCTATGGGTATTTTACGTTATTTTTTTAGTCTGGTAGACTCCCGAGGCTCTCCTTACCTTCAACAGACCGCATTTTGCAGCGCATGTACATTTTTTTAACGTTCCGACTTTAGGTACCTTTTCCTCAGTCCGTTTGAACGTCATTCAGACGTGTTGTAATAGGTTTTCCGAAGTGAAATTTTGGTAACAGCTGCGTAAAGGTCTGAACCATTTAAAAACGCAAAATAAATTTTTTTGAAAAAAATTGTCCATTTTTTGTTTTTTTGGTTCTAGCGTTAAATTCTGTTTTCCGACTTTAGGTACCCTATCCCTGCACGGGTCACAAATAAATGAGAAAAAAGAGTTGGGCGTCCCCCCCCCACTCACCCCAGGAATAGCATAAAAAATCAATTGTACATATTTTCGTCATTTTTAAATCGTTCAAAATTTTCCCAATTTTTTAAAAACTGAACTTTTTAAAATTTCTTTCCAACCTTGAAATTTTTTCAAACTTTGAAATTATCCATCAAATTGTTCTTAAAATTTTTTTAAACTGAAATCTTTTCTCAATTTCTTTCCAACCGTAAAATTATTTCCAATTTTAGAATTTCCCCCCTTTTTTCTGGCATTGACATTTTTTACAAATTTTTTCAAACTCAAATTCTTTTCAGCTCTGAAATTTTTACACATTAAAAAAAAATTTTCAACCAAATATTTCCTCAGATATTTATCAACTTGTTTTCCAATCTCTTTTCCACTCAAAATTTTTTTCCAATTCACAACTTGTTAAAATTTTTTATCAACTTTAAATTTTTAACACATCATTTTTTAATTTTCCAAAAAATTTTCAATAAATGAGAAACAACTCCATTTATTCGATAATGAAACTCGGTCCAATAAGAAACATCATTTTACTTAAAATTTTTGAATTTCAGAATTCAGAGAATGAAAAATGTTTAGGATTGAATAAGAAAAGTTGGGTTTGAAAAAATGGTGAGAAAAAAATCTGAGTTGAAAAATTTTTAAGAAGATAAGAAATCGAGTTTAAAAAGTTTCAGAAACATTTTTGGGTTTAAAAATATTTTAGGGGAAAATTTGATTTGAAAAAATTTTGAGAAGAAAATTTAGTGATACCTTATAAAAAAATTTTGAGAAGAAAATTTGAAATTTCTGTTTTTTCTTCATTTCTACGTAATAATTATGTATAATCGACTTCCTGATCACAAAAAAAGTGGAAAATCGATCTTGTTTCGAATCTAGCACAAGTATTTTCCCCTCGTCTCACCCCAACCAGAAAAATCATAAAAAATGGATTCAAACTTTAAACTGTAAGCCAATGATTTTTGGCCAGTCAGCTTTGAGTTCAAGTTTGAGCTTTAAAAATTTCGGTTTTAAAAATTTAAGTTGAAAAAAATCATTCCAAGTTTTCAGCCTAAGTTTAAACTTTATTGATTGGCTTACCAGCCCTGAATTCATTACAATTTTTCAAGCTCTTGGAGGACCATACATAGTACCTATCAATTTCAAAATCAATAAACCCAAAATTAGCAAAAAAACTGTTTTTTTCAAAAGTAACATCAAATCAAGAACTTATGGCTTTATCCTTTTTATGATTAAGGAACCCAAATTTTTTCAGGCAGGTTTCCCATTCAGTAAACTAAACACTTGAAGTACTTAGTCAGATCTGGTAAAATTCTACTCCTTCAATCTGAGTAATTTTCACTGATTTTTCAATCAAAAATTGCTGTATTTCAAAGTGATATTTCACTGACTCGACTCTCAAAAATTACTGTCTTTTTAATCAATTTAAATTTACTAATTTGTTAGCAAAAAATTAGTCAGTTTCCACTGAAAACCATTCCATCAAGCGAAATTTTATAAAAAAAATTGGAAAACAAACAATTGAAATCTTTCAGTTTTAAAAAAAAAGGCTAGAAAATGGAGCAGACATCCCAGCCAAAATTCGAAAAAAAGTAACTTTAGGGACCTCTGACAGTCGGAAAAGTAACCAAAAAAGTCCAAAAAAGTAACCTTTTTTAAAAATTCTAATTCATGATTTCACCTAGAAAAAATGTAAAAAAGTTACTCGAATTTTCACTTGAAGGGTTCGTAATACTAAAATGCCATGATATACTTTTTTCAAATCATTTTTCTAAGCAATTTTTGATTTTTTTCAAAGCAAAAATTTTTAAAACAATTTTTTTAAAGCAAAAACCAAAAAATTGATTTTTTACTCAAATTTTTGAAAAAAGTAACTTTTTTGAATATGTGTGATGAAATTATGTTTTTTCAAAGCTCAAGAGGAAAATTTCACCAATACTCGTTCAGAAAATCCTGTAATTTTGACAATTTTTTATGTACCTTGAATGTTTTCATTTCGCTCGTCAATTCCCATTATTTTTCACCTGATACGAAATATTTCGTCAGAATGAAACTCCCATATCATTGCTTGAAATTCCCTTCGAAACGAGAACCTATCCTCAAGCAGGCATCATAGTGAAATTTGGTGGGAAAAAAGTAACTTTAGTAACCCAATTTGGGAAAAAAAGTAACCAATGTGGTACCAAAAAGCAACCAAAAACTCAATTTTTAATGGTAAAATTTGTAAAAAAAAACAAAAAAACATGTATGTACTTAATGCAATTATTATAACTTATAAGCGCTCCCAGAAATTATGTAAGGGAGGGGCTGAGAATTGGAGAAAAATGGGGTGAGGGGGGGTAAAAATTCGTAACAAACTTCAAACTCTATTTTTACAGTAGTGCTCGTAAAGTCAGGTTAATTTCAGTGGACAGATGAAAAAATGTAATACAGATAAAAGCGAAGAAAAACTGAAAAATTGCAAGAATTCTCTAAATCTGAATCAGTGAGATAAATATAAATGAAAATCAGTGATTCGCATTGATCGTTTAGTCAAAATTACTGATTTTTTTCTGGTTAATTGAAAATCGACTAAGAAATCAACGACTTTTGACTGCAATATCAATGAAAATTATTTTATTGGTTCAAAAAGGCAGAGTTTTTATAAAACTTGATTGATGTAGATTTAGAAAGTTATATTCTAATGTAAGAAATAAGAAAAATTATTTTTGAAGAGTAATAAAATGCACTTCTCTGAACACTTTTGAGGTGAAATTTCATTTTTTTATTGAGCTTGGATTGAATCTGCTCGATTCCGGGACTTAATCAGACATTATGCAAGGGCGGGGAAGAATTTGAAAAAAATGAGGGTGTGTCAAAATTCAGTAAAAAAAAGTGAGTATCTAGCCTACCTACCCTGTAAATTTATATGAAAATCAGTGATTTTTCATTGAAATATTAATTAAAATTACTGATTTTTATTTGACAAATTGGAAATTGATTGGAGTTTTGACTGAAATATGGGTGAAAATCTCTAGTTTTTGATAAAAATTACTTCACTATACTTAACCAAGAGAATGAAAATACACCAATTTTGACTGATTCAAATTTAGGGAATGATAGTGTATTCAAGAAACAGAGGCATCAATGTATTGTCCGAGCGGAGCGAGGGCGAAATTTTTTGAAACAAAAAAGTCTCCAAAACTTGACTAAACCGAAACTAATCAGACACTTTACGCTTGAAAAAAATTAATTTTTAGAGAAAAATTGTGAAAAAAAGGTAAATTTTTTGAGAAATTTTGGAAAAAAGTAACTTTTAGAGGTAAAAAGTAACCAAAGTAACTTTTGAAGTGGAAATAGTAACCAAAAGTAACTTGTCCCGAAAAAAGTAACCAAGTTCTAAAAAGTAACCACGCTATAATGCCTGCTCAAGGGATATCTTTCTTTGGCTAAATCTCAAGCACGAAAAATGACATGAAAAAGGAAAAAAACCTCCGGAAAATATCAAAAATTTCCCATTTTCCAAATCCACCAGACCCCACGACCGTGAAATCAGACACGTTGCTGTCAACATATACACCGGCAGACTGCAGGTCTATGCACGATATTCTACAAATGGCCAATGGCGCTCTCTACTCTACTACGCCAAGTACTGCTGTTTTACTACAACCACGACGGCTGCCTCTTCAGTCCTCACGCTCGTATCGTAAGCTTTTCCTGCTCCATCGTGTATTGTTACTACACCAATAACCTAATTACTGTGAAGACCTCCGTGGTCTACTATTAAATAATTTAAACCATAATAAAATACAGAAGGTTATTTACCTCGTGTAGTTCAAGGTCTGGCGTAGTATAACACGTTTCGAATTTTTTTGTTTTTTTGTTTTAACCGCCGACAGTAAAAATGAGAGGAAAAATATGGCGTATTTTCTCATCACAGAGCTACCCGGTACCTACATTTTGTACAACCTAGCTACCTGCCAGACAAAGAGTACACCGTGAAATTCAATAATGATTAGCGATCGAATTCGAGCGGCAGATCGATATTGATTATTCGCCTTCCACACAACCATCGGTATAAAAATGGACAAGATGAGCCTACCATATACGGTGGTGTAATTTCAAAACGCCCGATCATGTCGAAAGGTCAACGAGTAATGGTGGTTTTTTTTTCCACCGCGAAAATTCAATTGTCGAAGGAAAAAAAATCATTTAAACAAAGCAAACGACTCGAACCGATCTCGTCCTAAGTGAATATTCATTACAACCTCTTCATCTCGTACAGAAGCCCTGGCGGCGTGTACAATTAACGGCTCGCTATACCGAGATACTCGTAGTAAAATGTGTATTCTGTGGATGAGGCGGATGGTGGAAGAAGCCGGTGTACTATCGTAGCTCGTAGTACGATAGATAGTAAAATGGTTTGAAGAAATTATCATACGTGATGGTACTCTCTCCTTTCTCTCTCTTTCTTCCCGACTGACAGCTCAGCGATGCTTATTGCTTATGCAGATAAATCGAGGCGAATTCGCCGAAAAAATAATTTATCAATGTAGCTTTTTATCAAGGCGATGTTCCAGTCAAATTTTACCACGATGATGCATGCGTTTTAAATTAGTACCTAGTTTTTCATTGTATAACGATTATTTTGAATTATGAACTCGAAATTGAAATATTATCTCAAGTGTTCGATATGGAGGTGGGGGTGTGAGGCGAGGGGGGTCGTGTTGACGGGCCTGAGTGTTGTGGAGAAGGCATTGTGTGTGTTTATGGTGCTATTAAAAAGTTTGTATTGTTGAATCGCGTAAGAGTGACTTGAAAGCATAATGGTTATGTTGAGGTTGAGTGATGAAAATTGGTTGTGAAATCTGAATTATTGATTTATTTCATTTTCATCTGTCTGATCTGTCCTTTCCTTGCCCTTCGTGGTCACAATTGCAAAAACAATTTTTGAACCATATTTTTGCACTGTACCTAATCAAATTTCACGATCTGGACAAACCATACCAAAAATTTTCCAATATATTTTGGAATTTTTTTTTCAAAATGTTTGGATTTTTCAATGGATGGGCTTTGCTAAAAAATTCATCGTGATTTGAATGTCCGAAAAATCTCGATTTTTTACTCGTTAAAAAAATATGACAAAAATTTTCAAAAATATTTCAGAATCTCATTCAAAACATTATTGAAATCAGGAATTTTAAAATTTTCGATTATTTTCCAAGAAATTGAGTAAACTGAAACAAGATGATTTTTGGTAAGTACATAATATAATTTCAATCTATAAATAGAATTCGAATCTGCAGTTTATTTCCTCCTCTTTCCTCCATCAGGACTGTAAGTCTTCAAAGCACTGCCATTTTTGAAGTGAAAATTGACCGAATTTCATCAAATTTTTATTTCAAATATTTTTTCCCTACAAAAGATTTGAATTTTTTAAATTAAAGTTTAATGATAATTTTCAAAAATATTTTAGAATCTCATTCAAAACATTATTCAAATCAGGAATTTTAAAATTTTCGAGAAATTGAGTAAATTGAAACAAGTTGATTTTTGGTAAGTACATAATATAATTTCAATTTATAAATAGAATTCGAATCTGCAGTTTATTTCCTCCTCTTTCCCCCAACAGGACTGTAAGTCTTCAAAGCACTGCCATTTTTGAAGTGAAAATTGATCGAATTTCATTAATTTTCAAGTATTTTAGAATTTTTTCCCTCAAAAGTTTTAACTTTATATAAAGTTTAATGATTACTTCATTTTTTTTTAAATTCCAATGCCTTTGGCTGATTTTTCGAGCAAATTTTTTATTCATTTCTCGTGTATCGCTTATTTTCTTGGAAAAACGTATATCTGAGAAATTTTAGAATTTTCGAGCACAAGCCACTTTTGAAAAAAATTCAAAAATTTTAAAAAAGCATTCTTCAAAATACATACAATCTAAACGAGTTTGAATGAGAAATAATTAAATCCCATTTTGGATCAGGAGGTTCAGAAAATTTCAACATTTTTTCTGCTTCCTTACGGCGGGATAAAAATTGATTCACTGCTATAAAATTTTTTCTTCAGTACGTGATTAATACGTGTCAATACAGATTTTTTTTTTTACCAAAATGTGGTAAAAGTATGAAATGGAGGAGGGTTGGAGCGATTGAGTCAACAATTTTTTTTAGGAGGTTGCAAAAAAATGTTAACGAATGTAATTTTATACCCACTGATTTACCTATTCTAGAAAACAGTGACTTCGCCAGACAGGCATTCAATGAGGAAAGGGGTGGGGGTAAAAAATATTTTATGTATGTATAATTTGAAAAAAAATAAAAATGTAAAAATATCCATTACAATAAGGAAATTTATGAAATCCCCCCCAAAAAAATGCCACGAAAAAAATTCATTTAGATTTTAAAAGCTAAAGTTACACCTTTTTTGTCTTTAAAGATAATAGAGACTTTGTAATTTTGTCCCCCCCCCCTCATCCCCATGTGCTTCTGCTAGAGAGAGATCATATTACCATTACCATTATAAAGATTTTTTTCTCCTTTTTTAGCACAAGTAATTTAAATTGACCCTCTTTAATTTTTTATGTTTGAATATTTTTCTAACTGGCTGATGCCAGATTAAAATATATCAATTTTTTAAGTTAGATTATTTTTAAGTATCAATTTCAATATTAGGTATTCGTGAAAACAACAGAGGGCTAAGAGGCTGAGAGAATAAATGCAAGTCAGTCAAGGAAATTATTTATTAAAAAAAATATGACGGAGAAGTTTTTTTTTTCAAAAATCAATTTTTAATGTTTTCTTTTTCGCTTTGATCGGACATCAATGACGTCATGTCCACTTTTCCAGGTAATGAATAATTCGGCACTCGTATGTATAGGTACTTTGAATGATTATTCTTACAACTGTTTAGTTTTTCAATTTCTTTCAGATTTTGGAACTTTTCAAATTTTTATTCAATATTTGCCTACAAAACAGCGACTTTTACATCATTTTTCTTACACTCCTCAGTAGAGGGAATAAACCGATTCAAACGCAGGGCTAGACTAGTTATCTCTCTCATTTCTGAATCAGTGAAATTTATCAAAAATCACTGAAAAACATAGGCGGAGATAGAACATAACTTTGGGGGGGGGCTTGTGCCCCAGTTAAAAAGTAATGAAAAACACGAAACAAAAATGTTCATTTTCGATGACCACCCCCCCCCCCCCAAAAAAAAAAAAATCTTCCTCTATTTTTAAAAAAATTTTTGCTGAATTCTTTTTCGAAGATGTTTATCAAGCCCGAGCGAAGCGAGGGCGAAAATTTTTGGAAAAAAAATCCAAAACTGAAATATTTTCATTTTTTAAAACCTCCATTTCTCATTAAATATTTCAGACTTAATATGCCCGAGCGAAGCGAGGGCGAAGATTTGAAAAATTGACAATTTTTAGAAAGAAAACAATTTCATTTTTAATGGTTTGTTGAGTGAATAAATCCATACTTGAGAGTAAAAATTTCGTCCTTTTCGAAGTTTTTAAACGAAATTTCGTGCTTTTTTTGTAGTTTTAAACAAGAATAAAAATTTGTATTTTTTTTTATTGCTTACATTTTCGTGCTAGTTTGCAATTCAATTTGCTGATTGCTCATAGCACCTAATTATTTTCGTTAGATATTAAAAAGACCATTTTCGTAGCTTGAAAAAACCAGGAAATTCGTCACATTGATAATTTATCCCTTGAAAAGTAAAGGTTCCACATGCCCGAGCGAAGCGAGGGCTAAGATTTGAAAAATTTCCGATTTCCAGAAAGAAAATAATTCCATTTTTAAAGGTTTGTTGAATGAAAAATTCCATTACTTTGGAGTAAAAATTGCATCCTTTTCAAAGTTTTTCAACGAAATTTCGTGCTCATTTGATACACACGAAAATGATTTGGGGGGGCTAATTCAACATTTGGGGGGGCTGAAGCCCCCCATGCCCCCTATCTCCGTCTATGCTGAAAAACAGTCAGAATTGCAGCACAGTAATAAATCAGTGAACATTTTTTCACTGAAAGCAAGTCAGTAAAAGAAAATCACTGGAAATCAGTGAAAACTCAGTGATATTTATGAAATTTACTGAAGAATCTGTGAAATTCATGGAATAATCAGTGAAAAATCGCTGAAAATCAGTGAATTTCACTGATTTTTCCTGTGTTGGAATTCTGACTGTTTATCACTGATTTTTCACGGACTCGGAATGTGAGTGTAGGACTTCATTTGGACTCGATCCTGTACTTGAATTGGTTCCGACCTTTGCAAAATCGTCGTAGGTACCATAATAAAATGGAATATAAAAAAATTTTCAAAAATTATTTACACAGGCATCGTATCGAAATTTATGAAGAAAAAAGTAACTTTCAGTAACTTTTTTTGAGTAAAAAGTGACCAAAAAATGACCAAAAAGTAACCAAAAATTCACTTTTTTTTACAGTTTTCTGGGGGGGGGGGAAATTTTTGTAGTTTTCTGCAAACGTTTCAAAGATACATCAACTGAAAAGCCGCGAATAATTTCATTTATTAAATTCCTTCGTCAAAACAACAAACAAACCAGCAGAAATCAATTTTTTTATTTTTGTTCTTGGCTGTGTTGATATTTAATTGAGCTGGGCTAATGGACCTTGTAGTCCGAACTCACCCCCCCCCCCCCCAAGAAAAAAAAGGAATTTTGAAAAATAGTAATTTCTACGTGAAAATGTGAATTTTTGCCAGGAAATGCGAAAAAAAGTAACTTTTGAGAGGAAAAAAGTAACCAAAGTGACCTTTTACACGTGAAGGTGAAAGTAACCAAAAGTGACTGGAGTCGAAAAAAGTGACCCGCTATGATGTCTGATTTTTACAAATTCACCAAACACAAAAAAATTACAAAAATTATCAAATTTTTGTAAATTTGGTAATTTTTATATCCGATTTTTTCATGGTAGATGTGTTGATTTTGCAGATCTTGAAACCGATTCAAGCGCAGGATAGAATCTAGATGGAGTCCTGATTATTAGTCCTCACTATTTTTGACTAAGTACTATTCCTGATTTCCCTTCTTCCATGCACGTACAAAAATTACGAATAGTATCAAATTTTTATTTTAAAAAAGTGGAAGGTAAAACTTGCAAAAATTTAACAACTTTAGGAATTTGCGAAAATTTTACAACTTTAGGAAATTGGGAAACAGACTTTTTTAGATTAGGTATTGACATATTTTTCATAATTAAAATAAATTTAAATTTCATCGCTATCGAGTTTGACAATTTTTCTAAATTTGTTAAAATATCGAAAATTTTGAAAATTTCAATCAATCTAATCAAAAATTTTCAAATCAAAATTTCCATTTTTTTCTTGAAGAAATTGGTCTTTTCGAAAAATTTACCTACTTCTTCGAAAATTTGTCAACATTTTCAAACCCGACCCTCGAATAAATCCAGAGCTGGTAAAAATTCACCTCTTACAGCTCTCCCTCTCCTGCCTGGTCCTGCACATTTTCAAATCTACTTTTCAATTTCTAATTGAATGATGAATTTGAAAAAATAAATACACGTTGCATCTAAATTAAACTCTATTAATGGATCTTAAGTTCTTATTTTCATATCTAGGCACTTATCATCCTTATCTCTATGACCGAAAGTGGACGTGTGATAAAATGCAACACCATCTCATACAGCATACAATATCTAAGTACATGTTCGATATCAATTATCAAAATTACTCCATCTCATACGCAAGATGAATCAAACACATTATTCGTAAGAAAAAAAACACCAGGGCCAAAACTCAATCAAATTAAAAACTGTTTCTACTTCTTACTCGAATCTCTCCGCCGATAAACTACTGAACTTACACGCTGGCAAGTGATAATGAATCCAAATCCTAATCCCAATCTCGAACCATACGAAAATCTCAACCATAAAAAAAAACGCTCGCATCGTCGGCGGGCACCTCGGCGCATTTGGTACCTAAATATCGCGATTATATGATAATTAGACTGTATAATAATGGCTTTTCTCACGTTCTTATCGGTGTCTGTGTGTCGAAAGCACTCGTCTCGAGTACACTAGACCTACATCATACTCATACCCATCCCATCCATGAATCTTATACTTATACGTTGTTTTCATTAGCTCATCGAGAGAGAAAAAAAATGATTAATTGATACAATCTTCATCTCTTCGTACATACTACGAACCAAAAGCATACACTAAAGTCGTGTTGCCAACCGAACAGAATTATTAATGTTTTAAAACAATACCAACCGGGCACGTTTTTCTCTCCATCATAAACACAGCTTATTTAGTAATGACATTTAAAAAATTCGTACTCCGGGACCATTTTTTTCCTCCAAAATCTCATAGATACAGTTTCTATTTAAAAAATCGTCGAAAAGCTCTCCATCTAATAGGTTTATTTTCACAGATGCTCGCCTCGTACAGCTACATAGTGTTGCTCTGTATCGCCGTGTTACTCTTGTATAACGCCCGAATATATATAATTTCGACGGTGTTTGTACAAAGATATTTTTAAACCAGTGTGTCTAATAAAATAACAAAAACCAATGTTCAACAAACCATCGGAACGGGATTGATGATTTTTTTCGCGTCGGTCGGCATTTTTTTCCTTCGACAAAACCTTCATCTTCTGTTTACGCAGCACCACGAACGCTCACCTGCGATAAAGACGCTGCGTAAAAACCACCTGTTGCGTTTTACGTTTTCACAGCGGGGGATTCCTTTGGCAAAGCGAGCCTTCTTTTATCGCGAATCGAAGCCGAAAAATTTTCACCCATATGGTAAACAAAATTTCTAGCTTTTGTATAGGCATATTCGAATGAAATGATTTTAATTAGAGGATCGATTCAATAAAGAATAAACCATTAGGGTGGAGTGAAAAAAACATATCGGATTTTGGCGAAAATTGGTGAGGCAGTTTACTTCGAGTGGGAGATCTTCCCGAAAAAATTCGAACTCCTTGATCAAGGGAGGAGGGGGGGGGGGAGGTCTCAAACACAGTCATTTTCGAAGAAAACACAATTTTTCCCGATATTTGGAGGGTATCTCCAGCTGGGAATCTCGGTGACACTTCCCCCAAAAAAGTTGCAATTTGAATTTCTACACCTTTCTGAACCATTGGCCTTGAAATTAGATAGCACTTCTTGCTCTCTCATTTCTGTATCAGTGAAATTTATCAAAAATCATTGAAAAACAGCCAGAATTTCAACACAATAATAAATCAGTGAAAATTTTTTCACCGAAAGCAAGTCAGTCAAAGAAAATCACTGAAAATTAGTGAAAATCTGTGAAATTCTTTGAATAATCAGTGAAAAATCGCTGAAAATAAATGAATTTCACAGATTTTTCCTGTGCTGCAATTCTGACTGTTAATCAGTGATTTTTCACTGATTCAGAATGAGAGAGTACCCTATAATTTGCAGATCGCGAATTTGAGCAATTTTTGTTTTTCATCAAATTCAACACTGAAAAAACAAATGAATTAATTTTATCCAAAAAAATAATAACGGGACACCATTCACAAAATTGGTAAAATTTATTCTGAAAAAATAATATCATCAATTTTGTAAATGGTGCCCCGTTATTATTTTTTTGGATAAAATTTATCATTTTTTGGATAAAATTTATCATTTTTTGGATAAAATTTATCATTTTTTGGATAAAATTTATCATTTTTTTGATAAAATTTATCATTTTGTTAACACTTTTTATTTATTTTTCATTTTTCATTTTTTTCAGTGAAATTGTTTACTCAAACACCTTAAAATCAAAACTTTTTTTGGTCGTCCAAAACAATTTTTGATAAAATTTTCCAAAACATTTTTTTATCAATGTTACTAGGTATTAGGTAACTGTACTTTGATTTCCATGATTTTTAGAAAATACAGTTGGCAGCACTGCTTCAATAAATGTTCAAAAAATTAATAAACACTTTTTCAATGACCAAAAATTTTTTTTAGCTTATTTCTCAAAACATGGAATGAACAGCTCGATTTTTATGTAAATCGTGCAAATCAAAATTCTGTTGGCAGCACTGCCATGAAATTTTTTGAAAAATTTCATAAAAAATTAGTTTAGGAATCCAAAATATTGTTTTTGCTCGATTTGAGGTGTTTGAAAAAGTTATTAAAAAAATTCCATGGATTTGCGATTTGAAATCCCCCCCCCCCCTGTAAAGGACATAAAGTGGTATCTAATTACAATGCCAGTTGTTTAGGGAAGTGTGAAAACTCAAACTGTAACTTTTCAGGGAGATCGGAGTTCCCAGCAGGTGACAGTACCCAAAATTGCAAAACCTACGTTTTTTCGGAATTGACCTCATTTTGAAGTCCCTAGCTCCCTCTCCCTTGGAGTTGGAGAGCTCAAAATATTTTTGTAAAGTCCTCCACTTAAAGTAAACTACCTCATCAATTTTCGTCAAAATCCAAGGTATGTTTTTCTCCCCGCCACTCTTATTACCCATAACACAGGACTGCATTTTTTCAACTTTTTTTTTGCTCAATCAACCCTGATATGCGATTCTGATCTACTTTTTAGGGCTGAGTTCGAATATGATTTCAGTTTTTCTCCTTCATGTCGGAAATTCTGATAATTTGAATATTTTATTGATAATTTGTTTTCCACTTTTTGATAACTTCAAGTCGATTTTCTGGGCCAAGAAAAAGTCCAACGAGAAAAATGAATAGAATGTAAATTGTAAAACGTAAAATTTCCTTTCTGTAGAGTCCAATAAATTTTTTCCTCGGAAGAGAAGTTTTCGAGATATTTCAGCTGAAAGTTCAAAATTGAACTTACATATTTTATTGAAAATATCTCAACAATTAAGCCTCCTAGAAAAAAAACGAATTGGACTTCACGGAAAAGAAACCTTACGTTTTACAATTCATTTTCAATTAATTAATTTTTTTGGGGTGGGGGGCACGATCTTCCCAGAAAATTGGTACCCGAACTTTCACCCGAATCCATTTCCCTGAAAGACAAATTCACGATTTTTTTTCATCCGAATCCATTCCGTAGAAAGACATTTCTTCGAATTTTTTCACCCGAATCCATTTCCCCGAATGCCTTGTACCCGAAATTCAAGCACCCAAAAGTTTCCAAAATTAATTTCATTAAATATTGGGTACCTATAAATTTATATTGTGTGCTAATGAACTTGAAAATTCTATTTTGTAAATATTTAGAATGAGGATCAAAAAATACGATTTTTCGATAAAGATGAAACCTTATTTAATTTTGATCTTCCTATCCCACCCCGAGGGAAGGCAAACAACTCCAAAAATGAAGTAGGTAATAGGTATATAGAGGTCAAAAAACTTAGATTTATATATTTTGCTCGATGAAATTGAAAAAGTTTCAATTTTGCTGTCCTCACCTTCTCCTCGAGGGCCGAATTTCAAATTTGGGGTCGAAATGGAACAGCATTGCCAACCTCGGCGATTTCTCACAAAAATCAGTTATTTTTCAGCTTTTGAAAAAGTTTGGTGATTTCTGAAGATTTCAGTGATTTTGGTGATTTCTCACTCTGTTTGCCAGGTCTACTTTTCAATTTTCAGTGATTTTTGATGAAAAATATTTGAAAACGGCCATTTCTGGCGACTTTGAAATTTTTTTCTACTTTTATAATGTGATTTTTGAGGACAAATACAAAGATAAAGTGATTTTTGAACAACTTCTGGAGAAAAAAGAGTAATTTTAGTGATTTTTGAACAAATTTGCTACAGTCATTTTTAGTGATGCGTTTTTTTGACCAAATTAATGATTTTTCGAAATTAGGGCTGGCGATTATAATCGATTAATCGATTATTCGATTATTTTAATCTTTTAATCGTCTAATCGGTCGTTTTTTTAAGTCAAAAAAGTAGCTCAAAAAGCACGAATTTTTGTTTTTCGTTTTCAAAACATCTGGTTGGAAAATTTTCATTTTTTAAAAAAAATAATGAATCAACAAATTTCTCTTTTTTAATAATATTAGTCGACAGATTTTTCATTTTCGACCCCAAAATTTTTGCCCAAACTGAAGATTTTCACATGAAACAAAGAACTGAAATTGGATTGCATATTTTTGTCCCAGGACGGGGAGGGGGAGGGGGCGAAGGTAAATTAATTGGTCGATTTGAGAAAATCGGACGATAATTTTTAATCGATTAATCGGGCGATTATTCTCAATCGATTAATCAGGCGTCGATTAATCGATTTTAATTTCTATAATCGCCAGCCCTATTCGAAATCTTGGTTAGCAACCTGGAAATGGAAGGTCAAAAAATACTAATAAATATGATTTCTGTGTGAAATTGAGGATAAATATGAGTTTTTCGGAAAAAAACGAGGTATACACACAAAATACGCGTTTCAATGATCAATAAAACACATTTTTAACATAGCCAGAAATGAATTATAGTTTTCATTCGTTCATTTTCTTCGTTCCAATTTGACAGATACTTCTCTGGGGAAGTTGACAATTTTCAACTTACACCCCTTCCTCCTCCTTTGAGCCAACTTTTGGGTTTACGGTCGGAAAATCTCAGAAAGTAAAATTTTATACTCTACAATTTATGTTCTATTCATTTTTCTCGCAGGACCCTTCTTTTGCCCAAAAAATCCACCTCAAATGTCAAAAATTATCAAAAAGTGTAAAACAAATTTTCAACAAAAAATTTCAAATTGTCAAAAATCCTGAGCTGCTGGAATTTTTTCACCCCATTCCCCTCTATCAGCGCGAAAAAATCCATCAAAATCACCCATTAAAGGCTCTGGTGCAATAAGGGGGTCATTTGGCCTCAAGTGGAACTTTGTAAAAATTCTTATGCCATTCGATTTGGATTGGTAAAAGATGATTTTAGAGCGCATGAGCGAATTTTTATCTCACCCCTGGGGGGCTGGGGGCCCAAAATACGCGATTTTCAAGCTAAAACATTTTAAAAATTCTATCTCCGCGAGTTTTCAACAGATTTTTTTCAAACTTGGCACATAGGTAGAGGTACTAGAGGGGAGTGCTCTGAAATTTTTTCAGATTTTTTCGACCACTTTAATGACCTTGAATTTGACTTTGAAAATTTCAAATCGCCCTGGGGAGCACAGCCTTGGTGCTGTCTCAAAAATTTTTTCGAATTAAAATTTCCTAATGTATTTTACACTCCTGAGAATTTTTTCAGATTTTTTCAGGTGGTGGAAATTGGTCAAACATATAATTCGACCCTCTTGAACTTTAATCTACGATCAGTTTTCCGACCAAAAGCGTAGAACTCGCTTAATCGTACAATTTGTGTCGCGAAAAGTGGCCGATTTTTAGAAAAAAAAGGGTAAAATTGCGATTGCTTTCATTAGAATTTCTTCTGAATTCGAATTTGTTATTGGTTTCCAGATAGAAAGTGAAATACCTTCTTGATTGTCGATTTTTGGTGGCGAAAAACAGTAGATTTTCGCTAAAACCGACTCGAATTCGCAATTTCTCATTTTCTCAACCAAATATGTACCTGGAACTAATCCTTTATTCAGAACTACACGAAATTGCCATTTTCAATTTTCTCAAACCGATCCAAGGCTTCTTGAAGTAAGTAGTTATTCAAGAAAAAATTAACTCAACTTCCTGGCGCAGCATGTGACTAAACATTTTTTTAGAGCATTTTCAATTCTTCAATTACTACTTTCTTGAGTTTAAACGAGATTGGAGCATTTTTTTTGGTATAGGTACCTAAACATTGGCTCGTGAATGCAGCAATTTCCACGAAGGCGGCATGAGAAGCCTTGGATCGGTTTGAGAAAATTGAAAACGGCAATTTCGTGTAGTTCTGAAAAAAGGATTAGTTCCAGGTACATATTTGGTTTAGAAAATGAGAAATTGTGAATTTGAGCCGATTTTAGCGAAAATCTGCTGTTTTTCGCCACCAAAAATCGACAATCAAGAAGGTATTTCACTTTCTATCTGGAAACCAATAAGAATAACAAATTCGAATTCAGAAGGTTAGGATTAAAGTTCAAGAGGGTCGAATTATATGAAAATGACAACAAGCTTACCCCGACCCTTGTTTGTGGAAAAATCGGGGTTAACCCTCTACTAAAACTCCTCCACGCTTACCCCATAAGAGAAATTTTTAATGACTTCTTAAAAATTTCCTTATGGGTCACACACTAATATAAAACCACGTTTCAACTCGAGTTCAAAAAGTGCAGTATGCCTGAGCTAACCGCAGGGACTACATTAGACTACTGCAATGGTGTAAGCATTAAATTAGCTCAAAACGTCATAGTTGTAAGAAATTAATGAATGAAGGTCGAAATGGGACACGGCGAGTAAATAATAATATTTTTAGCAGGAAACTATAAAAAATGAAAAATTGATGAAAAACAATGATTTTAAGCAACAAAAATGATGAATTACACCAGTTTTTTGAATGTTTGACCAATTTCCACCACCTGAAAAAATCTGAAAAAATTCTCAGGAGTGTAAAATACATTAGGAAATTTTAATTCGAAAAAATTTTTGAGACAGCACCAAGGCTGTGCTCCCCAGGGCGATTTGAAATTTTCAAAGTCAAATTCAAGGTCATTAAAGTGGTCGAAAAAATCTGAAAAAATTTCAGAGCACTCCTCTCTAGTACCTCTACCTATGTGCCAAGTTTGAAAAAAATCTGTTGAAAACTCGCGGAGATAGAATTTTAAAAATGTTTTAGCTTGAAAATCGCGTATTTTGGGCCCCCAGCCCCCCAGGGGTGAGATAAAAATTCGCTCATGCGCTCTAAAATCATCTTTTACCAATCCAAATCGAATGGCATAAGAATTTTTACAAAGTTCCACTTGAGGCCAAATGACCCCCTTATTGCACCAGAGCCTTTCCGACAGCATTTTCCATGTTGACCTGTGTGATTTTCTAAATTTCTTTTTAATCTGTCGGACGAAGGAGTCTACATCCAGAAAACACACGAGTACAAACGACCTTATCAACAAATTCACTCGTAGGTACGAATATGATACCTATGGGTACTTGTCTTTATCTAAAAGTCAATAATAAAAAGGTTTTAGAAGATAAAGACGGCATGTAATGTACACACACCGATCTCTACTACGAATCTATTATTTATTCTTGTAAAACGATTAGACAGAAAATTGTTCCTAAATAGCCACAATATATCTAAGTACATTGCAGTAGGTCGTTCCAGCCGAAAGGGTGAGCCGGGGTAACAAAAAATACTAAAAATATATAAATTAAAGTTAAAAAGGATAAACGGCGCTAGCTTTTGGCGGTTCGGTTCATATATTTTATTACTACACAACGCGTTGTTTTTTTTCCCTCCCTGCCCCCTTCATGCTCGGTATATACTCGTATAACCAAACACGTCGATTTTTATATACCTGCCTACAAGAATTACCTTTAAGTTTATTTAAAAGAAGCCAGCTATAAAAGATTATAATTCATTTATAAAGAGATGGTGTTGTGATACTTTATCAGCATTAGCCGACGATGAGGTGGTGTGGCTTTTCTTCCTAAATAAAGTGATCGTTTATTTGTATAATAGTTTGGTAGTCGCTTGTTGCGGAGCGGGTAACATCTTTATTACTACGGTTGGCAGCGACCAAAAAAAAAAAAGAACAGGTTTCGTTAGCTCGAGAGAACCGACCACACACGCAGGATTGGTCCCTTGGCTGCCAGGGGCAACGCATCGACCCCGCAGCACACGAACCCTGTTTCCACAATACGATTAGTAATCAACGTTTAAACCGACTGATTGTCGGATCTACCCCGCCCCCGCCCCCCTGATCCAAACAAGCGTCACGAGAGGATTTTTTTTCACCATACTGGCGTAGATTCGATAAAAAATTCGTAATGATGGAAAACGTGTAATGGGAGATGACCGTTATGTTATAGCCTGTGTGCTTTTAATATACCAGTATGATGGGTATTGATTGATGCCGGATGATTTGTATTTGATAAGCTTGAAATGGTATAATTTTTGCAGCCAGTTGGGTGTTAGCGAAAGGTCTGGTGATTGAGTTTCTGATTTTTCAGCTCGATTATCTTCAATAATGAAAATAATTTGTAATTTCTATTTTTTCTCCATTGAAGTGACTGCTCGATGGGTAATTGAAGAATCGAGTAATTAAATCACAGCCAGTAAATCATTTTAACAACCTAAGACCGATAATAGCAGACTAGAATCTCCCCTCGCCCTCCTCGTTGCCTAAGCTGATTGACTTTCTTAGATGAAGTGATCGCGTGTTTGTCTTCGAGTTTCGAGATTCGTTTAGCTTTTGGGAAAAGCAGCGGGGGAGGGGGGCAATTTTCAAAAATTGAACGATGGTCTATTTTTTTTAAATTTCCACCTTTGAGCAAAAAAATCCTTTGAAAAAAAATTTTAAAAATCATTTTTTCGTTTTACGAAAATTTGAGATACCTTACTAAATTTTTTTTTAAATGGAAGATTTTTTGATTTATTTAAAATTTAGGTAATTTTCATGCCTATTAAAAATTATTTTAAACCGAAATTTTTTCAGAATAAAAATTTCTAACGAATCATTCTAGATCGAGTCGACCAAAAATTGATCATTTTATTAGGGGTCAATGGGTCATTGATTTTTGAATATTTTTTGAACTTGAGTGTTATTAAACGACGATTAAAAAGTCAAATCGAAGATTTCTGTAATTTTTTCACAAGAGTATAAAGATGTTGAAAGGTTTTTCGAAAAAATTTTTCGATATGACAAAAAATTGAAAATTTTAGTCATGGACTTAATTCTGGGACTAATTGGTCCAGGGATCAATTTTTTTCCTTAAAATTTCTTTCCTACTCGAAAAAAAAATTGACAATATAATGATGAATTTAATGTTCTCAATTTTCATTGTAGAAGAAGACGATTTGAGTTTATAATTTTAAAAAAACTATGATACAGGGTGACCGAAAAGTAGTTCCCCCAAAAAAATGCTTAGTAAAAATTCCCTAATTAACTTATCCAAAAAATTTCAACTTTGGCAGTATCCTTGGTCCATTACTATTCGAACACAGGCCTCTTCAAAAATTCTCAATTATTTTTGAATTTTTTGTGAAGAATAATTTTATTTTCGCTTACAATGCTATAGCTAAACCCAGTCGAACGAAATTTAAAAATTGCGTGGAATAAAATCTAGGAATTTCTGTGGATAGGTGACGAGTTCCTCAAAAGCTTGAATTGAACCCTGTTAATCTGAAAACAGTGTGTTCAATTTTGAAATAAGGAGGATTGCATTTCAGCGCTTCACAAATTGGAGTCAGGTGATTTAATTCAGCATTATTGAATTAATGCTCTGGTTTAAGGGAAAACTTGCGCAATATTGAATTTTTTCGAGTTATAAATTATACAGAGATTAGAAGACGACCTATATTAGTAAAATATGACCAAAAAAAATTTACCCCATCGATAATAATTTTTGACCGAAATTTTAAATTTTTTTGGGGAAGTAATTTTCAGTCACCCTGTACTTATGTTTGAGCTGAAATAATTTAAAAATGTTCACAATTTTTTCACACAGAAATGTGTACCTAAAAATCAAGCAAAGAATTTCTCATTTTCGATGGGAAAATTTCTTTAAAAAATTGTTCCCTATGGTAAAAAAAATTGATGAAAATAAGGAAGGTAAAAATTAAAACTTTACTCTCTCATTCCGAATCAGTGAAAAATCACTGATAAACAGTCAGAATTGCAGCACAGGAAAAATCAGTGAAATTCACTGATTTTCAGTGATTTTTCACTGATTATTCAAAGAATTTCACAGATTTTTCAGTGAATTTCATAAATATCACTGAGTTTTCAGTAAATTTTCACTGATTTCCAGTGATTTTCTTTCACTGATTTGTTTTCAGTGAAAAAATTTCACTGATTTTCTCCTGTGCTGCAATTCTGACTGTTTCTCAGCGATTTTTGGTAATTTTCACTGATTTATAATTGAGAGAGTACACATTCCGATTCAAAATAGATTTTTTTACCATTTTTCGACTCAGAATGCAAGTTTCTTCAATGGAGATTCCGAATCGTCTCGAAACCATTTCCAATAGATTTGGAAGATTGAAAATAGGGTATACCAAACTATACGAGTAAAAAATTAATTCGTTACATTTTCAAGATATTTTACCACAATTAGGCATCATAATTGAATTTTGTTTCAAAAAAATGATTTTGGTGACTTTTTCTTATAAAAAAATGACTAAAAAAGGTTTGGAATTCATCAGTTTTCAAGTTTTCATTGAGGACCCCCCCTCACCTCTTCCTGGATTTTTTATTAGTAATTAAACTGATAAAGCTTGAAATTGAATAACAATCAAGTCAACTATTTTACTTTTAATTTTTTAATTATTTTTTGAGGAAATTTCTCAAGATGAACTTTTTATCGTGGAAATTGTGACTTATTATTAAAGACTTATGAAAAAAAATTTCCTGAATAAAATGAAGAAATGACCAAGTTACCAAAAAGTAATTAACCAATTATTATGGTGAATGCACGACTTTTTCGAAAATATGAGCCTCCCTCCCCAAATTAAACCCATTTATAGGAAAATTTTTTTTTAAAACTCAAAAAAATGTTTTCACACTTTTTTACCAAAATTTTAACAAACGTTTGAATCCCATTTGCCTTTTTCCAAATAAAATTAAAGATCAATTGATGAAAAATTTTACATTCTTAAGAATTTCACAGGAAAAACAAATTCTTATCACAAAAAAACGAACGAAATATCCACGTACATCTCTTTAGATAAATATTATTTTGTCGGAATTTCAATAAATTAATGAAAAATCTGTCCCCTCCAAAATTTATAATCAACTGACGAAAAATTTATGCATAAACAAATTTTTGTAAAAAAAACGAAAGAATTCTCCCCTCTCCCCGAAGAATTTTCACTATTCCACGATATTATTTTACGTGCAGAATTTCAACAATTATACCTCCCCCCTCCACCCCATCCCGTCCCCCATCTATAAACAATTGACGAAAAATTTATACATCGATGAAAAAGTTGTTCAAAAAAACACTGTCACATTTCCAAGATATGATTTCACCTGAAAAAAAAAAAAGATATCATTCAAACAAAATTTCAATACATGTATGAACCCTTGACCCCCCCCCCTTCCCCCCATTAAATAAATTGGATCAAAAAATTTGGGTACAAATGAATTTTTGTAGCAAAAAAAATGTGGGAGAATAAACCTGAAACAACAATTTTCCCGAAAAGGTATCTCAAAATTCTAAAAAAAAACACATTGAAAAAGTAAAAATTGAAAAATTATAATAAAAGAGAAGGAATTTCTCAGAGAAAAAATTGTCATCAAAGATACATAATTTTGTTACAATTTTCAGGAAAGTATGACCTCCCCTCGCCTCTCTCTCCCAATATTTTTTATATTTTTCAAAACTTTAGTAAAATACTTTCAGAATGTAAAAATTTCATTTTTGTAGCAAATTCAAAAAATTGACCGAAAAAAATAATTCACAAATGTGTGAGAAATCCCCCCCCCCCGTTTTGAATTTAAATTCGAAATGGGTAAAAATTTCATTTTTGTAGCTAACTCAAAAAATTGACCAAAAAATTCACAAATCTGTGAGAAATCTCACCTCCCCCCCCCCCGTTTTACATTTAAATTCGAAATGGAATTTCTTGATGGGATTGAAAAACAGCAAATTTATGGTATTTTTTGAGTTATTTTTAGCATTACAAAATTATTGATAAAATATTTGCACAAGTTGAAGATTTTTTTACGACACGATTTTTTTTTTTAACTTTTTACGTCGATTTTTCAAACACGCTTGTTAAATTTTTCAGTCCCGATTTATAAAAAAAAAACACCTCACAAACGGTACAATTCGCTTTGTAGATACAACGCGTTTTATCAGTGACGGTTTCTTAAAATTTACGATTTCGTTTAATCCTCCGGCATGAATTTTCGAAAGACCTTGACCCCGTATCTGCGGCTGTCTGAGTGGCTTACTTATGATATTTTTTCCTACGAATTCTAACCGCGATACAGTTACTGTCTGTATTATTCAGTAAGGAAATTTCACTCTCGAAATACCTAAGCACTTCTACTCGTACATGTGTCTCAATTTTGATGGAATTTTTCACTCATCTTTATAATCGCAGCATAAAGAACCATAAATATTTGAAATTCCTTCGGAATTTTTTCCTAGACTTGAGTACATAATATGACGACACAATGTCTCCCCTTACTTCACCTTGCTCCAAATCACTTCAACATATCGTTCGCCATCGTCGACTCAATTTCCTCTAAAATATGCTCCAAGTAGGCGAACTTAATGGATGAAAATTCCAAGCAAGATGAAAATATAACATTCCGGCTGTCGCGATCGTATAATTTTTCTACTTTTGTAAGGTTGTTGTACTTGAATACGCGCGTCAATTGTTCATTTCGAATAACGAAACGAGAGGGAAAAAATTACACGTAGCGTAATCGCACGTAGTATATCTTTCGTTAGTATCGTGGTCGTCGTCGTTGGGTCGTTGCAAATTGCTAAAATAATAAAAAAATTTTAATTACGTTGGCTAAAATGCAGAAAATTTCGCAACGCGGAGATCTGCTCGCGGTGCGGTGGGTCTTCGAATTTACTTTGTTTCATCAGATGGTAAATTTCTTTCGTTTCTTCCAAGTTCGAGGGTAATTCGACGTATTGCGATTATGTGTGCGTTATAGATTTTACCAGCAGATTGCAAATTTTTTTGGCAGTTCTTAGTTTGCCTGTTTTGCTGCATTAAGAATACTAAATTTTTTATGTTGTGCGAATATTTTCAAGATCGAAACTTATTTTTGCATGGCCCTCATCATTTGGCATGGTGTTGGCGTTATTCGTGTATTCTTATGATATCCCTTTGGATTTCATGCTTGAGAGAAATTTCAAAAAAATTGGTATCTTTTTCTGGTCATTTTCATGCCATTTTTCTTGCTTTAAATTCGCCCAAAAAATAATCCATTTTTTATCCTTCAGTTAGAAAATTCAAGGAAAGAGGAAAATGACAAAAATTCCTGCTCTCTGCAGTAAAATCATTAAAATTCTTGCTATTTTCTGATTTTTCTTGTTTTTCTTACCAGTAGACCAAGCCATTATGAGAAAGGATCATATTGGGCGAATTTTCAAATTTAAGGCGTTGTTTCAAAAAGAAAAAGAAAATTTTCGAAGTACCTACCTATAAAATATGAAAAAAAAGAGGGAAATGGAAGGTAAAAAAATTCAAATTTTATTGCAACTTGCCAGTTTCAAGTCAATGAGAAGATAACTTTCAGTACCTATTTCATTTTCAAGATTATTATTATACGAATTTTAAAAATTAAGGCATATTTTATTCAAACAGCCAAAAAAAGGTTTATCAAAGGGTTGTCAAAGAGTTACCATTTCAAAAACAAAGCTGGTCTGAATGAGGAGCAGAAAGGGCATTTATCCACCCTCTCCTCAAAAATAACAAAATAACATTGTTCGACGAGAAAATAAGCTTCAAGTCAGACAATTAGGGAAAAGAATGATATTTTTTCAGAAAATTTACGCATGATTTGAACTAAAATAATTATTTCAACTTGAAAAATTTTAATCAACTCCGGCTCATCCCTGGTTCTTTTTTTCATTCCTCATTTCAAAAAGTTATCCTTATCATTAATCAATTCATCATAAAAAAATAAGGAAATCAATAGGAAATGTGATTTTTGTTCTATTTTTTCAAAGATCCATTCCCTTTTCTCTCTTTTTTTAGGAGCTCAATATTTTCCTCATTTTGAGCCCATATTTTAAAAATTTTGAACGAAAATGATAATTATGAAATTAACAATGTCGTTTTCTTTTTACACAATTTCGTAAATTCTCATTTAAAAGATTTCGTTTCAATGTTAAATTTATGAAAAAAATCACGTTCATCGAAATGGCTAGCAGTCTCACCCCCTCCCCCAGCAACTCACCCTCCACCCAATAATCAAAATTGTTCTAGTTTTTCATTTATAAATCAGTGAAAATTATCGAAAATCACTGGAAAACATTCAAAATTGCAGCAGAGTAATAATTCAGTGAAAACCATTTCACTGAAAGCAAATAGTGAAAAAAATTGTTGGAAAGTCAGTATAAATTCACTAAAGTAAATAAAATTTCTGAAATTCGCTAAAAAAATCAAAGATTTTTTTTGAAAAATTGATGAAATTTTTTGAAAGTTAGTGAAATTTTTTGAAATGTTAGTGAAATTTTTTGAAAAATTAGTGAAATTCTTTGAAAAAAAGTGAAATTTTTTTAAAAATCAGTGGGATTCTTTGAAAAGTGAACTTCTTTGAAAAATCAGTGAAATATTTTGAACAATCAGTGAATTTTTTTGAAAAATTAGTGAAAATTTTTGAAAAATCAGTGAATTTTTTTGAAAAATTAGTGAAATTCTTTGAAAAATTAATGAAATTCTTTGAAAAATCAGTGAAATTCTTTGAAAAATCAGTGAAATTTGCTGAAAAATCAGCGATTTTTTTTGAAAAGTTAGTGAAATGTTTTGAAAAGTTGATGATTTTTTTGAAAAATTAGTGAAATTCTTTGAAAAAATAGTGAAATTTTTTGAAAAATCAGTGAAATTCTTTAAAAAGTGGAATTCTTTGAAAAATCAGTGAAATATTTTGAACAATCAGTGAATTTTTTTGAAAAATTAGTGTAATTTTTTGAAAAATCAGTGTAATTTTTTGAAAAAATAGTGAATTTTTTTGAAAGTTAGTGAAATTTTTTGAAAAATTAATGAAATTCTTTGAAAAATCAGTGAAATTCTTTGAAAAATCAGTGAAATTTGCTAAAAAATCAGCGAAAATTCGCTGAAAATCAAAGAATTTCACTGCATATGGTTTTCTCTGTGCTGCAATTCTGACTGTTTATCAGAGACATTTCACTGATTCAAAATGAGATTGTAGACTTTCTCTCTAAATCTGTATCGATTTAATCTGGTGAAATTCTGCCTTTTTGAATCAAGAATCGGTGATTTTTTTGCTGATTTATTTTCTCGACAAATCAATAAATTGACTGAAAAATCACTGGTTTTCAAAGAAAATTCACATATACCTGATTTCAAAAAGCAGAATTTCATCAAATTTGACTAAATTAAAAGAAAGGCAAACAGTTTTGCTAGAAATCGTGAGAAGTAAGAAAAATCGATCACATAGACGATTTGAATAATTATACAATTTGTGGAATTTCGGAGGAAAAAGAGGACCAAGTTGAACCAAGTCGAAAATTTTCCAATAATTAAAAAATGTTTGAAGCCATTTGATCAAAGTACTAGATAAAATTTCCAAATTCAAAAGAAAAATTTCGCAGGGATTTTTCAGAATTTTTAGAAAACTTTCAACGACATATTTCCATCCACTCTTCTTTCCAGAAAATAATTCCTAAAAATTGCAATATTTTTGATATTTTGCTATTACAGATCTTCTACTGGAATTCTTTTAAAAAATTCATCATTATCACAAAAAAAATAAATAAACGAGATAGAGAAAAAATTAAAATTTGAATTACGTAATAATTTAAAAAAATTTAAAATGAAAAATCAAATACAGAACTTTTTTAGCGCTTTTCCATTTCATCAGCATCATTTTGTCAATTGCAGGGGTTTTTCATCACATTTAGGACCTCTTAAACTCATTTTTAAAATTTTTTGATAGGGACCTCAAATACAGATATAGAGTTCTCCCGAGGAAAGAGAAAATGATCCTTTCTAAGTAGATATAAAAATCCATCACAAAATTGATTTTTTTCTTCTGATCCCATAAACTAATTAATAATTTTCCTTTTGAAATTCGATGCATTATTTTGAACCTAATGAACAAATCAGAATTGATTAAGGGGTTATGCTGGAGGTAAAAACTCATAACCCTCTCAATAAGCTTTCAAGAAACAGAGTTGCCACGCACAAAAAATTATTATTGACTTTCTGATCACATAAAATTTTGAAAAATGTTGGTATGGTTATTCGTGTAAACATCCAAATTTATTCATTTCGATCGAAACAAGGGGAAAAAAATTGCCCATAAAAGACGTTTAAAAATCAAAATTTCATCATTTTTTCTCCTTTTTGAGTTGTTTAGGGGGGGGGGTGTCATACTACATTCTCTCAATTTTTGTTTTCAATAAGCCAAATGAACAGATGCAAATAATTTTTGAAAAAATAAGAAAAAATCATTCGATTCGACATTCTAAATCGATTTTTGGAAAATTTTCAAATGAAAAGTTTTCGACGACCCTCCCGCCCTTCTTCCAAACTATTCCCAAGAAATTCCGAATTCTTTCTCGATATTTTTTCAACAATTTTGACCTCTCTCCTCTCTACAATAATTTACCTCTGAAAATTCATTCTGAGAATTCTTTCGAATTTAAAAACTCTGTGTTATCAACATCACAGCCACAATTTGGCACATTTTTTTCTCAGAAATTTTCAACATAATTTAAAGTAAATTCAGACCATTTTTCGAATCATCAAAATATATCTTCTCAGATCACCCTCGAGAGCCTCAAGAACATATCATCGAGTCACATTCCCTTCAATCGACTCAAATTCTCCATTAAATTCAATTTCCCTAATCCCAGCCATACGAAACATCAGCGCGTAATTTTCTCCCATAAACTCTACGTATTCGTATTTACGCAAACACATCGCGATGATTTCAGACGATGAATCGGGTCAACAAACTTTTCGAAATCGCGCGCCCGCGAACTGGGCACAATCTGTTTTTATGCCGGGGCACTGGGCGGCGCGGCGAGCACGAGGACGTAGACGCCGCGTCGCTTCGCCAGCGTAGGCCAACATAAAAATGGGGATTTTATTAAAAATAACAACAATTATAGCGTTACGTGTTATATTTCTTCGCGCTGCCAGTCTCTATACGCAGCTCACGATTAACTTACGTTCTCATCGTCGATCGTCGCCCATCTAAATGAAAATGATAACGATGAAAGGCTTTATGTTTCCGAGATTTTCTAGCTGGCTCCTCTCGAGCTTTTGTTTTCGACTTACGAACGATGCTCGCGAGAAAAAATCATAAATCAAAAAGTCATCCCGTCGCGATAATAATCTCGATCGAGAATTTTTTTTCGCCAATTCGGCGTTTACGTGAGTCGTGGGAGTGATCGAGTATTATTGCTGACGATGCTCTTCGTCGTCATTCACAGGTCGAGGCCTCTCGAGCTCAACTAACCTAGACACTGACGCCGCATTTAACAATTTCCATTTCATTTCATCAAAATATGCAATACGATGCACTCGTCAACCTACAACTGTTGAGTTATTCGTGAGAAAAACGTATTACCATCCAATCGACGATATTTTGGCCACCGAGTACATGTTTCCTCTTCCCTCGTCCTCTTCCACCGCGTATATGTCAAAATAACGACATTGTCTCCGTATTTAATCATCAACCTAGTCTCCCAGACATGCTGAAAGCTACTCATTCATCAAGCAATTTTATTATACAAGACGGTGGTATTTTCGCGTAGGAAAATTACTACGAAAGGGTTTTCTCGTTTGTCTACAGCGAACGCAGCAGCATCCGAAGGCAGGCAAATGAGGAATTTTTCGTCGACCAGGCCGACTAAGACGACCGGAATTTTATTATTATTATTTTTGGCCCCAGCCGGATCGAATTGGCTGAGTACGAAAGCAGACGACTGGCTGAAATATCGTTTGAATTTTTCTAATCCATGTGTAAACATCGAAAGATATCCGGACGAGTGGGGCGGAAAAGAGGGGCGAGAAAAAATTTTAATTCGACGAGCTTGAAAATTCTCTCTTCAGAAGTTTGTCGGGTTAGAAAAATTACGGTGTAATAAAAAAACACCGAGTCATTAGAGCTAATCTATGAACTTATCATAAAAATACCTAAGTTTTGAAAAAAAAATCTAAGCAGATAAAATTTGAAACTAGGAATTATTTCGATAAAATTTCTAGAAACCCGAATGAAAATTTTTATTAATTTTTCTGAATGAAAAACCATTGGGGCTGAAATCTCATCAAGATCGAAAAGCATTCAATCTGTCTGAAAATAATTGCAGAAAAATCAAAAAAAAATTCCAAATTACCTATAGTGAAAAATTTTCAAATATCTTGAATAACCTTCAAAAAATGAAAAAATTTTTTGACGAAATATTAAAAAAAATAATGATTTTTGAATTTTTTTTTACTTTCTCAACTATGATTTCCAAGTTCCAAAACCCGATTTTTTTCTTCGTAATTTCCAAGTCTCGATTTTTTTCATAATTGAGAAATAGAGCTAAATTTTCAATAAGAGCACGACTAGGAATAGTTAATTATGCCACAAATTCGGCCATATTAGACATCCTCCCTTCCTCTTCCCTTTCACTTTCAAACGTCTAGAAATAAATCATCGAAACAAACCGCTCGCTGTCATAATTCAGCCGAATTAAAAACAACTCTCCCATATATTTCGCCGCGAACGTGATAAAAATAAGAAAAAAAATTCGCAACCCCCTCTTCTCTTCCAACCTTCGCTCTCCTTTCGGCGTTAAAATAAACAATATCAAATGATGCGAATTGCGAACGCAAAACCAGCAACACGACCCAAATTACCAGTAAATTTTTCGCATCTTTCGTACCGTATTCATTCTCTTTGGCTTATTGTTAATTTGTTATGCATTCATCACATCGAATTACCATATCCGCTGGATTATTGGTGCTTTGGCGGGCCGTATCGACTAATAGGTCTATCGTCTATCGATCTCGGTTCGTATTCTTTACAATGCCATTTCCGCCGCAAAGTCGATCGGTTTTGGATTTCTTTCGGCGAAATGAGATTACCATTTTGGTGAGTTGAAGAATTTTTCGAATTGTTCGAATAGTAGAGGTATCGAAAGTGCAGGCACGTGTTTGTAAATATTGGATGTGTTTTGAGTCTCGACTTCGATGCGGCGAGAAAAATAGGTATATCGATTGCAGTTTTTTATTGATCGAAATTCTCAAGAAACTCAAAATTTTGGCACAGATTTTATTCGTCTCTCCCTCTTGGTAATTTGCCCATTTCAATTCAGTTTCATTCTAAATATCTAAACCTATTGTTTTCAAATTTCATTTTGATGAAGTAAAGGTTACCTAACGCGAATATTAACCAAAGAGAAGAAGAGAGGAGATTTCATCAGTAATAAAACCGTTTACATTTTAGCAGCTAATTTTTTTTTTTAAATTTCTGCAATATTCATCGCATTTTTAGTGTTGATTATTGAAAAAAAAGTTGCAATGAAGTTTTTAGGCTTTCAAATTAATGATTTTTCAAACGAACCAAATTTAGCATAATGAGAGGAGGTAAAAAAATTTGAAAATTTTCAACTTATCTAAAATTTTTTCAAAATTTGGACAAATTTGCAATTTTTTATAATTTTTTCAATTCAAATGCAGAATTTTTAAACTTAAAAAAAAATTGAAATTCGTCATCACTTTTGAAAATTTTTCAATTAAAATGAAATTTTGTCATTATAGATGGATAGAGAGAAGCTAAAAATTGAGAATTTTTAACATATTTGGAATTTTTCAAATTACTAGACCAAAAATATAAGTCATTTTCCCAATTTTTCGATTTAAAATACAAAGTTTTCCAATTATCAAAAAAAAATGAAAACCATTAATTTCGGATTATTTCGGACTGGAAATGAATTTTTGTAATTATTGGAGGGGAAAGAGCTGAAAACTAAACTGCAAAATTTTCTAAATTTTTTAAAGAAAAAAATCATCACTACATCCAGGGTCACATTCGTGACCCCCCTCCCCCACGACAAAATTTTACAAATTTTTTGACTGAATAGATGAAATTTTGTAACTTGAGGGTTCAGAGGCAAAAAGTTGAAAGTTTTTTCAATACAGAATTTTTACAATTTTTCACCTGAAATTATGCAATTCTTAATATTTTTTTAATTTTTTAATTTGAAATATCGTCTACGTTTAGGCACCTTGAGTTGATACATTTTTGCATTAAAAAAGAAATTTTGCCATTAAGTATTGAAAGAGAAGAAGGGAAAGGTTGTGTACCTACTTTTCATTTCAAACCTTAAAGTTGTTTAAAATAGACGACATTGATTGAAAATTCTATCGAAAAAAATTGAAAAAAAAACTCAAATGAGGTTTTTGAAGCTCCCTACTTACTCCATTACTTGGAAAATTTTGATTCCAAGCTGAAAATAAGATCAAAATTTAAAAATTACTAGAAGCCAGCGAACGAGACATCAAAATATATTTTCGATTGCCTAAGTTAATTTTTTCAATCACAAAAAAAGAAATCAAAATCAAAACAACTTTAAAGAGATTTGGAGTTTGACTCAGGCTTTTGAAAATTTTGAAAATATACAATTTGATCAGACGAGACTCGAAAACGTGAAAATTTTTAAATTTTGGCCTTATCTTCACCTTGCTGAAACACTTTTAGAGTTTAAGGCCAAAAAATCCCCCCAAAATAAATTCGATAGCTTTGAAACC
The DNA here is from genome assembly GCA_033439095.1 of Pseudococcus viburni. Taxonomy (NCBI): domain Eukaryota; kingdom Metazoa; phylum Arthropoda; class Insecta; order Hemiptera; family Pseudococcidae; genus Pseudococcus; species Pseudococcus viburni. The sequence continues at coordinate 271,799 of JAVBJF010000250.1, forward strand.
TTTCCCTCCTTCCTTGAACAATTTTTCATTATTTTTTCTTGAATAATTTAAAATCAATTTTAAAAGTGATTTCCATATGTTTTTTTTTGGTTACCCCCACCCCTCTCCCAAAACTAAAATTTTTTAGAAAAACTGTTTCAAAATCTACAGATTCTTGCTTATGGCATGACTAATAAGCATTAAATGTGTCTCCCAAAGCTGGGATGAACGTGAACAGGAAACAGAGGAGACTTCTTGCTTCTTCGATAACGAAATTGCACTTTTTAAATTGGAAAATCAGATTTAAATGTAACATTTTGGAAAATAATGCTTTTTTGAGAAAATTATTAGGTATCTAAACGAGTAAGAAAATTTTGAAAAATTATATTTTAAGCAAGAACTTTGAAAAACTTTGATCAGGATCAGAAAATTTCAATTTTTGGCTTCTTCCCTATCAATAATTCAAATTCTTCCCTATCAATAATTCAAAATTTTTAGAACTGATTTCCTTATTACAAGGGAATATTCCATCTCGAAGTGAAGTTTTGAACCGAAATAAAAATAAATCGAAAGTACATCATAAAAGAATCACATATCCAAAATTTCAGGAGTTCTGTTTTGGGTTTCAAAAGTGTCTGTGACTGGAAGATGAAATGAGATGAGTTCAATTTTCAGCAAAATTGGGTTCAAATTGAAAAATTTAGTAAAAAGAGGATGTTTTTGGAAAATTTGTAGTTTGAATGGGAAAAAATTGGGATATTTTATTTGAGTGGAAATATTTCGAAAAAATTCCTTCGAGTCGAAAATTATCAATTTTCACCCCCCCCCCCAAAAAAATACCAGCTTGGGTTTTTTCTACTAACAAGGAAGGTAACTCGAAGTAAAATTTTGAGCCGAAACAAAAATAAGTCGAAAATATATTATAAAATGGCCCCTTGACCCAAATTTCAAGTGTTGAAGTTCCTTTCTCAAATTTTGGCAAATTTTTGAAATTTCAAAATTACTTCATCAAAATTTGATCTAATTAACGAAAAAAACCCTGAAATTTGGTATCCTATTTTTGACCTATCGAGTCGATTTAAAGTGGTTTTGAAACGTGTCACAGCCTCCAGAAAATTTTTATTCGCCTTTCTCCAGTGCTGAAAAATCCTAAAAATCTCCTAGAAGCTCCGAAACGCCTCAAAACCACTTCCAATCGATTCGATAAGTCGAAAATAGGGTATATACCAAATTTTAGTTTTTTTCTTTGATTAGATCGGATTTTCGTATTTTTCAGGGCGATGAGGTAAATTTTGAAATTTCAAAAATTCGCCAAAATTCCAGAAAGGAGTTCCAACTCTTGGAATTTGGGACATGGGGTCATTTTATAACGTACTTTCGATCTATTTTTGTTTCAGCTCAAAATTTTGCTTCGAGTTACCTTCCTTGTTAGTAGAAAAGAACCGAAGTTGGTATTATTGGGGAGGGGAGGAGGAGGAGAAGGGGGGTGAAAATTGATAATTTCCGACTCGAAAAAACTTCTTCAAAATATTTCCACTCAAATAAAATTTTCCAATTTTTTTCTATTCAAACTGCAAATTTTCCAAAAATATTCTCTTCTTTATTAAATTTTTCAATTTGAACCCAATTTTGCTGAAAATTGAACTCATCTCATTTCATCTTCCAGTCACAGGCCCTTTTGAAGCTCAAAACAGAACTCCCAAAGTAAAGTTAAGCGGAATACGCAGAAAAGCCAGCCACAGCATCTCGATCCCAAACAGAAAAATAAAAGAGCACACATCGAAGAACGTGCGAAAATATATCTGTCTAGTCTAGACGGTATCGTGTGTGCTCTTAAACATCATACATCTACATGTACGTTTGTATTTGTATACTGTGCACCGAAATCCGTACACATCGCCTTAGAAAATAGTGAACTACATGTACCGTACTATAAAAAATCACGCACCGCACTCACACTGACGCTACACGCCGCACACACCGTATAATATAAAAATTAGAAAGAAGTTGAGGACACGTTGATATATGGAATATATCCAAAAGTAATTTTGACAAGTATCCAAGTACACTACAGCACCATACGTACTACCAGCGTCGTGTCGCGCCGAATAACCCGTTCGCAGTCATCCCATTTAAAGGACTATGCGTTTGTCGCGTCGCCCCATCCCTCTTCGCCCATCTTCGACTCACAGAGTCCAAGATTCTGTTTCTCGCATTCGTACTACAGCGTTGTATTCCATATACCAACCATCTCGTTTAATTGGTTCGAAAAGAGGAAAAAAACCACACGTAGGTACGTATACTATAAAAAATTACACCGTGGTTCGTGGTGTTAATCTAATCGAATTCTCGTGTAAGATTCCCTCCCAAAGGGTGGCCCGTACCACTCAAAACGTGCTCGGAGTACTGGGTGGCGAATATTTCGTCTTGTCGAGTATCTATCTATATCGTCGTTTGATCGTTCCTATGTCTATGAGTCGATGATTTGAACTTTGTTGACGCCAGCGCCAGTCTTCGGAATCTCTCTTGCTACCATCGTAATCCCGTCCTACCTACTGCCCTCATGCCCTTCTACCTCTTCTTCTCACTCGAGCTCACACGTTGTATGAAAATTAATTTGTTAAGGTGTCCGAGTTGAATTTATGGCGATGTTGTCGCGCAGGTATCGCGATGGTGACTCATACCAATATCAAATCAACAGTCTCTGCTTCGTATACAGTGTGTTTAGAAGTTTCGATCGAGGCATATTATTTTTTATTGGATCAAGATGACAAACTGGATCTGAAAATTTTTGGTTTCGACATCAGTGTTCAAAAAACCACAAAATGGGCTTTTTCCTCGAGAAATTTAAACTGAAAAGGATATTTCAACACGAACCACAAATAGGTACTCTCTCATTCCAAATCAGTGAAAAATCACTGATAAATAGTCGGAATTGCAGCACAGGAAAAATCAGTGAAATTCGCTGATTTTCAGTGATTTTTCACTGATATTCAAAGAATTTCACAGATTTTTCAGTAAATTTCATAAATATCACCGAGTTTTCAGTGAATTTTCACTGATTTCCAGTGATTTTTTCACTGACTTGCTTTCAGTGAAAAATTTTTCACTGATTTTTTGCTGTGCTGCAATTCTGACTGGTTTTCAGTGTTTTTCGATAAATTTCGCTGATTCAAGAATGAGAAAGTACACTTTTGAAACCGGTTCAGTGGTTCTCAGCTGGAAACCAAAAATTTTATGAAAAATTGAGGTACAAAAGAAACCCTCAAAAAAGCAGCCAAGAATTTTTTTGTTGGGGGGGGGGGGGATTTTCACTTCAATTCGGAAAAAATCATACTTTGAGTTGGAAAAATTCTGAAAAAAATTAGATATTTCAGTCAAAAATTTTCGTTTTTTGCCCCTTCAACACGCCAATTTCAGTTCCTTCTTTGTTCCTGGTTCCGGTGAAACAAAATTACAAATCTTGACCTCGGTTTGTAGAGCCAAAAAGCATTGAGGGTACGTGTTCAAAAAATAGTCACTTGATCTTTACTCGGACAAGCACTGTCGCTGCTCAAAGTAAAATGCTCCTTGCATATCTAAAAAAATTGACCAAAAATTTAGATTTTGAAAAAAATTTGGATTTCTGATTAGCTTAGTTATTCATGCCTAGTAAAAATTTTCTGGTCAGTGATGATTAATTCAAATTAAAATTTAAAAATGATGAATTTTTAAAGAATAAATGACAAGAAAAAGGAAAAAAAATCAAGTTCTCCAAAATAAATCAAGGTTATCCTTTGGTATTTTAAAAATTGTCTCTTTGGTATTGTGAGAAAATAGTACCAAGAAAATATTCCAAATTTGAATATTTTCCCTTGAAGAATTAACTCGAATAGTCCTTCACCCCTTCACCCCTTCTCCCTTTCCAATGGTGATTTGTTCCACAGTTTAAAAAAAAGACTTCCAATTTTTTTCACTTTTTCTGTGAAATCGTCAGTGCAGCTTGAAGTTTTGGAAAAACAGTTCTCAATATTCATACCCAAAATTATATTTCGAAAAATATCAAGTTTTCTTTTACTTCTTCATTTTTTGTAAAGATCTTTCTTGATTTTTTTTTCTTAAAATGAATTTAAAATGTAATTAGAATTTGAGAAGATCAACAAAAAACATAATGTAGGTAAGTACATTTGTTCATTCGAATATTTTCCATTTCACCACATTTTTTTGTTTTTCTTGTAAAATTTAGTCAATGTGACTAGAATATTTGAAAAAATTGTTCTCAAAAATTGATACCCATAATTATTTTCTGGTGAATTTTGAGTTTTCTTTCCATTGCTCATTCTTCAAGAAAAATCTCTTTCGATTTTTTTCGGTGAAAATTTCAAAATGGTATGATTTGGTCACCAAAGACCAGTTTGGAATTCCACACTACCCCAGAAATTGAATCAGAAGGCGAAAAAATCAAATTACATCTCCTACTTCAAAAAGTTTGAAATATTTCACATTTTAATTCCATCTTGACCTCAAAGGAGCTAACTTTTTCTCAATTCTGAAAATTAACATTTTCGCGTTTCTTCTTTGAGAAAATTCAATCAATACGGCTCGATTGTATTTTGGAAAAATTATTCTCAAACAAAAGTTATGAAACACAATCAAAATCGATTATTTTTTTTCGTGAATTTTTTTCAACTCGTATTGATGAGAAATTATTCACAATGAAAAAATCAGAATCAATTTTTCTCTTCTAACAGGAAAAAAATAATGAAAATAAAAATAAACAAGAGATCTCCCTGGGTTCGTTTCAACATCCCTAATGAGACTTTAGGCTGGTCATTCCTCTCTCCAAAGCTCTCCTATCAGGCATCGGACCGAAATTTCGAAAAAAAATAGTAACTTTGGTAACTTTTTTTTCTGAAAAAAGTAACCAATTTTTTGTAAAAAAGTAACCAATTTTTCGTGAAAAATTGAACGATTTTTTAATTTTTCGCCGTTAAAAAATTATTAATACCCCCTCCTGCCCATTTTTTTTCAAACTTGCATTTTTCTCTGTAATTTCACTACCGAAGAGAAAAAAATTTAATCTAAGAATGAGCTTTATTAAATGAACAAAAATCAATTAATTTCTTTGTAAAACACAGTGTTCAAAACCACCAGAACCAAAACCCACCAGAACCAAAACCCACCAGAACCACTTAATTTTCGATTCTTCAAATGGGAACCAGAACCAATTGGAACCGGTTCCAAGATGCGTTGAAATATTCCTAAAAAAGACCAAAATGAACCAATTTAGCAGGGAAAAAGAGAAATTTCCAATTGGGAGAACCAAAAGAAATTTTGAAGCTTGTAAATTAACAGAACCACCAGCACAGGCATAAATATTTTTAGATAAAAACCACCACCAACAGGAACCATTTGATTAAATTTCTAATCAGTACAAGAACAACCACCACCAATCTGTGAATCGGTTCCAATTGGTTATAAAAATTTTTTAAGCAATTAAGTAGGCACCTTTCTTTAATATTTATATGAAGTATTTAGTGTATTTCAATTTGGTGGGGGATGGTGGAATTTAATATTCATTTCATATTCTCGTAATTTGGTATTTTGAATTCAATTTAACCGATTGCGATCTAGTCAGTACTTTAATTACTTTTTTGCTTTCATTTGTTTCTTTCGGAGTGTTCAATGTCAAATCGAGCAGGTTTCGATCTTAGGTCTTCCTATTTTTCTCAAAATTTATTTACAGGTTCCCCTTGATGGTGCAATTGAATCATTGTCATCTCGATCAAAATCCTTCAGGTGGGGGGGGGGGCGAGAGCCCACGTAATTTTCATACAATTAAGATTTATTGTGAAATGACTCAACTTTGAATGTTCATATCTCAATATTGGTTAAGTCCAAGAAGAATCTGTTTGCAGTTTCGTAAAGAATTGAAAGGAGATTGAAAATTGATGATCACATTTTGTAAAGTTCAAAGTTTAACCTCTATAATTAAAGTACAACTTTCATGATGAATATAAAAGAAAAAGATGTAGGCCACCATTTAAAAATCTGAAAAAATTACAGCAAGGAGAAATTTTCATGTTTTCAAATAGGTAATTACTTTTCAAGATGGGATCTCAACACCCTAAGGGGGGATAGGGGTTTTCAAATCTGGTCAAGATTCAAAAAAATGGCAAAACCAAAGTACCTAATACATCAATTTCGAATTTTGACGTTTCGGTTACGGTAATTTCGTTTTGTTTTTTTTTTTTTGGCGAGTTGAGCGAAAAAAGTAACTTTTGGTCAAAAAAGTAACTAAAAGTAACTTTTAGTCAAAAAAGTAACTAAAAGTAACCGAGCTTGAAAAAAGTAACCAAGTTACTTTAAAGTAACCACGGTCCGATGCCTGTCCTATGAGTCCTTTGCTCTCTCTCTCTCTCCCTCAAGCCGTTCGTGATTTAAATCATTTCCCCCTCTTTATAAATTAAGAATAGAAATTATACAAAATTTACTGGAATTAAGCATTCCCACTCTATTCTCTGCCATATCTCTTCTTCTTAGCTAGGTACCCTAGTAATGATTTACGCCAAGCAATGGGTATTTTTTACAGAAAATTTCTATTCTCACAGATTATAAGATTCGTTTTCATCTGTGTTTTAGGTAGGTACCTATCTAATTGCTGAGCTGGGTCAAAGGACCTCGTAGGGTGAACAAATTCAAATGAGGAAAGTGCCCTAAAACTTTTGTTTCAAACTTTTTTGGTATAATTATTTATTCATCTGTACTTTTTTGAGGGGGGGGGGGGGCGGATTCGGGTGAAAAAATTGGCTAAAAAATAAAGATGGGAAAACAGTTTCAAAAAAAAATTTGAGTATTGAAATTCGACGATTTTTTAGTTTCTTATTTTTTTTTGCTTGAATAGAGGAAAAAATAATGGAAAAATTACTTTTCTGATTTCTTGATTTTTCAAGAAATTATTAGTATGATTTGAAACCAATGAATTATTTTCAGAAATGTACCTAAGTTTTATGAGAACCCTCTAATTTGATTAATAACCAAATTTACTAACAAGGGAAATGTACGAGATGTGAATTGTAAAAAAAAATTCTACAGGCTTGTAGAGCATTACAAGAAACTTCCACAGCCAAAATTTAAGCCCCTGAAGTTGACTGGGGGGGGAGTTAGGAGGTTTGAATTTCGAAAATCGCTTAATAAACCGAAAAAATTACAAAAATCTAATGTGAGAAATAGAAAAATTGAAATAACTCCGCAACTTATGGTGTTTTGGACGTATTTTTTTTTACCACGAACTAACCTCCCTATAGGCCATTCGCAGAAGGGGCAGTTGCCTGGATCCGCAGGTAACACTTCGGGGATGAATTTTCGCTCATACCTTATTAGGCGATTTTTCGGAATTCACCCCCCCCCCCACCCCAAATAACTTTCCCAAGTCTATTTCAGGGGCTAAAATTTTGGCCAAGGACGTTTCCTGAGATGCATTACAAGCCTGTAATTTTTTTTGGCATTTCACTCCTCATGCTCTTCAAGTATCCTGTTTTCAATACAATTTTGAAAAAAAAAACTTTTTTGGAATTTTCTGACCCCTTTCACCTCTGACCAATTTTCCTGCACTTTCATCGACAAAAATTCAAAATCACCGAATTTGACCCAATTCCCCATCATTCTCCAGTAAAAATCGATCAAGACTTACTGACCACACTGTATTATACTGGGATCCTCGACAATGGAGAAATCAGTGCAAAGAAGGGTCGCTCTAGACCGAGTTAATTTTCCAACGCTAATAATTAGCCCGGGTTAAGATCGCGATCCCGCGATACGTACCAAAACACGGAATCTAGGCGGTGGTAAAAACACTCCGGTATTATTTATTTGTCTACCTTAGACGTCAATAAAATAGCCATCAGACGACAACACAGGAGGAGGTGTAAAATTCTGGTTTTCAGCACGAGCCAGAGACTTGACAAACTCCAAATAATTCGATACGGATCACTACGTGCCAGGGTCGCAATCAAATACTTCGATTCCACAGCTTCGGCATCACATTAGGGTTGTTCAAGCGATGATCCAGGTACCAATTCACCAATTTTATCAAGATATAAGCCCAGGCTCGGTTCGGTTCGGCGAAAAAGGAGCATGTGGACCTGTCGTCGCGGGTTTTACGATTTTATGGGATGACCGACGCGACCCCACGTATACAGCTCTAAATACTACAAAAGAGATTATAAAAATAACCCATTATCTAATTACGAATAAATTTCATCCGATATACTCCGTGTTGTGTTCTGCTGCGTATACGACCAAACGACGTGTAAACAATGGCGAAGGTTTTTTTTTTTTAATTAAAAGACGCGTGAATTTTATCATGTTTATGTATCGGCCACTTAAACTAAATTTTATTGTACGCCGAGACTCGAACTACGTGAATAATTTTTACGATCTAGACCAGGATTAAATACTAAAAATCCGTAATGGCTGCTTTATTCGCCTGACCGACGCGTCCAGCGAGGAACATTGGCGAAAAATTGACCTCGATTGATCGATATCCGCCTATATTATGTAATAATTTTGTCATCGCGGAAAGTACTGGATAAAATTCACCACTCGTATCCTCATTTCCTAACCTTCTGTCTCCGAGTCATTCAGTCGGTTTATTTCTCTTTTTCGAAGAACGATGCGTTGATAAAATACACCAGCCTTATAGAACATTATGACGATGGCGATGACGAGTAACGAGTTGTTTATGCCAAAATGTAATCGTATAAATCATCGGCTATGTTGGTAAATGACGACCAGAAAATTAACGAGAATCGGTTCGATGGCTCGGAAAAGCAGTTCCGATTAAAACTTGGCCGATTTGCCGGCGACTCGTGTGACGAATGCAGTGGCTTCCAATTTTTCCACAATATTTTACCAATGGCGTAAAAAAAACAATGAGAATCGAAAAATTCTTAACGAGGAAAACGATGAATAAGTGTAAGAATAATTCGAGACGAATGGATGCGATAATATACCAAGATGGACGGCTGGAGGAGAGGGGGCGGAATTTGGAATCGTAACAATACGATAGAGATAAATTATCGTACGTTGGAGAAGGAAACGATCATTTTTTTCATACAAATGAACCGTTTTCTATTATTATTGTTATCTTTGGCACCAATTATTGAAATTAGTTGAGTGGAAAAAGGAAAAATTATTTCAGGGGAAGAAGGGCGAGCTGATGAATTGCCAGACGTGGGCCTTTCGAAACAGCCTCGAATCCGGACAGCATTTGGGAGAGAAATTCAAAGCCATAAATTCATTTCCCCATTTCAAATTGAATCTTGGATCATTTTCATTATTATTTTTTTTCAAAATTGAAAAAAAAAATCGTTTCTCAGCCAAGTTAGTCTCGGCGGTTAGCTCGGGCATACTGCACTTTTTGAACGCGGGTTGAAATGTGGTTTTTATTTTAGTATGACCCAAAAGAAAATTTTCGAGAAGTGGAGACGTCAAAAATTTCCCTTTGGAGTGGAGGGAGGGGGAGTTTTAGGGGGGTTTTACCCCTATTTTTTCACATGAAGGGGTTGGGGTAAATTTGGTGTCATTTTCATATAATTCGACTCTCCTGAACTCGAATCTGAGATTAGTTTTCCATCGAAAATGTAAAAATTCAGTAATGTCGAAAAATTCGTTGAAGTGACTTGGAAACTATTCAAATACTTTCAAAATTGAATACGCAGTTTTGAGACGTTTCGGGGCCCCCAGAAAATTTTGGAATTTTGCAGAACTGGAGAAAAATCCGTCAAAAAAATCGTATTGAAATTAAAATACCCAAATTCATACTTTTTCGCACTACTCTTTCGATTTTCGAAAAAATATCATATAGTCCCTGCGGTTAGTTCGCACACTGCACTTTTTGAACACGGGTTGAAATGTGTTTTTTTTTAGTATGACCCAAAAGAAAATTTTCGAGAAGTGGAGACATCAAAAATTTTCCTTAGGAGGGGAGGGAGGGGGAGTTTTAGGGGGGTTTTACCCCTATTTTTTTCACATGAAGGGGTTGGGGTGAATTTGGTGTCATTTTCATATAATTCGACCCTTCTGAACTCGAATCTCAGATTAGTTTTCCGATTTGAAGCGTAGAATTCGCACAATCGTATGATTTGTGTCGCAAAAAGAGGCAAATTTTGAGGAAAAAGAGGTAAAATTGAGATTTTTTCATCTTGAGACGAGTAATGTGGTTCAAGTAAGGTTTAAACCCAGTTATTTATATAATTCGAACCTTCTGAATTCGAATTTGTTATTGGTTTCCCCATAGGAAGTGAAATAGCTTATTGATCGTCGCTTTTTTGCAGTGAAAAACAGCCAATTTTTGTTAAAATCGACTCGAATCTGCATTTTCTCATTTTCTCAACTCAATACCTCGAACCAATTCTGGTATGAAACCATTTTTAGACGTAATTCGAACCTTCTAAACACGAATTTATGATTAGTTTCCCGATTGGAAGTAGAGAATTCTCTCAATCTTGAAATTCGTGTAGTGTAAAACGCTCAATTTTCGCCAAAACTGACATGAAATTTCGATTTTCAACTTCTCCAAGCACTACACGTCCTCCCAATTGTGGTATAAAATCATTTTTTTGTCCAATTCGAACTTTTTGGACCCGAAGAAAGCACCAACAAAATTTTAGTTCCTTGGGACTCCAAAAGGCTGAGCCGTGGCTTCTCAAAGTAGGGACTTCTTTTAAAAAAATTGATTCAACCCTTTCAAGTCGCATGGAGCTAAAAAAATGTTTGGAGCATTCTCAACTAATCAGTTAAAACTTTTTTTAGTTTTAACGAAAGTGGAGCTTTTTTTTCGTATTATCTATGTGTAAAATCAATTAGCCCGTGAATGCTGTACTTTCCACGAGTGCGTCGTGGAAAATTTGACGCAGCAATACGAGGAGTGGTCAGTTTTAATTTTTTCCAACAATTCGAGAAACTAATCAAAAAATCGTGTTCAGGTGGTTCGAATTATGTCTAAAAATGGTTTCATACCAGGATTGGTTCGACGTATTGGATTGAGAAGATGAGAAATAGCGAATTCGAGTCGATTTTAGCAAAAATTGGGCGTTTTACGCTTCACTAATTTCACGATTGAGAGAATTCTCTACTTCCAATCGGAAAACTAATCATAAATTCGTATTTAGGAGGTTCGAATTACGTCCAAAAATGGTTTCATACCAGGATTGGTTCGAGATATTGGGTTGAAAAAAATGGGAAATTGCAAATTCGAGTCGATTTTAGCGAAAATTGGCTGTTTTTCACTGCCAAAAAGCGACGATCAAGAAGCTATTTCACTTCCTATGGGGAAACCAATAACAAATTCGAATTCAGAAGATTCGGATTATATAAAAAACTGGTTTCAAACCTTATTTGAACCACATCACTCGTCTCAAGATGAAAAAAATCGCAATTTTACCTATTTTGCCTCAAAATTGGCCTCTTTTCGCGATACAAATCATACGATGGTGCGAATTCTACGCTTTAGATCGGAAAACTAATCGCAGATTCGAGTTCAGGAGGGTCGAATTATATGAAAATGACACCAAATTCACCCCAACCCCTTCATGTGAAAAAATAGGGGTACCCCTAAAACTCCCTCTCCCTCCTCTCCTAAGGGAAATTTTTGACGTCTCCACTTCTCGAAAATTTTCTTTTGGGTCATACTGAAATAAAAACCACATTTCAACGCGTGTTCAAAAAGTGGTATGCCCCCGTTTTTTCATGCTAACCGCAGGGACTAAGTATGAGGATGGAATTTTAGAAAAATTGCATTCTAAATAAAAAAAATCCGACCATTGAATTTTTTTCAACAACTAAACAAAGGAAGGAAGTTGCCTAAATATAAAATAAAACAACATAAAATTCGCCAAAAAATTGACAAATCGATCTCTCAACTCCTCCACCTCCAAATACTTGGCCAATTTCACAACAAATCAACAATCCCAGAGTTGGAAAAAATTACTCACACGACCTAATTTTAGCACCTCCAAGGTAACAACTTCCCTTGCTTACCTTTTTCTCTGTTGAAAATTTCGCACTTCATTTCCCTCCCCCTCTTTCCAGCTCGACCGCTAAACGCCCATTAAGTTGCCTACGCGAACGACGCAAGGAAAATTGATACTTCCGGTTTCCGATCCAATCATCCTTTACCTTTCTTTACCACATCGTCTGTCGGTCTGGACGCGTACGAACCCGCCAGCGAATCTGTTTGAACGTTATCAATAAATATACCGGTACGACGAAAACCCAATTACGTCATACGCGGTATAGCGGTGCTCGGCGAGGCGGCGAATCATCATATGGTTTACGAAACATTTGCCAAATACACATTAGAGGTAGATAGGGCGCAGGTGAGAGGGTCGGAGCAGCGTACAAATAGAGACTACGCGGTGTGCACTCGGTGTAGATGTAGATACATAGACATACGTGTAGTATACAGATACACACGCTGCTGTTTGCAAAATGTATACGTATAGTAATCGAGGACTATGACCTAGAACAACGCCTGTTTTCATAATCGTTTCGGTGGCTAGAGCGTTTGTGCGAAGAGGAAAACGCGACGAGATTGATTTTCATTTTCGCAAGAACATCGCTGTTGCGAAGAGCAGTGTTTGATGTTTTGTTTGACCCTTTTCGACGTAATTTACGGAGCCTTGACATTATATAAATGTTTTTCTTCGATTTTTGCGTTGAAATTTGAAAAATTGAAGATTGAATATTCCACTGAGATCTGATTATTTTTTTGATTGAAATGACAGAAAAAATTAAATGGAAAAATGATTCAAGAAAGTATGAAAAATCGTTTCTATTTTTTTTTAAATAATTTTTTATTGCAGTGCCAAAAAACAAGTTTTTGTTCAAAGAGAGAAGCTGCAAAATTTTTGGAAAATTTTTCATCAGAAAAAAAATTATAAATTTCAACAAAAATGTGAAAAAAATCTCAAAAAATTTTTTTATACTCTCAACATTTTATTTGACCAAATTTTTTATCCAAAAAAAATCTACGCCCTCATTCTGAATTAGTGAAATGTCACTGATAAATAGTCAGAATTGCAGCACAGGAAAAACAGTAAAATTCTTTGATTTTCAGCGAATTTTCGCTGATTTTTCAGCAAATTTCACTGGTCTTCAAAGAATTTCACCAATTTTTCAAAAAATTTCAGAAATTTTACTGATTTTTCAAAATTTTTTAAAATTTTTTAGAAATTTTACTGATTTTTCAAAAAAATTCAGAAATTTTACTGACTTTTCAGTGAATTTTCACTGATTTTCCAACAATTTTTTTCAATGTTTGCTTTCAGTGAAATTTTTTCTCTGAATTATCACTGTGCTGCAATTCTGACTTTTTTCCAGTGATTTTCGATAATTTTCACTGATTTATAAATGAGAGAGTACCTATAGATCTTAAAATTATTTAAAAGATAGTCAAATTAAAATACAGAACGAAAAAAGGCTAAGGAAATCAAGATGCAAGGTACTTGGTACCTATTTCAAAATCCAACTTTTTATAAAAAGTTGTGAAAAAGAATTCACTGAAGAGCAAAATGTCAAAAAGTATGTCAAAATCTGATTTTTCAATAAATAGTCCCAAAATTTCAAAGACTATCACACAATTCGGCATAGAAACGAGTCTTTTTTTTCAAAACTATAAATAAACAAATAACATACCCCCCCCCACCCCGAGTCGATAATTTAAACGCCAAAAACCGATTCCGAAGAAACAGTGAAAAAGATTGTCTAAAAACTCAATCTTTAGTCGGATTCATGAAAAATTATTAGTTACAAAATTTTCTTTACAGTTGCAACTAGATTTTCCAAATGAGATACCCCTTTCCCCCCTCCAACTTCTAAGTCTGCCAATACTTACATCAAAAATGATAAAAATTATTTTTTTCAATTAAATTTTTCATGGAAATCAAACACGTATACTTAAATCTTATAAAGTCAGATGCAAAGTAAACTTAAGAAAATTACGTAGCATTCGCGAACATATGGTCATTGAAACCATAAGACATTATAAAATTATTGAAATTTACTTACTAATCAAAGAAAAAAACATTCGCAGGAGAAATGATCTTACAGCAACTTACCTGTAAACAAAAAAACAAAAATTTAAAATTAATAACTCGTGAAAAAATAAATATATTTTTAGCTAATTTTAGAAAATAAAATCTATATTCTGATCGCAAGCAAATCAATAAAGCAGTTTCAATGAAAATCAAAATCTGAAAAAATATCACAAAACCATCATTTTTATAAAAAACCATAAAATTACAAAAAAGGGAGGCACCGAAATGGAACTGGCAGTACGGAAAAAGGAGATGAAAAATTGAAAATTTTCGACTCAAAACACCATTTTTCGATTTTTTTCATCTCAAAAATTCACCCTTCAAAGGGTTATTACTTTCGAAATTTTTCAACTTTAAATTAATTTTCTGAACTTCAATTGCATTTGTCATGGGGGGGGGGGGGGTACACTTCATCTGCTTCTCGTTTTCTTCGATGTTTCAAATATCATTTCATACTTTGATACTTAGTTTCAACAACACATTCCCTTTCCCCACCTATAAGAATAGATCTCGAAATTATTCAAAGGTCGGTTAAAAAGCAATAGAATATGAAAAGAATAAGAAGTCACAAAAAATTTAAATTCTATATTTTGGCAAATAATTATTTCGTTTTTTTTTTCATTCTTGTAGAAAATTAATCGAAAACCTCGAAAAAACTGGTTGGAAGGCTGCATCTCGCCTTGGAATGTTTTAAAAGTTCCTCCCAAAAATTTCTTTCATACCGATTTTGATACGAAATTTCACCAGAAGTTTGAAAAAGTTAATTTGAAGCCCATATCATGTCCCAGAATGCTCCAAGAAAGACTCCAAACATCAAAAATGTGAAGATTTTTCCAAATTTTGATTGTAGTCCGACATTTTACGAAAATTTTGAAAAAAGCTGGCCAGAAGATTGTACAATATTGTCCTCAAAAAGTCCCAAAAAAGCTCCATCCCCTTTTCCGCGAATCTCCACAGTTTTGGTGTTTGCGAGGTTTTGTGGGATTTTGGTACCATGATACGACCCTCAAACTAACCTTTTCGAATCCCTGGTTAAATTTTCTATCAAAGTACATACTCTCTCAATTATAAATCAGTGAAAATTACCGAAAATCACTGAGAAACAGTCAGAATTGCAGCACAGGAGAATATCAGTGAAAATTTTTTCACTGAAAACAAATCAGTGAAAGAAAATCACTGGAAATCAGTGAAAATTCACTGAAAACACAGTGATATTTATGAAATTCACTGCAAAATCTGTGAAATTCTTTGAATAATCAGTGAAAAATCACTGAAAATCAGCGAATTTCACTGATTTTTCCTGTGCTGCAATTATGACTGTTTATCAGTGATTTTTCACTGATTCGGAATGAGGGAGTAGGATGAATATTTTTTTAATATGTTGACATTGTTGTCCTACAAAAAATGTTTAAGCATCAATATACACTCTCTCAATTATAAATCAGTGAAAATGATCGAAAATTACTGAGAAACAGTCAGAATTGCAACACAAGAGAAAATCAGTGATTTTTTTCTGAAAACAAATCAATGAGAAAAATCACTGGAAAATCAGTAAAATTTTTAAAATTTGCTGAAAAATCAGTGAAAATTCGCTGAAAAGTCAATGAAATTTATGAAATTTGCTGAAGAATCAGTGAAAATCGTTGAAAAATCCAACGCAAATTTGCTGAAAATCAGTGAATTTCGCTAATTTTTCCTGTGCGGAAATTCTGACTATTTATCAGTGACTTTTCACTGATTCAAAATGAGAGAGCAGTTTCAAAGGAAAGCGGTCTTGGAAAATACCTCGAAATCGACAAAAATTGGAACGAAGATCTCGTAATTAAAAACTAGTCGATTTCGAAACATTCTATGTCAGAATAAATCATGTTTTACCCATTTTTCTCAAATTTCCAAAAAACCCTATTTGTGAAAAAATTTACTTTTTTGTTGGGAAATTTTTCGAAAATCTTTTTATTCTCCTTCATCAATATTGCTCTTCACCAAAAATCAAATCTGCATCTTATTTTATCTAATCACTGTTCTCTGTGCCAAACGTTCGTACCTTCTCTAAAAAATGATTCATTATTCGTGCTTATCTTCTCAAACTTTTCAGAAAAAATCATCATCCATATCTCTGACGTTTTCTGACCTTCTCTCACACTCGAGTGATTCACCAACACCGCACCTCATTATGCATAAAATGAGAATAAGAAGGTAAAAAAGTACCTAGAGACCTAGGTCTTTGCCGCAGTGCCACACACTCGTATTCACTCGAAACACCATAAGCTCTAATTACAATAATGATTTCAGCATCCACTCACACACAGGTGTTTACACACACGTTTACCAACGATTCCCACAACATTTTAAAAATCCATTCTTATCCTCTTTCTTTCTTATTGTCAAGAAATACGAATCTTTTCGCGGCCACGACCGTGGCGATTGCTCGGCGACTCGCCATCTCGATGAGACGGACGGTATCCCAAAAGGCAACTCATACCGCACAGTCTGTACAATTGTACCATGTAGCTACAATATATTTTTACGATAACGGATAAAATTACTCGTTACCATATTACTATAGAGATGTATAAATGTGTGTAATGTGTACGTCTACGGAGTCGAGTCGCTGCTCTATGATGTATGTGTAGCATTGGAAAAACGAGAGATTCGGTGCGATGCGCTTGGTTTGCTCGCGTAAGAGTACTCCTCTCTGCGTCTTACGCGGCGACGGCCGTATACACGCTACACAATTATACGAGAATACGTATTCGTACGTAGGTACGATGTTGGTGTGTCGCATCCCATTTTGGGCTTCTTTCCAACATAACGCCAGTTCGAGAGCCCGCCTCACAACACTTGGCACACGGTAGTGCAATGAACGCAACAAACACTGCTGACTCACTCTGCTACACTGATGCCATTTTTCCACCAGAAAACACATTACGACACTCTGCACCACAGTCTTAGATTCTCGTAGAAGCACATTGTACGATATTTCCATCGATAATAACATCAGAAGTACATAGAATATCGTCAAGTATCGATTTATTCGATCCATCGACTGGACCATTTGATTATGCGAACGTCAGCAGAATTCCACTTCCATAGACTGTCTCAGACATTCGATGCATCAAAACCAGCATCATCAAAAGATACCCTCACGTCTCCCTCCCCTACTTTCTAATTCTGAAAGAAGTCGAATCTGGTGAAATTTTGACTTTTGAAATTCGTGAAAAGAATTTTTACTAGAAAGCAGTGCTTTTCTACTGATTTTTCAGGTGAAATCTCCATTTGACAAAAAAATTACTGAATTCTAACAGATAAAAACCACTAATTTTTGACATGAAAAAATCATCACTTTTTAATAGAAAAAATTACCACTTTTTGACAGAAAGAAAATCACTAACTTTTAAAAGAAAATCACTAATTCTTTAAAAACACATCACCAATTTTTGAAAGAAAAATCACTAATTTTGTCAGAAAAAATAACTAATTTTCGACAGAAAAAAATTGATAGTTTTTGACAGAAGAGTCGGTAACTTTTGACAAAAACCGATAATTTTTGACAGATAAAACGATATTTTTTGACAGAAAAAATGAGTAATTTTCGAAAGAAAAAAACAGCAATTTTTGACAGAAAAAAATCAGCAATTTTTGACAGAAGAGAATCAGTAATTTTTTACAGAAAAAAATCAGCAATTTTTCACAGAAAAAAATCAGTAATTTTTGACAGAAGAAAATTAGTAACTTTTGACAGTAATTTTTGACAGAAAAACTCAGTAATTTTTGATATGAAAAAAGCAGTAATTTTTGATATGAAAAAAGCAGTAATTTTTGATAGAAAAAAATCAGTAATTTTTGACAGAAAAAACAGAAATTTTTGACAGAAAAAGCAGTAGTTTTTGACAGAAAAAATCAGTAATTTTTGGCAGAAAAAATCAGTAATATTTAAAAAGAAGAAAAATCAGTAATTTTTGGAATAAAAAAATCAGTAATATTTGGAAGAAGAAAAATCAGTAATTTTTGGAAAAAGAAAAATTAGTATTTTTGCAGAAAAAATCATCAATTTTTCAGAGAAAAAATCACCAATTTTGAACAGAAAAAATCACCAATTTTGAACAGAAAAATTACTAATTTTTTACAGAGAAAATCACTAATTTTCGAAAGAAAAACTCACCAATTTTTGAAAGATGAATTACCAAGTTTGAAAGATAATCACCAATTTTTGAGAGAGAATCCCCAATTTTTGAAAGAAAAATCATCAATTTTTGAAAGAAAAGTCACCAATTTTTGAAAGAAAATCGCTAATTTTTGACAGAAAAAAAATAGGTAGGTTTTGACAGAAAAAATCAATAATTTTCAACAGAAGGGTCCCAGTTAGTTATTTCTGACAGTAAAATCATGAATTTTTGAAATAAAATCACTAATTTTCGAAAGAAAAACTCAGCAATTTTTGAAAGATGAATTACCAAGTTTGAAAGATAATCACCAATTTTTGAGAGAGAAACCCCAATTTATGAAAGAAAATCACCAACTTTTGACAGAAAAATCACCAATTTTTGAGAGAGAATCCCCAATTTATGAAAGATAATCATCAACTTTTGAAAGAAAAATCACTAATTTTTGAAAGAAAATCACTAATTTTTGACAGAAAAAAAATCGGTAGTTTTTGACAGAAAAAATCAATAAGATTAATTTTCAACAGAAAAGTCCCAGTTATTTCTAACAGAAAAAATCAGTAACTTTTGACAATTTTGGCAGAAAAAACTCATCAATTTTTGAAAGAAAAAATCACTAATTTTTGAAAGAAAAAAATCACTAATTTTTGAAAGAAAATCATTAATTTTGTCAAAAAATGACTAATTTTTGACAGAAAACAATCGGTAGTTTTTGACAGAAAAGAAACAGTAATTTTTGGCAAAAAAATCGGTACCTAATTTTTGACAGAAAATGCTGTAATTTTTGACAGAAAACCAGGTAATTTTTGACAGAAAACCAGGTAATTTTTGACAGAAAACCCCGATAATTTCTAACTGATAAAAACGGAATTTTTTGACAGAAAAAAACGGTATTTTTGGCAAAAAACAGTATTTGTTGACAGAAAAAATTAATAATTTTCAACAGAAGAAACCTAGTTATTTCTGACAGAAAAAAATCAGCAATTTTTGGCAAAAAAATATCATTAATTTTTGAAAGAAAAAATTACCAATTTTGAACAGAAGAATCACTAATTTTTGGCCGAAAAAATCACCAATTTTAAATAGAAAAGAATAAGTACCTAATTTTAGGCAGAAAAAATTAGAAGTTTTTGACAAACCGAAAAAACCAGTGGTTTTTGATAGAAAAGAATCTCAGATTTTTTTAACATAAAAATAGTAAATTTCTGACAAAAAAGAATCATAATGTTTTTTACAGAAAAATCTGTAAAAAATAACTGATTTTCAGTAAAATTCATTTCATTAATTCAGATTGAGAGAGTCTCTCTCAATCTCTCACTCGGAATCAGTAAAAGTTCACGAAAAACAGTAAGAATTAAAGCACAGAAAAAAGCAGCAGAATTTACTAATTTACAGTGAATTTTCACCGATTCTTCAGCCAATTTCATAAATTTTACCTACTTTTCAATAAATTTTAACTGATTTTGCAGTGATTTTTTCATTGATTCAATTCTGCGTTACAATTCTGACTGTTTCTCGACAATTTTCCATCATTTTCGCTGATTCATAAATACGAACAGAGTACTTCACGAAATCCACCTTTTGCCTCGCCCAGTCGCCAAATTTTTTACCTACATATGCCGTCGCCACGCCATTCATAAAATAGTACATTTCGTCGTCTTGACGGTCTCGCAAACGGTGCCAAAAAATCGACTCGACGACGGCTGCTATTTTCCAGCAATCGTCTCTTCGAGTCAACGTCACGCGTCACTTCGTCGTGAAAAATCATCAACACTCGAACCCTCTTCCTCGTCGACTCCCGTATATGTAGTACACATACACGTACAATATTTACAATATTATAAGTATTGTATATTCGCAGAAGCATGCCAGAGCCGAGGCAGACCTCGTAATGGTGATAATAATTGTAGGGCGTTAGACCGAAATGTTGAAACTATCGCAACCGTCAATTATCGCATTAAAATACATATACGTTTTTCTCGATGCGTTATGCTGATGTGATGATACTCCAAAATGTATAAGACGGAGAGAACATCGATATAATGAGTTACTTACCCTGTACTACAACATAGCACATTTATGCGAGAAACGATGGAAATTTTTTTTCTACTACGTAATAATTTCGTCCATTATTTATTCCAATGTATAATTATTATCGTATGTGGTCTCTACGTACTCGTTCTACATGAGGTTAGAAGTATTCGCATGTGCCAGACTACTGATAATGTAAAGATTCGCGAATTATGGTAAATTTTGAGCATCACTGGGTTATTTTTTACTGTCGTCACTCCCGCACGTGTAACAGAAGCAACATGAGTTTTCAAAATTATGGAAAA
Source organism: Pseudococcus viburni (assembly GCA_033439095.1). Lineage (NCBI taxonomy): Eukaryota > Metazoa > Arthropoda > Insecta > Hemiptera > Pseudococcidae > Pseudococcus > Pseudococcus viburni. Next base: position 292,355 of record JAVBJF010000250.1, read on the forward strand.
TCATTCCAATTCGCATCAAATATCAAAGTTCAAGGTGAAAAAAAGCATTATACACTCGAGCAAGAATTCATGAAATTGGAAGAGACTTTGATGGATATGAGCAGAACTAGAGATGAAAGAGTAAATATAAAAACATCTCAGTTTAAATTGCATGAATTGCATATTATTTGGATCACATTTTTTTTCGATTTTTACAAAAATATCTGTTGAAAAAGTGAAATAAAGAAGAAGAGATGACGTATGAAGCCACAAGTGATCGTTCATTGAAAGGAACTACGAAATCAGTAAGGTAATTTTTTTCGAAAAACATTGAACCATTAACGTGACTTTGGCCTTGATAAAAATTATCAGCCCTAGCCCCCCTCACTACCCATTTCCACCCAAAAAATGTATAAAGTTATCCAATATCATGTTCATCAAACATAGAAATATGCAAAAGCATAATCAATTTTCAACAGCTTGAAATTTCTTTTGAAACAAGTATACAGAGGGGGAGAGGGAGAGGGAATTTTAGGGCACAAAACGAAGCTTCTTCTAGCAATTTGAACTTATAACATGGAGAAGCGGCATGAAAAAGGATGAAAACTGAATAATTCTTCATTTTAAAAATTTACAAAAATATTTTAAAAAGTTGTAAAATCCAAGAAAATTTTCCTTCACTAAAAATTTTCAACTAACTTTGAAAAGTTTCAAGTTGGAAATTTTCGACAAATTCGATAAAACATGACAGGAAAGTTAATGAATAATGATAATAACTTTAAAATGATTAAAAGGAAAAAGGATTGAATTTTTTTTACGAATTCGACATATGAATCGTTGAAAAGCCTAAAATTGGAAAACTGAAAATAGAATTGAAAAAATTCTATTTCAGCCCAAAAAATTAGAATTTTTACCTCTTAATTTTTTCAGTTTTCCGTTCCAGGTTCAGTTTGGATTTTAAAATTTTCAGATTTTTTATTTGTATTCTTGATGAATTTTCATTTTCGTTTTTCATGCACTTACTCAATTTCTCAAGCTTGATGAAACTGAGTAAAACCATCAAACGTCACAATTTTTGAGGTACAAGTTCCCCACTGAAAATATTAAATTTAAAATATCACATCTTTAGAAAAATTGAAACGATTTCACGATTTCAGTTCCAGTTTTTTTTTCAGATAAGGTTTTTGCAGTTTTCATCCAGTTTTCCTTTTGGATTTTTGATCAATTTTTGAACTGTTTATAATTTACATTCACAATGCATTTTTCATTTTCATTTTTCATGTCATCATTCTCTGAAAGTTTACGAATTTGAGTGAAAATATCAAACCCCTGTCATAATTTTTGAAGTTTGCAATCAAAATTTCGTTTAAGTTCCACATTACAAGCATAAAACTGAAAAAATCATATCTTTGGAAAACTGAAAAATGATTTCAACAGACCGAAGTTGATTTCTCGGAAAATGGAGTCAAAAATCAAAAATTTTCAATCGAAATGCAATTTTTCTTGATTTTTTCAAATCAAAGTAGGAATATGAGATTTTCCTAATTTTTTCCTACTTAAAAAATTCCTCTAAAGAAGGAAGACATCACTTTAGTGGGAAATTTCAAACTCTCCATTGAAAAAAAAAAACAATTTTTCATTGTTGATAGTGGTCATCTGTCTCCTCGATTCCTTAAGCTCACCATGAAAATTACGACGGTGTAAATTTTAAATTTTAATGACATCAACTTTTCCTATTTCTGAGAAAATTTTTAGCCATCAAATCTACAAGGTAACGTTTATTTATGCCTGTATAACGCAAATTTTAAAAATATGTCAAAAAATGGATAAATATTTTAAAGAATGGTAAAACTTTGAAAACTGGGTAGCATTTCAGTTCTTTACTGATTTTGGAAGGTCAATAACATTCCAAGGGAATCAAGGAGGGAGGAACAGAAAGGATGAAACTTCAAGAAGGAAAAATTGAATTTACTCTGCAGCTTTGAAAACAATTTTGATGATTTCGTGTGGCAAAACCTCAAGTTTTCACCATTAAATTGTAATGCCACCAGAAGGAAGGAATGAAAGAAGAGGGAGTGAAATGAAATAACCCAGGTGATGTCAAATCTCTACCAAGCTACAGTCCCCAAAAATAGAAATAACAAAAAACCACGACTCTTCCAACGCCTTTTCTATTTAAATTTCGGCGAATTTCAAAAATATACCAATTTTATCGAGGATCATCGCAAGCAACTCCATTCTCAACCAAAGAAATAATTCAGACAATTGACAAAACATTTTTAATTCAGTCCTTTTGAATTTCAATTTTACGTTAATTCATTTTTTTCCCTCAACAATTTTAGTCATTTTCCAATAATTTTTTTTGTAAATTTCTGAAAACTATAAAAAAATCTTGATTTTCAACTACAAAGGGATTCAAAAAAAAAGATGTACAAACACCTCACATCATCTGATTTTTCATCCAACATGATTTTTCATACATTTCCGTACATTTCCGTAGGCTGCACTGAAATCCACCGCATTCGTTTCGGTTGAGCTCCAATTCTTCGCTAATTTGCGAAAATTTTCTCAAACAATGTTCCAGTGTCGTTGAAAATAGGTCGATTCAACGTGCGAAGTTTTTTCCTCGAGGCGTTAATCCGTGAAGCACTGTTGCCAAATTCATTACACTAAAAAATTCTCTTCGTCCAATCGTTCGTATTTCGTATGCATAATAGAAATTTTATCGACGAATTATGCTCTCGATTGTAGAAAAATCAACCATTTCGACTTTCTAGAACATAACAGGGTTGCTTAATTCTAATGTTGAAAAGTTCTCAAAGATGTTGTGGAATTCGTAAAAAGTTCCATTTTTTTTACCGCCACTGTTGCTAAAAAAAAAGAGGGCTGAGAATTCGAGAAAAATGGAGGGGAGGAGAAGAGAGGGGGCAAAATTCAATAAAAATACAGCTTTGAGCTGAAAAAATTGTAAAATTGCGAGCTTTTTGGTACAAACAATCAGTCAATATAAAAAAAGTACTCTCTCATTTCGAATCAGTGAAAAATCACTGATAAACAGTCAGAATTGCAGCACAGGAAAAATCAGTGAAATTCACTGATTTTCACTGATTTTTCACTGATTATTCAAAGAATTTCACAGATTTTGCAGTGAATTTCTTAAATATCACTGAGTTTTCAGTGAATTTTCACTGATTTCCAGTGATTTTCTTTCACTGATTTGTTTTCAGTGAAAAAATTTTCACTGATTTTCTCCTGTGCTGCAATTCTGACTGTTTCTCAGTGATTTTCGGTAATTTTCACTGATTTATAATTGAGAGAGTACTCTCTAAATCAAAATCAGTCAACTTTCGAACAACTCTGCATTTTAGAAATTGGAATCAGTGAAATAGATTATTTGAAAATCCATGATTTGTTTTAGTCAAAATTACTGATTTTTTCTAATTAAATGGAACCTGGACTGAGAAATCAGTGATTTTTGACCGAAAAATCAGTTGAAAATTATTTCACTGATTCAAAAAAACATAAATTCTTTAAATTTAAAAATTTTTAGAAATGTTTTCACAGAGACCTACTCTCTCAATTATAAATCAGTGAAAATTACCGAAAATCACTGAGAAACAGTCAGAATTGCAGCACAGGAGAAAATCAGTGAAATTTTTTTCACTGAAAACAAATCGGTGAAAGAAAATCACTGGAAATCAGTGAAAATTCACTGAAAACTCAGTGATATTTATGAAATTTACTGACAAATCTGTGAAATTCTTTGAATAATCAGTGAAAAATCACTGTAAATCAGTGAATTTCGCTGATTTTTCCTGTACTGCAATTCTGACTGTTTATCAGTGATTTTTCACTGATTCGAAATGAGAGAGTAATTTAAACTTGAAGATAGCAAATTTTCCGGAAAAAAATCACCAAATGAAAAAACCGGTCCCATATTCGTGTTCAACAGGTCAAAATACCTTGATAAACACCTTTTTTGCGATCGCTTTACTTGAAGCCTCGAAATTCACTTTTTTCGCCATGAAAAATCGGTGAAAAAAGTGAATTTTGAAACTTTAAGCAAAACTATCGCGAAAGGGGTGTTTATCCGGGTATTTTGACCTGCTGAACACGAATATGGAATTGGTTTTTCCATTTAGTCATTTCTTTCTGTATAAAACGCTCAAAATTTGAAAAATCTGCTAAAATTACAACATTTCTGTACGATTTTTCGCAATTTTCGGCCCTTAATTCAGAAAAATGGCCAAAACCAAATACACAGAAAAATTCTATATAAAAAGACGTGAATTTCAGTAATTTTTCCAGGGTGGTCGCTCTTCGCTTATGTGGTGTTTTTTACGATTGAAAACTTCAAATAGCCGAAAAAACATGAAGGAGTGCACCAAAATTGTCGAAAAAATTATCATAAATACACCTCTACGAGATGTAACATTGTGCCAAAGAAAAAAAAAATGTTCTCCACTTCCTTTGAAATTAAAAATTCTTGAAAATAATGCAATAAAATGGTCATAACTCCGAAAGGGGGTAAGGGGTCCAAAATTTTGTAAACATTTTTTTCTAGTCAATATACACCACCTGAGGAGTTTAGGAACCCAACTGGGGCCAAATTCACCCCTCATCCGGCCATACCCTATCGGGAAGTTCCAAAAATTCAAAAGTTCCGGAAAACGAAACTTTTTCCGGAATTCGGAAACACTGGAACATAAATAGGCTAGGCACCTAACTTTCAAAGCTTCAGATTTCGAATATCTACAACCAATAAATCGTTCATCGATCTGGGTGAAATTTCGGCACCGATCTCAACAAAAAAAAATTTATAGAGCAACTTTCTATCTATCGACATTATAGATTTTCGTGTATTAATTTTTAATGCAAACTAATCGATAAATGATCTCTTCCGGCTAAAGATTTGTGGTAATTGAAAATCTCGTCCAAATCGATCCTCTTTCTCTTCAAAATTGATCACGCTTTCGAAACGATCATTCGAGCGAATACAAAATATCAATTCCTCTCCCTGTTTGAAAAAATATTCACATACCTTCAACAGGTGGACATTACTGATTACACTTATACCAATCGGTATTATGTATTCTGCTGTAATCTAAAAGTACATATTCTGCCATCTTACCTACGTCTACGCTGCAGGTTTTAGTTTTTATTAAAAACTGCTGCAGGCCTAATTATAATTAAATGTTATTAATTATACCGAAAATTTAACGTTTTACTGCCGTAATTATAGTTCATTATAGTCTCTTCTCTTTTCCTTCAGACGATCGTAATTTTATTCGGAGCATGTGCATCGCAACCGTATTTTTCGACCGAGAGACCAGAACGGTGCGCGAAAAATCGACACCAGCGGCCGTCAAATTAACCCCAATCCCAGCAAGGTAATCTGGCTGTGAGACCCAGGAAGCCACTTACAATTTCTGCATCCATCGAAATCTGAACTCAAATGCAAACATCGAATACCTCAGCATGGGGATTAGGCGATTACACGCGCAGATGTTAAATTTCTTGCAACGTGCAGAGGATGATTCCCCTTAGTAGGTTTTCTTCGCCTTGCCCGCTTCCTCTATTCTAATTCGTGATCGCTAATTTGTATTATCATAATTAACGTCAACGCTCGTGGCTTGTGTCAGTTAACGATTTAATTTACCGAGGTTATTATTCGTATTGGCGCGCGAACAGCGTTTTTCTGCGAGCAGGGGAAGCCCGCGGAGCTTCTGGGATGGCCGAAGAGCGCAGAGACGTGGATAAGGTACCACACCGCGTAACTTTACACATACGAACGACCGGCACCGGGCGATGTTTAGTACCTTCATAAAGCAGAAAGAGAGAGAGGCAATGTGAAATTAATGCCAATTGATAGTACGCTAAAAACGGTTTTCTTTTTGATCTTTGATTACGTTCGCGAGGTCAATTTCTTTTTTATTAATTTTTATTATACGAGAGACGACGCGACGTATATAGCTCGCTTCCCATTCTACGTGGTTTTTTTTTCGTCTACTTACTACGTACCTCTGCCCTGCCTTCTGCGTCCTATAATCCGTCGTCTTGGTCGTTTCGCTTTCCGCAGTTCGGGCTAAATAAACGATCGACGCGCGAGAAGTACTTTGGTGTGAGGCCAGAATATGTTGATTTTAAAATTACTATTTCGTAACGGGTAATTACCCAATACGAAGACGGCGACGTTTAAGGGAGTCTGCAGAGCTTGGATTTTTTTAGGCTTCTACGAGATGGAGGCAGAAAGGTGAATCGAGGTGGCGGAAATGAATCACGGTGAAGGTGAGCGAGAGTGGGGGTGGAGATGAAATGGATGGTAAAATGACGAATATTTGTTAATTTGAATAATAAACGATTTGAACAAATTATGTATTTTCAATTCTATGCGTACGATAATTGTACGTAGAAGCGAAACAGCTACCGAAAATGTATTTTTACTTCTGATTTCAGGATATACCACTCGAAGGTGAAAATTCTACGAATTTATGGTATAGATTTGAATAATTTAATGGTGAATAAGTCGAATGACGTAAAGTTCCAAGTCGAGTGCTTCAGTGATTAATATCGATGACTATTGCACTTGCACATCCGCGAATTGCAGGAAATACGAATGAACTAATACGATAATACGTAATTGCAAGTAAATAAGAAGTGACAATTTGGAAAGAAAACATCCGGAATGTGAATTTTAGGTACGTAAATCGTTATTCAACCTCGGTTGATCGAATATACTCGAAAATTCTAAAAACCAAACAATTTGGTAATAAGCAATTATTATTCTTTGAAATTTGATCAGATAGGGGAAATAACAACGTTGGAATAATTGAAGAAACAAAAATTGAAAATTTTCCAATTTAAATGGATTTTCTTCCACATTTTTCAACTCGTAAATATAATTCTTCAAACTCAAAGAAAAGCAAATTTTCAGAACAATATTCTATTTTCCGAATTTTTGGACTCAAATTAGGAAAAAAAACAGCATAATTTGAAAAATTGTCGAAAAAAATTGAAAAATTATGCAAAAACTTGGAAATTTAAGCAAAATTAAGAATTTTTGCGAAAGTAAACATTTTTAGCAAAAATTACAACAGATAAAAAATTGAATTTGTCAGGCTCAAAAAATTCATACCTATTTACAGAAAAATATAATCTCTTATCCGAATTTTTGGAATCAAATTAGAAAAAAAAACAAAATTTGAAAAATTATCAAAAAAAATTGAAAAATTACGCAAAAACTTGGAAATTTAAGCAAAATTAAGAATTTTTGCGAAAGTAAACATTTTTAGCAAAAATTACAACAGATAAAAATTGAACAAAAACGATAAATTGAATTTTTCAGGCTCAAAAAATTCATACCTATTTACAGAAAAATATCATCTCTTTTCCGAATTTTTGGACTCAAATTAGGAAAAAACAGCAAAATTTGAAAAATTTCAGAAAAAATAGAAAAACCATGCAGAAACTTGGAAATTTAAACAAAATTAAGAATTTTGGTAAAAGTAGAAAAATTTTAGCAAAAATTACAACCGATAAAAAATTGAATAAAAACAACTTGAAAGGTGGTAAATATTCGTCAAAAATTGAAAAAATTAACAAAAAGAAAAAAAAGTTGACAAAAACTGAAAAAATGTAAAAATTTTTTAAAATTGGCAGAAAACGAAAAATATTGTAAAAATTCAGGAAAAATTAAAGATTCTAGCAATATTAGACGTTAAAGTTTTTAAAAAAAATTGAAATTCAACTCAAATTGAATAAAAACTACTCCGGAGATAGAAAATTTTGGCAACGAATTGATGCTACTCGTAGCTTCTCGTCGATTCAATGAATTCATAAAATTCTTCAACCAAGTTTTCATTTTTTTGTAAAAACCGAACGAAAGAGAGAAGCCCCATGTATCATGCAAGACTAAACCAGGGGGGGGGGAATTACCTCGTTTCCTCTGAATAGTCCCAAAATTGCCTTTTCAGTCAAGAATATTTAGCTTTTACTGGTATTTTTTCTTTCTGCTAAAAATTCACCATTTTCTGAAATCTTTTTTGTTAATATTTTCAGAAATTGTCACTGACATTTTCACATTTTCGTAAATTTTTCAATGTTTATTCATCCATTTCTGAGGTAATTTTTGTTCAAATTTTACTGATAATTGGAGACACGTTTCTCCCCTTTCCCACCCCTCAAGTGGTAAGTCGATTGGGTAAAGAGGTGGGTTATTTTTCGAAGTGAAATCCCCATATGTATCTATCAATATTTCCCCTTTTCAATTTGCTATTTACCTGGTCTAGGGGAGAGAGGGAGGAACGAAATTCAAAAAATTCGAAAAAAATGTTACTTTAAAATTTGAGTAGGTACGTCAATCGTGCGATATGTATTTGCAGGGGCAATTTGATGGGCTGAATACGAATCTGCGTACGTGAAGAAAGTGAAATTTCCAATTTAAAAATCATATTCAAGTGCAGTGAACTTAAAATTACAGAAATTACGAAAAATGAATGAATACGAGTGAGAATTATGCAAATGCACAATTTAGGATAGGTAAATATCATTAAAAAAAATGTCGAAGAAAAATACTTATTACAATTTTGACGTAAAAAAGAGTGAAAAACTTAGGCATCACAGTGAAATTTTTGAAGAAACAAGTAACTTTCAGAAACTTTTTTTGAGCAAAAAGTGACCCAAAAAGTGACCAAAAAATGACTAAAAAGTAACCAAAGGTAATTCAAAGTAACCATAAATTAATTTTTTTTCAGAGGTCAACTTTTTTTAATATTTTTCTGGGGGGGGGGGGACAATTTTTTGTAGTTTTCTGCAAACATTTCAAAGATAAATCAAAAATTTCATTTTTCAAATTCTTTCGTCAAAACAACAAACAAACTAGCAAAAATCAATTTTTTTATTTTTTTATTGAAGAATTTTGAAAAATAGCAATTTCTACGTGGACATTTGAATTTTTGCCTGGAAGTGCGAAGAAAAAGTGACTTGAGGGGAAAAAAGTAACCAAAGTGACTTTTTAGACGTGAAAAGTAACCAAAAGTTACTGAAGTCGAAAAAAGTGACGAACACCCTAAAAAAGTGACCCACTATGATGCCTGAAAACCAAGTTTTTCGCATTTTTAAGGGTCTGGCACCATTTGAAAAATTGTGAAAAAAAATTATGAAACTGAGATTTCAGTAAGTAGAATTTTTTTAAAAATTTCTTCATGGTCCTCGCTATGGTCCATCATCCTTACAAGTTTGAAAAAAATCTATATAAAAATGTATAACCCAAAGATCCATTTTAGACCCATTTAGAGCAATTTTTGGGGGTAAGGGGTGAGGTGGGAGGCTGATTTTTTCCAGCGAGTTTTTAAGCCCTAAGGGACCAACTTACATTAAATTAGTTCAAAAATCCCAGCCAAAGGTCGATTAACTATTCTTGACCGGGTATGCTCTTTTCGCTTTCTTTTTTCAATTTATGTCAACACTTTTTAGTTTGAGCTGTCTTTCAATTTTCTATAAAAATTTACCACTTCTGAAATCATTTATGAACAATTTTTTATGTTTTTTCGTATTTTTCTTCTACTTTTCAGTTTTTGTTCCTCTTGATCAATTTTTCATTTCACTTTTGAATTTATTTTTTTCTTACTTGAGATTCAATTTTCCTTCAAGTTATAAAAAAAAGATACGATTATTTTCGTGAGCAAAACTTATCGCTTCTTGGATTGGACCAAATACGTAAAAGGACAAGAGAGCAGCTAGCTTCTTTCCTCATGACAAAATTGAATACCTATACGTCGGAAAAAGTAAAATTAATATTTTTGATGGCACCAGAGCCGAACCAGTGTTACTAATTGGAAAGGCAATAAATGAAAATTTCCTACTTGAAATAAAATTCTTTTTCTATTTTTCCAACTCGAAACGACATTCCAAATTTTCAAATTTTATTTTGACAAAGGTCACAATTTTATCATTAGTTGGAGACAATTTACCTCTCCTCCTCGACCCGTTCGCCTGCTCAGCTGTGACTTGAAATTGAAAATTTCCCTCAATAAAATAACACGTTGCTTACTTATTTTCACACTTAAAAAAGAAGAATCGATCCAAACCCAAAAACCAAAATTATTATTGACCAGAAAAATTCAAATTATTTGAAATAAAAAAAAAATCAGTCCATTTTTAGAAAATTATTTCGACCAAAAACTGAAACCCAAGAAAAATATTCGGTAACTAAAGAAATTCTAATCACTCAAAAATCCCTGCAAATGCGATCTGACCTGCCCTGATTGATCTCAAATCTCATCCAAACCTCCTCAGATTCCAATCAACGTCCGATATCCTCTGGCACGATGAATTTGAACAATATCCACTTGGAAAACCACACGAAAATGGTGAAAACCCTCTTTCAAAAATTCCCACTTCATTTATTCTTCGCTCAAAAAACCAACCTGAATCGTACCCCGAACACCTGTCCATCTTTGTAATGCATTTTCCAACCATAACCCGTTACCAACGCGACCTTCTTCTCGATCCAGATGACATCGCTCGTCATCGCGTCATCTCATCGCATCGGTACACTATCGATACCATTCTGCAGACTACGATATACCTACTTAGTAGTAAATAGTACATAATGCACGTATATACTCAATACGCTGGCAGAAATACTCGATCGTCAACCGACTCGCTGCTCTCTTCAGAACCAGTTGGAACGTCGCGCGCTAGAAAAGGAGACGTTATTATTTCTCTTTTTTCCATCCTCCTCTTCATCTTTTCTCCGCGCGTTTAATATGTAACAACCTGCAATTCATCGCATCCTGGTTTCTCTGAGTCCGCGGCGGCCTGCGCTAGCGTTAAAACAGGACAAAATGAGGTAGCGCGGATATGGCCGTTGTTGGTAAAACAGACTAACACTTGAACGCGACGACGACCAAGACGAAATGCGCCATGCTCGCGATTACAGTAGTCGAAGAGACCCATCAAAACCGGAAAAGCGTCCAGAGCCGCCACCGAGTGTATTATACTACCAGATACTACACCTAAACACAATCAACACCATAACAAATCGATAATTACACCACACCGGGAGTCGGGCTCTTTTCCTCCGCTCTGCGAGCCCCGAAAATACAGAAAAAAAGAACCGAGAGAGATGCAAGATCTCGCTTCGGTGTACAGATGAATAAAATTCGAAAGAAAAGGTAACAGAAAAAAGGAGACGAAGAAACCATTATTTCAGCAAACACTCTTTGTCTTTAAAAACGTTACTTTTTCACGGACACGTATTATCAATCATCGGTTTTCTTATAGATAATTTTGTATAAAGAAAACCAACCAGCGTCGAAGGTACCTCATTCAGATTGGAAACAAAAAAATCGTACCTGTTGCAACTTATCGATGAGCTGGCACATGGACGACAGCGAAACGCCATCAGCGAGCACTCGGCAATGGTGTTTCTTCGAGGTACTTCAACTCGATCGAGTTTTGACCTTAGGTTTTCTGATTTTGCTCAAAATTTTCTTGCGAGTCCCCTTCTACAGTCTAATGACATCGTCATTTCAATCCTGATCCTTCAAGAGGTGGGGGGAGGTGGTTTGATTTTTAAATTTAATCCCTGCCCACATTACTTCTTAAAATTAAAAAAAGTTGGGAGAGGGGGAGGGGGGAAATTGGGGTATGGGGAGGGGTCCGATTGCAAAATTAGGTCGATATTCGAACTCGATGACCCCAAATTAGTGAGCATCAATGCGCTACACTTTGTTGCATGCGTTTTCTCAAAATTGAGGTGCTGGGGACACTGAGGGGTCGAATCCAAAAAATAAGCAACCTGTATCTTTTTTTGATGTCACTGGATGCAAAGAAAGTAAAATAGTTACTCTCTCAATTATAAATCAGTGAAAATTACCGAAAATCACTGAGAAACAGTCAGAATTGCAGCACAGAAGAAAATCAGTGAATTTTTTCACTGAAAACAAATCAGTGAAAATTCACTAAAAACTCAGTGATATTTATGAAATTCACTGAAAAATCTGTGAAATTCTTTGAATAATCAGTGAAAAAACACTGAAAACCAGTGAATTTCACTGATTTTTCCTGTGCTGCAATTCTGACTGTTTATCAGTGATTTTTCACTGATTAGGAATGAGAGAGTAGGGGGGGGGATTTACGATGATTGAATGATTGTTGAACGCCACAAACGAATTACAAAGATAAAAATAAACATGCATTTTAAAAATCGAAAAATTTCTTTAATTTGAAGTGAAGCCATGGAATCTTTTGGCCATTTTCGGAAGGGAGGGGCTAAAATGGAGAAAAAGAGGAATCAAAATCTATTGAAAAATTGAGAAATCTGTTGGTATTTTCAAAACTCTCTCATTTCTGAATCAGTGAAATTTATCAAAAATCACTGAAAATCAGTCAGAATTGCAGCACAGTAATAAATCAAATCAACATTTTTCACTGAAAGGAAGTCGGTGAAAGAAAATCACTGGAAATCAGTGAAAATTCACTAAAAACTCAGTGAAATTTATGAAATTCACTGAAAAATGTGTGAAATTTTTTGAATAATAAGTGAAAAATCGCTGAAAATCACTGAATTTTACTGATTTTTCTTGTGCTGAAATTCTGACAATTTATTAGAGATTTTTCACTAATTCGGAATGAGAGAGTAGGCGGATGATACAAGTACATACAAATTTGAGCAAAGAAAAATTTTAAAAATTGCCATATTTTTGGAACAAACAATACTCCCTTATTCCGAATCAGTGAAAAGTCACTGATAAACAGTCAGAATTGCAGCAAAGAAAAAATCAGTGAACCAGCAATTTTTCACCGATTATTCAAAGAATTTCACAGATTTTTCAGCGAATTTCATAAATATCACTGAGTTTTTTGTGAATTTCATAAATATCACTGATTTTTTTTAGTGAATTTCATAAATATCACTGAGTTTTCAGTAAATTTCATAAATATCACCGAGTTTTCAGTGAATTTTCACTGATTTCCAGTGATCTTCTTTCACTGACTTCCTTTCTGTGAAAAATTTCAACTGATTTATTACCGTCCTGAAATTCTGACTGTTTTTTTAGTGGTTTTTGATAAATTTCACTGATTCAGAAATGAGAGAGTACTCTCTCAATTATAAATCAGTGAAAATTATCGAAAATCACCGAAAAACCGTCAGAATTGCAGCACAGGAGAAAATCAGTGAAATTTTTTTGTACTGAAAACAAACCAGTGAGAAAAATCACTGAAAAATCAGTGACATTTTTAAAATTTGTTGAAAAATCAGTGAAATTTTTTGAAAAATTAGCGAAAATTCGCTGAAAATTAGTGAATTTTGCTGATTTTTCTGGTGCTGCAATTCTGACTATTTATCAGTGAATTTTCACTGATTCAGATTGAGAGTTACTTACGTACTTTCTAAATTTGAATCACTAAAATTAGTGAAAATCTGCCTTCTTGAATTGGTGAAATGAAGCACACTCAAAATCAGTGATTTCTCACTAATCTTTCTGAAATGATTATTGATTTTTTCTAACAAATTTGAAATTGATTGAGAAACTAGTGATTTTTGACTGAAAAATCACTGATTTTCAGTGAATCTCATAGATTCAAAATGGCGTGAATTTTATCAAATTTGATTCCGGTTTAGGGAGGTTCATTTAATTGAAATAGATCGAGCGAAAATGTTTTGAAAAATTACATTTGAAAGGAAAAAAATACATGCTTGGCATTTTTATGCTTAAGAGGAGCACTTGAGTCCCCTGACACCCCCCCCCCCCCATGTGTGACTTGGAAGGTGATTGACAACTTACTTGATAATATCAACACGTTTTGGATTTTGAGTTCACTTCTCTCACTCCTTTTCTTAGACCTCATTGGAGTTTTCGTCCAAAATTATCCTTGAAGAAAATTCCAGAGGTCATTCAAATTGAAAAATTTCAAAATTTTTGAGTAGGGGCCCTTTTCTTTCCAAGAAACTTTTTTTTTGGTAAAATAACATCAGAAACAAACTCAAGAAATGAAAAAATAAACATTTCCACACTTCAGCCAAGAGTTGAGAATTTTTGAATTTTTTTGAATCCCTTCTCCTTTAATCTTGGTGACAGTGAACTATCCTTTAGGGTCACAATAAGTCCAAAAAGCGATTCAGGAACCTCGAAAACCAAAATCAAGCCAAAATATTTATAAACAATTCGAGATTAGGTAAATTAAAATATAAACCAAAATGGTTTCATCATAATCAAGAACGATTCGAAATGACTCATAGGACGTTCAGGGGAGGGGGGCGGATGAAAAATCTGAACACAAATTCGAAATCAGCATTTTCAAATTAGTAGAAATCGATGTGTTACTTCATTTTTTATTTTTTTTTTATTTTAATCAAAATTCCGGACCCCTGTACTTTCAGGACAGTTGAGATCCCATTTTAAAAATTTGTTGATTGAAAAAGGAATAAAAAGAGCAACTCATTGTAATTTATTTTTTTCAGATTTTTAAATAGTAGCTTTCATCTTTTGTACTTATCATGAGAGTTGAACTTCCATCACAAAAGTTCAACCTTGAACTTTTCAAAGTATGATTATTGATTTTGAATCTCCTTCCAATTCTCTACAAAACTTTGGGCCTAACCAATCTCGAGATCTGAGCCTTCAAAATTGAGCCTTTTCGTAAAAAATTCAGAATTTTACAAAAATTACGAGGACCACCCCCCACCCCACCCCCTGAAAGATTAGGATCAAAATGACGGTCGAGGGGAACCCGTAAAGCTTTTTTGAGCAAAATCGAAAGACCTATGACCGAAACCTGGTCGAGTTGTCATGGAATATATTTTGTTTCTGATTTCGGCAAAAAACAATAATCGTCGATCTCAGTTTTGGAAATCTACAAAACCAGTACCCATTCCGCAAAGTCTGGTGGATCTGCCCATGTATCTCATCTGCTGGACGCATTTACCAGATACACGTATGTTGAGCGACTTTCGCATCCTTCCGATGGCCGGATCTCTCACGCGCGCGCGTTCGACGTGCTAACAAAAGCAATTTGCCTATCGACGTCTTCCAATTTAACAGTAAACGTTAAACCGTGACAAATGTGTCCGTTTCGTGGTAAGCCAAAGAAAAAAACCTACACTTTTTGGTGTTTTTGCCGCCTCGTCCTCTTTTTTTTTTTCATCTCCGTCTCTCCACCAGAACGTATTTTTCGCGCACAATAACTCGGAAAAGTATAGAGAGCATCTCGATACCAGCGACGTGCTCTTCTATCATTATACTCGCCATTAACAAGACGGTTTTTCTATTCTTCGAAACTTCGGCGATGGCGACAGCGGCAGCATCGAGACCGTAAGAAAAGCCGCGTTTTTACCAAATCTTCTCTCATCGTGGCCGCCTTAAAAAATAACGCGGTATCACCGATGACTGCCTCGCAGCTTCTTTCTTTTCCTGGTTATCGAGGACCAGCTGTTCGGCGTCTTTTTTTCTCCTATTCGAGGTCATCGACATCGTTTCGTCTCCGGTGCATTGTTTTTTCCCTATTTTTCCGTTTCGAGGAAAATTATCGACGGCGAGAACGGGAACTCTGCAGTCCACTTTGCGTTGAACGAACTGCCATTTTCCAAGACCGGGTTACACGGTGTGGCCATCTTTTGTGATGTAATGTGGTGATTGATCCAAAAAATAACGTGCAGTAGACAGCCATTCAAGATTGGTGCTGATGGGTTGGTCATTGACTTTAAAAGGAGCATGTAACTGGATCGCAGATTCGTGAAAGGTTTTGC
Organism: Pseudococcus viburni; assembly: GCA_033439095.1. Lineage (NCBI taxonomy): Eukaryota > Metazoa > Arthropoda > Insecta > Hemiptera > Pseudococcidae > Pseudococcus > Pseudococcus viburni. Next base: position 308,088 of record JAVBJF010000250.1, read on the forward strand.
AGAAGTATTGGCGATCTAGTTACTCGTATATTTGGTAATCGTTCTGTCTGTACTTAAATGTTGCAGGAACCGGAATTAAGCACAAAGAGAAAGATAAGAGTAGGGATCGAGCAAATAGGAAATAAGATTTTTTTTTCTGAAAATAGGGAGAAAATGGGAGAGCTTACTTCCTAATCAAGTATTAACAAAATCGTATCGTTCTTCACTTTTTTTAATCGAAAAAATTGGGTTCGAGTCGGAAAACGTTTAAAAGTGACGATCGAGAGAGAAATTGTGATGATCTGGAAAATTTTGCATTCCAAGTCAACTCTCTCATTTATAAATCAGTGAAAATTATCAAAAATCACAGGAAAACAGTCAAAATTGCAGCACTGTAATAAATCAGTGGGAAAATTTCACTGAAAGCAAACAGTGAAAAATTTCACTGAAAGCAAACAGTAAAAAATTTCATTGAAAGCAAACAGTGAAAAATTTCACTAAAAGCAAACAGTAAAAAATTTTACTGAAAGCAAACAGTGAAAAATTTCCCTGAAAGCAAACCGTAAAAATTTCACTGAAAGCAAACAGTTAAAAATTTCACCAAAAACAAACAGTGAAAAATTTTACTGAAAGCAAACAGTAAAAAATGTCACTGAAATCAAACATCGAAAAAGTCACTGAAAGCAAACAGTGAAAAATTTCACTGAAAGGAAAACAGTAAAAATCTCAATGAAAGCAAACAGTGAACCCAATTCACTGAAAGCAAACAGTGAAAAAACTTACTGGGAAATCAGTGAAAAAACTTACTGGAAAATCAGCGAAAATTCACTGGAAAGTCGATAAAATTTCTGAAATTCACTAAAAAATCAGCGAAAATCCGCTGAAAATCAAAGAATTTTGCTGATTTTTCTGTGCTGGAATTTAGATTATTCATCAGTGACTTTCCACAGATTCAAAATGAGAGGAAAAGGAATCGAAACAAGTACTATTCGAGTGGAAAATTTTCAATTTCAGCTTCGTTTCTTCCCTCAATTACATACCTACCAGATTTTCTTTTTTTGTTTCAAAATGTTCACTTACCTTTACAGCCTCAATAATAAAATACTTATTAATGAAAAGATACTACAGAGAAATGGAGAAAAAATTCAAAAATAATCGACCAAGAAAAATTAAAATTAAAATTTTGGCAAAAAATCAGAAAAATTCAAAGAAAATGATTTCAAAGGTGGTAAATTTTCAGGGAAAAAAGTTCTGGTGAAAATTGAAAAATTTCCACCAGAACTGAAAAATCACAGCAAAAATTTAAAATTAACGACAAAAATTGAAATATTTTAGCAAAAGTTGAAGGAAAATGGCTTCAGAAGAGGTATTCAGCAAAAATTGAAGTTTTTGCTAATATTCAAAAGGTTTAGCGATAATCGAAAGATACTTGCCATAATTGAAAAGCATCAGCAAAAATGGAAATATGTTGGCTTGAAAATTGGTAACAATGTCGAAATTTTTTTGCAAAAATTGAAGAAAAGTGATTTCAAAAGAGGGTAAATTTTTTGGCATTTGTTGACCGTAATGCTTCAAAAAAATCATACTTCAATATACGTTTTTATCCATTAAATTAGGAATTTAAAAAAAATTGATACGTTTTTACCAAAATTGAAAAATTGAGGAAAAATTGTAAAGTTCTTGTTAAAATAGAGAAATGTTGACAGAAATTTAACGAAAAATGACTTCCAACAAGTCGAAGTTGAATTAATGAACAAGTCGTTGAGTTTCTAAATCTAAAAGTTTTACTGTGATCTCTCCTCTTCCCTCTTCCCTCTCCATTGGAAAATTCTCCACAGAGAAAAAAACAGGAATGTTACCCCTTTTTTTTAAAAGAAAAATGCGAAAATTTAATTTATTGAAACCAAGTTCTAAAATTTCCAAAAAATTAAAAATAATTGAAATACAATATAGGTTAAGGTATAGTTTTCTAAAATTATTAAATTTCTTGCACTCATTGGATATTACTGACAAGGGAAACATCCCAACCCAACTTAAAGTAAATTTTTGAGCCCAAACAAAAATAAATCGAAATCTAAAATTTCAGGTTCTGAAGTTCATTTCTCGAATTTTTGAAATTTCAAAATTATCTCATTGCTCTGCAAAATATAAAAATTTAATCTAATCAATAAAAAACGCTGAAATTTGGTATACAGCCTATTTTCACACTGCCGAATCGACTGGGATCGGTTTCGAGACGTTTTAGAGCCTCCAGAAAATTGTGGTAGTCTTCAACTTTCAGTTTTTTACCTCAATGCATGCACAATGGGCATATTTTCAAATACCTATTTTTCGGAAAAATTTTCTGTTCAAAAACGTGAATTTTTAACTCAAAATTATGAATTTTGGAAAATTGTGCTTTAATTGATTGAGTAAGTCTCTAATACTGATAATCTGCGATTATAGGTGCTGAAGTTCATATGGACCATTTTTATGGGCTTTTCTCCAGCGCTAGAAAATTCCAAAAATCTCTGGTGACTTCATAATGTCTCAAACCCGGTTTCAATCGATTCGGCAGGTCGAAAATAGGGTATATACCAAATTTCAGCTGTTTTCGTTGATTGGATCAAATTTTCATATTTTACAGCGCGATTAAGTATATAAATTTGAAATTTCAAAAATTCGCCAAAAATCGAAAAATGAACTTTAGCACTTGAAATTTTGGATATGGGGTTCTTTTATGATGTACTTTCAATTTATTTTTATTTGGGCTCAAAATTTTACTTTGAGTTGAGATACCTCGCCGTGAGCAAAATATGAGAGACTTGTAATTTCATAACATATACGAGATTTTGGCCCAAATTCTTCGATTGGAAGGGGGGGATAAAATTTCTTTTTTTTTTAATGAAAAATGCTACACTAAACAGAAATCTACCGCGAGAAATTTTTTTCAATTTTTTTTAAAATTTCAACTTTTTGTAGATACTTACACTTCATTCAATAGAAAAAACACATTTTTTTCTCAAAAAAAATTGTAACTTATAATTCAAGAAGTTGGATCAAAAAATTTGTAAATCTTGGAGAATTCTCAAATTTTTAATAATTTTGTTCATTTTTTGACTAACCTACTGCCTTCCTCTTCCATTTTCCCCTAGAATAACAAAAAGAAAAATCTACAGACTACTTTTTAAATCCTCACCACTTTTTGTACCCTTTTTCAGATTTTGAACCCGATCAAACGAGGAGACATCTTGTAAAAATTTTCTCATCTTTTCAAATCCTCCAACCAAATCTTTGAAATTTCTCCACCTAAATTTTTCTTCTTCATCTACAAAACTTTTCACGACTGCCCCAATTCCTCAACTTAACGACCTCTTCCATCAATTTTTACACTTGCATTTCAACTCGACTATTTTATCGATGGAAATTATGGCACATCGACAAAAAATCCAAACAATTACATAAATCGTCGTTTTATCGTGCTGTAAAAATACGTACAACTTATCAGACCCCCCGCCACCACCCATTTCTAATTGCTTTTCGGAAACGATTAAAGAGACGTAGCTGTAATAATCTGTTTATCTACACTCAATTCGGTTCTTTTCAAGTTTACGTTTTTTTCGAGTACTTCGAAATATATTGTATTGCTATAATTACAGGAAAGGGAGGCGAATTTTTCCATATCGACAAGGGCCCCATTTGGCGACGGCGGCGCGGAGTTAATCACCTTGTTTTTTTGTCTTCTTTTTTTTCTACTTCGGGTACTTAATAAATATACGCGAGTGTGATTAATAAACGAATGTTGAGTCACGTTCGTATTGTTATAAAGACACACACTGCAGACCGGAGAGGCGTAGAAGAGGTACGTGTAACGTAACGTGTCGAAAAAAAACCTAATGATAAATAATTTTTTTCGTTTTTTTTTTCTTTCAAAGTGAATGAAGAAATCACACGGTATAATGTAAGTGCTCCTGTGAAACAACGTGTAGGGAAAAAAGCATCGTAGATGCCGATAGACGCGTCCTATCGTATCGTACTCGCTCGTTAATTAAAATTATTAATCGAGTCGGATTATATGGCGAGAGAGAGGAGAAAAATCCAAGCGTGTACTCGGAAATAAACGCTTATGTACGTTTTCTGGTAATTTAGTTTCGAATTGGGTATCTTTGGATGGCGATCACCTCTACTCCGCTTTCTCATCCCATCTCAGGCGTCGCCAGTCTTCAGAACAATAATCGAAATTAATGAGCGAATATGAAACTTTCCAACGTCTGTGGAAGGGATCGATGTTGAGAAATACGACGCGATATATTTCAAATACGCGAATACCAGATGAGGAAGTGTTCGAGATAGATTTTCGTGGAACTGTACGGAAAATAGGCGGTTTGAGAAAGAGACGATATGAGAATAAGAGAAAGACAGACTCCGGAGACTTATCGATAGGCAGTAGCATCGTAATATCTAAACGAGACGATATATTATTTAGAAAGAGATCTGCGTACGCGATTGAGAAATATCGCCTAGATTTTATTATTTATGACGGTGCGTACGGATGGACGCGTCCGTATATGGCATCGGACCGGCCGATGGACCGTTGTCAACCTCCGGAGGTTTTCCCCGCTCCTGGGCAACGATGATTAATCGATCGTAATGACCCGGCTGAGCCGGAGAAAAATCCACCATTCGACACGTAAAGGAGAAGTTTTCCAAAAAGAAAAAAACCTCAGAGAACCAGTTGCTGTCATCGTCCTCCTCTGGCCATAAGGAGTATATGGGTAATCGACGTCGTGGGTCGTCTCGGGCGCACCGCCTTGGTACCCTTGGCCGGCTATTCCATCACCATAAGCCCTGGGAAACATATTCGACGAGAACGTCATCCAAGGAGGATCGGAGACGGTGCGGCGGAACGTGAAAAAAAAAGGGTTAACGAGAAACAAATCTATCGGGAAGAAATTTAATATGTAGAAACATTCCACGCATTGCGTGCTAGGAAGGTAAAGTGGTTCAGCCTCCTTCACAATCGATTGTTCGCAATTACCAACAACAGATGGATGAGAAGATTGGCCACCGGCGGTTCAGAAGAGGGCCACCTAGATAAACATCAACGCGGCTATAGCTCGCCGACGTCTGATTCAGTGGTCATTAAATTACCTTTACACGTCACTTACACGAATAATTCGATTCGGTTGTAGACGGACGACGACGCGGCGATGACGGTGACGGTGGACGACCACGACCATACGACGACCAACAGCAACCCGGACTACACGAGATATTTACATTCTTTGATGCGTTTAAAATACGCTGGCGATTTTATCGCTGTCAAAACGATTACGTTATCATTGAAAAATATCGGGTGTTAGATTACCCACCGGGCCGATTAATATCGTTTTACCCGAACTACACGTACCGTCGATGACTTAATAGGCGAAAAAATTCTACCGGTTGCCTATATACGTACCTGTGTGTAGCTGTCTACTATCCTACGTGTACAACCGCCCCGCGAGACCGCCTGGGATTCGGAATATGGATAATGGTAATGTGCCAAGACAGATTGGTAGGTCGAAGACGCCAATGTGAACAGGATCGAGAGACAAAATGACAGAAATTTGATGGAAACGATATCGTTATCTTTATTTACCCCCCCCCCCTTCCTTGAAAGCTTTCTAGCCTTTGCCTGATTAAAAAAATAAGAAACACTTTCACTTAGAAGGATAATCTCAAAATTCCAATTCAAAATATTCACTTTCGTGATTTTTTCATTCAAAGGCCATGAAAAAGGTAACAGGTCAATTGCTCGGAATAAATTGTCTATGGTCTATTCCTCGTGGACCATTCCCCATCTGTGACAATTCCCTGTCCAGTTACATTTTTCCGTGAGTCATAATTCCCCAACCGTACAATTTCCAACAAGCACCCCCCCTCCCCCCTCCAGGAAAATGTTTCATGAATTGATTTTTTTTTTATTTCCAATAAAACATTTTCATCAAAAAATTACAAAAAAAAGTCATAGCAAGCGCATTGCTATAGAAGAGTCGAATTTTTGGTTAGGAACTTTTGTTGGAATTCATTATTTAATCAAATTTACTTTTTGGGACCTTTAATAGTCCCTACGGTTAACTCGGGCATACCCACTTTTTGAACACGGTTGAAATGTGGTTTTTATTTTAGTATGACCCCAAAAAAATTTTCGAGAAGTGGAGACATCAAAAATTTCCCTTAGGAGTGGAGGAAGGGGGAGTTTTAGGGAAGGTTTTACCCTTATTTTTCCACATGAAAGGGTTGGGGTAAATTTGGTGTCATTTTCATATAATTCGACCCTCCTGAACTCGAATCTGCGATTAGTTTTCCAATCTAAAGCGTAGAATTATCACAATCGTATGATTTGTATCGCGAAAAGAGGCCAATTTTGAGGGAAAAGAGGTAAAATTGCAATTTTTTTCATCTTGAGACGAGTAATATGGATCAAGTCAGGTTTGAAACCAGTTTTTTACATAATTCGAACCTTCTGAATTCGAATTTGTTATTGGTTTCCCCATAGGAAGTGAAGTAGCTTCTTGATCGTCGTTTTTTGGTAGTGAAAAACAACCCATTTTCGCTAAAATCGACTCGAATTCGCAATCTCTCATCTTCTCAACCCAATACCTCGAATCAGTCCTGGAATGAAACCATTTTTAGACATAATTTGAACCTCCTGAAAACGAATTTTTGATTAGTTTTGCGATTGGAAGCAGAGAATTCTCTCAATCGTGAAATTATTGTAACGTAAAATGTCCAATTTTTCGCCAAAACTGACATGAAATTGCGATTTTTAATTTTTTTAAACACTACACGTCCTCCCAGTTGTGGTATAAAGTCATTTTTTTGCCCATTCAAACTTTTTGGACCCAGAGAAAGCGCCAACAAAATTTTTAGCTTCTTGCGACTCCAGGGAGCTGAACCATGGCTTCTCAAAGTAAGGATTTCTTTTTAAAAAAAGTTTATTCAGCCCCTTCAAGTCGCATTGAGCTAAAATTTTTTTTGGAATACTCTCAAGTAATCAGTTACCATTTTCTTTAAGCTGAAATTTAGATATGCGGGAAACAAAATCGTTATTTATCAGGGGTAAAAATTTCAGAAATTTTGACCTAATTCAATCTGGAGCCCCCGGGCAGAGAAAAGTTACGTTTTTGGACCTCAAAAGAAGTGGGAATGAGCTAGGAAGCTGACATTTGAATACCTATGTTGGAAACAAAATTATCAATATTCATTAGTGGAAAATTTTTTGGAAATTTCTTTCACTCTTGGCTTGATTTGGGACCCTCGTTTATCAACAGTTTTGGGGTATTAAGTGGCCAAAATAAGCAACGGTAATTTAGTGACCTCTACAGACCTTACATCCAAAATTTCAGCTATCCAGATCATTCTGTTTGGGCTGTGAGCAAACAACCTACATAATTCTCATAATGAATGTGGCAATAGTTCACCTAACAGGAATTTTTACCGATCAGAAATTTTCGCTTGGGGAAATTTTCATCAAAAAATCATAATTTTTAGCGTAAAAAACTCGGGCTAGGTAAAATGTCAAGGGAAATTCACTACCTATTTTAATCAAGAATGAAAAAAAAAAAAAAACGATTTTCATTCAGAAGTCACGATTTTGAATCAAATGTAACGAAAGATCATAATTTTAATAAAAAAGAAAATGTCTCAAAACATCATCATTACTGGTTTCAAACTTTGGAAAAGGCCACAAAAGTTATGATTTCGACTGAAAATACAAAAAAGACCATTTTTATTCAAGAACCCACCAAGAAGCTTGTATGGATCATCAAGCCAATTGAACTCGAGAAAAAGTCATTATTTCAAATCAGAAATCAAAAATCATAAAACTCTAAATTCTGAATGTATGGAGTCATTATGTAAAGAAAACATTTCAAAAATCATAATTTTTGACATCAAAATCTTGAAAAAATACACAATAACAAAATCAAAAAAGACAATTTTTCTTCCAAAAATAATGAAAAAATAAATGATTTTCAAGTAACGAAAAATCTTTAAACAGAAAATGATAATATTGAAAACAATAAATTTGCAAAAAAGTAATATCTTGTGGTAGAATTCAAAAGTCATAAAAGGCCAGATTTTGAATCAAAGGCCATGAAAAAGTCATCAAAGGTAGTTAGATATACAAAATAGAAATACCTCAAAAATCAAAATTTTTGATTTCGAGGTCTCAAAGGTCAAAAAAAATTTATAATTCTGATTGAAAATTCAAAAAGTCCATTTTCTATTTTTAAAAGTCAAAAAATTTTGGTCATCAAAGTCGAGAAAAATCTGCGAAAAAATCACACAATTGAATTTGAAAAAAAATTGACTTCAGAAAAAGACAATATTTTGAGTAAAAATCAAAAGTCATAAAAAAAGTCACAGAGGACATGTAGTCATTCTATTTACAATTTTTCATAAATTATAATTTATATTTAGTATTTAAACTTTCGAGCTTAGTAGAAAGCCAAAAATATGTTCTTACCAAAAAAGTCCATTTCCATCAAAAGTCATGAAAAAATCATAATTACGAATCAAAGGTCACGAAAAAACGTTACACTAGTAAAATGGAAAATATGGTAAAAAATTGAAAAATTTTAATTTATATAAAAGATCACTGGAATTTAAGAGTCACAAAAAAAAGTCTCGATTCTGAATTACTGATTACAGTGGGCTCGAAACAAATTTTTAAAATTTCTCATAAATCATAAGTTTTGGGTTTTAAGAAGTTTCAAACAAGAAAATAGGTAGTTAAAATCTGACAAAAAATTCAAAAAAGTCGATTTCCGTTCAAGAGTCATGAAAAAGTCATAATCATGAATTTAAGAATAAAGACACATCATAATTGCAAAAAATTGTGTAAAATCTAAAAAAAAGTTTTGGAAAAGTCACTGTAATTCAAATTTTAAAAGAAACGATTTTAAATTAGAGGTCATACAAGATCATAAAAAGTCATAATGGGTCATAAAAAGTCATAATGGGTCATAAAAAGTCATAAAGGGCCATAAAAAGCATACATGGTCATAAAAAGACATAAAGGGTCATAAAAGGCATAACGGGCCATAAAAAGCATAAAGGGTCATAAAATGCATAAAGGGGCATAAAAAGGCATACAGAGTCATAAAAAGGCATAAAGGGTCATACAAGGCATAAAGGGTCATCAAATATACAAAAGAGAAAAAAATTTCAAAATCATGATTTTTGATTTTAAAGGCTTTGTGGAAGATAAAAATCACCAAATTTAAAAAGTCCATTTCTACTGAAATGTCACCAAAAATTAGAATGAGTAATCAGAAGTCACGAAAAATATGCAAGAAAAAACACAACGTTGAATTTGAAAAAAAGTCTCTAGTTCAAGAAGTCAAAATTTTAATTAATAAACAATGGTCATAAAAAAAGTCAAAATTCTAAACAGATTTCATAAAAAGTCATCAATCATATTTTAAAGAAAGAAAATGCCGTATCACAAAGTTAAAATTTAAATAAAGTTGTGAAAAAGTCACAGTGTTTTCATTCATAATTTTAAAGGCCACATTGACAATTCAAATGTCATCAAAATCGAACCTGAATAAGTTATCATTGTTATCTACTCATTAAGAGTTATTATACTTCAAAACTGAAAACGTCTCGATAAAACCATAGGTAATTATTGACTTCAAAAATTCAGAATTTGGTAAGTAATTTTTTTGGGAAAAAGTCACAACTCTGAATATAAATCTAAAAAAGCCCACAGTTCCTACTTTAAAAATCCTGAAAACCCCCATTCTTTTCGTGAAAAACGTAGCAAGAGTCTCAGAGTCGAAAAATTATAATTTTTAATAAGAAAACTTTCCAACTTTACAAAATCGTTTCGAGAAAGTAACTCCAAAAGCCATGATCTCGATAATAAAAATAAAAAAGCCACAAAAAATCACACTAGTAGACATAAATTCATCAATACGGCTAGAAAAGGAAATAAACTTTCGAAAGAATACCATATAATACGACTGGGGACGAGGAAAGGAGTTATAAACCGTCGTCGATGGACGTGTTGCTGCGACGATTTAACGAAGACGTCGTCGCGTCACCATATTCGACGCAGCTCGATTTTCAGCCAACACGTATAGATATCATAATTCGTCTTGTATACGTATTAAATACGTAATACGAAAGCAATTTGAAAATTTTACGACTGGAATAGCCCGAGCAACGGAGCTGCCACCGCGTCGCGTCGCACAGTGGGATAGGAAAATTTCTAGGTGGCAAAAAATCAGAAACCACGGAAATAGGGGTTTTCGGGTGCGCTGAATCCATTTCTGAACTCGGTTTTACCTGAAAGCCCCGAGGGGAGTGAGGGGAAGGGGTTCAAAAATCAAATTTTTGAAATTTTCAGTGTAGGGTGTCGAAATCTATGGTTTTTTGCCTCCTGAATTCGATTCCGGCATTATTTTTGCAAAAAAGGTCAACGGGGAGTGGAGGGAGGGGGTTAAAAACCGAATTTTCAAAATTTTCCGAGTAGGGTGTCAAAATCTATGGATTATTGCCTCCTGAATTCGATTCCGGCATTTTTTTACAAAAAAAGTCAACGGGGAGTGGAGGGAGGGGGTTGAAAACCGAATTTTCAAAATTTTCCGAGTAGGGTGTCAAAATCTATGGATTATTGCCTCCTGAAATCGATTTCGGCATTATTTTTGCAAAAAAGTCAAGGGGAGGGGGTTGAAACCCGATTTTTTTGAAATTTTCAAGGCCTTAAAGAGAAATGAACAAAAAAGAACTGAAAAACACAGTATTACTTAATACACTATTATTAATATTTTACATGTTTTCTTAAAAATGATATATTATGACTACTCTTCTTCATCATCATCAAAATCAAAATCTTTGCTTGGTTCATCATTGGGTGGGGCTACTATTTCTTCCTCTTGATTATCAGTTACCTACTAAATCTTAGTTTGTTAACGCCATTCCTAAAAGCAATAAATGTCGTTAGAATGAACAGACTTAAGTTGATATTCAAATTCGATGACCTCAATTTATCAATAATTAAGAAGACACATGTTATTTGCATTTCTTTGCAAACAGTTTTTTAAAAATTGGTGAGCTAGGGTAGGACAGAAGGGTCGAGTCCAAAAAATAACAAATATTCGAACTCAGTGCCCTCAAAAACCTAAAGAACGACATGTCACACATTATTCTACACTTTTTTGAATTTTGACCCTATCAAGGGGGCTGTAGGGGGGTTCAAAGGGGTCGAGTGAAAAAACTAAATGCATATTCGAACTCAGTGCCTTCAAAAACCTAACAAACGACACGTCACACCATTATTCTGCACTTTTTTTGATTTTTGACCCTATCAAGGGGGTTGTAGGGGGTTCAAAGGGGTCGGGTGAAAAAACTAAATGCATATTTGAACTCAGCGCCCTCAAAAACCTAACAAACGACACGTCACACATTATTCTACACTTTTTTGAATTTTGGTCAAAAATTTTGAACCACTGAAATGCCGCTATACCCAAGAGTGGGTACTAGTGGGTAAATGTAATTAGCACAAACGATAGTACACATATCAAGGAAAAAAACTACGCAAAGCATTTTCCGGATCATTTCGGATCATAGTTTATACAACAACTTAAAGATAAATTATGCATAGATGTGATGACATAACAATACTTACATTAAAACTCTGATAGCTTCGTTGGTAATGATCAAATTGCCAAAATGAATTAACCACTGAATTCGCAATGAAAAATACTATTAAACAATGTGCTCACATTCCTTATACAATGTAGTTTAATGATAACCAAGAGCAGTTGAAGAACACACATGTTATCTATAAACCAGTCTGGCGTTTACACCGCGATGTTTCAAGCGTTGCCATGGCAACAGGTTTGCATCCCAACACATGAGAAATATCACATTCGATGCTCTAAATGTAATAGAACACCATACCTTAGATTTCGCATCTTTTTATTGAAGTTGAAATTTTAGGTATTTTTGAATTATTGCCACCTAGAAATTTTCCTATCCCACTGTGCGTCGGCCCGGTCGCGGATTAAATGTGCACTCGTAAAAACGATCTTCGTGAAATAATACAGGATATACGGACAATAAAGCATAAAGATCATGATGAAATGCGTTCGCCTTATTACTCGAAGACAGAAAAAGATAGAGAAGCACTGCTCTTAATGATACCCAATAATGAATAGTCTATCGTTACAGACGCTTAGCTACGAATTGGTTAAACATTTTTCTTAGCAGCTTTTCGAATTTCGCGCGGCCTCAAGTTCTTACTCACGTGTCTTCTATTTTAGATATGCATATTTTTTAATATGCCGCATATGGCCATTGGCCAATGCTGCGGCACGTTGCAGACATAGTTGACACTCCAGGATATCGCACACGATCACGTATGATTAACGGTTTCGAAAATCTCCACTAGTAGGTAATTATACGCTTGGGAACAGAAAACCGACCGAACTGACGAGAGCGAATTACCAATATCACGTATTATTGTATATTCGGGAATTAATCTTTTTTTTTTTTGGGTAGATATCTTTACTACAGTTACCCATTTATTAGTAGGAGATCGGAGTAACACACCTGTACCGAACAAGTTATAGTTCGCTACGGTTGTACCGTAGAAAACGAAAGTTATTTTTGACTTGGAAGTTGAGAGTATACGTGAATAGGTTTAGGCGATGCAGCAGAGGAGGGTGTTACGATTCACGAATACGAATATGTGACATGTAAGGACGATGGGATAAGACTACCATAAATGGTAAAAAGGTATACCAGTAACCTAGTTCCTGGTTTGGACTAGAATTTTTATAAATAGCTGGAAGTTCTTGTAGGTATGTGTACGAAAATGAAAACCGAACTGTGTCTGTAGCTTCGGGAGCTAAAATGATTCGCGTGAGGTATCCTTGAAATGTATTGTTATTTTTGGATCGGACCGGAATAATCGAGGGGATTACATCATTCAGGTAGAGAGCTACGATGTGAGAAATTTTTGGGTATATTTCTCGGACTGTGCTGTTTAAACGAGAAGTCTTGGCAAATTTTGAGGACTGGAGATCACTACTTTGGTTCAACATTTTTTGAACACACGGTGTTGAAATTTTTTTGTCCCTTTCCGATCGAAAATCCCCCTTTTAACCCCCAACAGAAATCACTTATTGAAGTTCTCAATAAAGAGAACTAAATGTAGAATTTGCAGTTTCTCGATAACAAACTTATAAGAATAAGAAATTATGCATTCAATTTTCGTATATTTTTCGGATTATTGGCAACATCGCAATCTAGTAAAATTCAACCCAGATCTATTGAAACAAATGTAATTTGTTTTTATTGATTTGACATACATATCTTGACTGCGTGAGACAAAATATTGTAACGTTGTCATATTTACATTCAATTTTTGATTATTGGCAACACCGCAGTTTTGAAAAATTCAATTCAAATCGATTGAATTATTAGACATTTGCTATCGTTGACTCGACGTATAAATAAATCTCAAGTGCACAAAATCAATATTGCGATGATTCCATATTCGCATTCAGGTTTTGGTCATTGGCAACGTCGCAATTTCAAAAAATTAACTCGGAATGATTGAAACTGTTAGAATGAGCAAGATGCATTCACATGAACTCGAAATACTATCATCTCGACTGTGTAAAATGGAAAATTGCACTGTTGTCAAATTCATGTCGAATATCTAATTATTGGCAACATCACAATTTTTAAAAACCATAAACTCGAATCAATTAAAATTTACAAAATTTATCTCTGTTAACTTTAAATATGTAGGTACATAATCTGGTTCATAAAATTGAATATCGCGACGTTACCGAATTTACAGCAAGAATTTGATTATTGGCAACATCGCATTCTTGAAAAAATTGAATTCGGATTAATAATTTAAATTTTCTAAATTTGTTTTTATAGATTTCAAATACAAGTCTATGGTGCGTAAAATTCCGCGATGTTGTCAAATTTATCCTTATTCAATTTTTCATTATTGGCAACGTTGAAATCATGAAAAATTTGCAATCTCTAAAAATCAACTCGGAACAATTGAAACTTTTAAAATAAGTAAGATGCATTCACGTGAACTGGAAATTATTATCATCTCAGCTGGGTAACGGTAAAGTGAGAGATTGCGATGTTGTCAAATTTATGTCGAATATCTGATTATTGACATCACAATTTTTAAAACCCATAAACTCGAATTAATTAAAATTTGCAAAATTTGTTTCGGTTAACTTTAAATATGTACATATTCTAGTTCATAAAATTGAATATCGCGACGTTGCCGAATTTTATTGGCAACATCGCGCATTCTTGAAAAAATTGAATTCGGATTTCAGATAGATTAAAATTTTAGAATTTTTTTGTAGATTTGAAATACAAATCTATGGTGCATAAAATTCTGCGATGTTGTCAAATTTATGTTCAATTTTTCATTATTGGCAACATCGCAATCATTAAAAATTCAATATGGATCGATTGAAAGGTTTAATATTGGTTTATTTTGACTTTAAATACAAACTGGAGATATCTGAATTTGAATTTTGTTATGTTGTCAAATTCAAACTCAGTTTTTGATTATTGGCAACATCAAAATTTTGTAAAAATTTACTGAAAACGATCGACTTGTTGAAGATTTGTTTTTATTGGCTCGACATCGACATACAAATTTCAGGAAGATAAATCAAGATATCGCAACATTGTCAAATTCATATTCAATTTCTGATTATTGGCAACATTGCGATATTAGAAAATTCAACTCAAATCGATGAAATTGTTCCAGATTTGCTTTTTTTCTTTTTTGTTGATTTTAATTAAACTACCTATGTACAAAACGAAAATTGACAACGTAGTCAAATTTACAATCACGTTTTGATTATTGGCAACATTGCAATCTTGGAAAATTCAACTCAAACCGATAAAATTGTTCCAGAATTGCTTTTTTGTTGATTTTAATTGAAAATCACCGATGCTCAAAAGAAAAATTACAACGTAGTCACATTTACAATCCGGTTTTGATTACTGGCAACATTGCAATCTTGGAAAATTCAGCTCAAACCGACAAGATTGTTCCAAAATTGCTTTTTTGTTGATTTTAATTAAAAACTACCGATGTACAAAATAAAAAATTACAACGTAGTTTAATTTACAATAAAGTTTTGATTATTGGCAACATCGCAATCTTGGAAAATTCGGCTCAAATCGATTAAATTGTTCAACGCTCAAGATTTGCTTTTTTATTGATTTTAATTACAAACCACTGATGCACAAAATGAAAAATTACAACGTAGTCAAATTTTTAATCAGGTTTCGATTATTGGCAACATCGAAATCTTGGAAAATTCAACTCAAATCAATTAAATGATTCAAGATTCACTTCTGTCGACTAGGGATACAAATCTCAGAAGTGAAAAATGAAATAGTGCAACGTTGCCATACTTACATTCTGTTTTTGATTATTGGCAACCTCGCATTTCAGAAAAATTTATTTCGGAGATTGTTTCAATACTCGGTGTATTTATTACTAAAAAGTCATTATTTTTGAAAAAAGTTCACAGAGATGCCAGACAAAATTGAAGACATCGAATGTCCATTTTCAAATATTGGCAACGTCGCATTTTCGCAAAAACTCGTGTTTTTATCTTAAATTACCAACTTATTCGAATCTTTTCACCCTGCTTATTCAATTTCAAAATGTACTTTCCCTCCCTCTGCCTCAAGTACCTTCTTACCAATTCTACTTCATCTTCAGAACTCTTTCTGGTATCAAAACTGAGCCAATTTTACCATAATTTCGTCTATACATCTGCCGACCCACCGAATCAATCCCAACCACACATCGTCGCCTCGTTCAAAGGTTTATTTATCAATTTTCTCGGTCGACTCTTTGATCAAGAGTCGGTTTACGCATTACGTTGTAGGTCTAGGTAAGCGCACCGAACCGCATCATCCCGAAGCTCCCACGATCTCGCTACCTCCCATGGTACCAAAAAATTAAAAAAAAAACGATACACACGAAAAGATGGTCAAATTGTCTCGAATATTTCTTCCTTTTCTACCCTGTCGGTGCAACGCACAGAGAAAAAAACCTCCGATAGCTAAAACAACAGAGAGCGGTACTTTTAATGTAGGTAAGCGTTGGAAAAAATATTCCATCTTTGGTTAGTGGAGGAAAAAACCCCGAGGAGAGGGAGACAGGCAACTGGAGAGTTTACACTGTGTAATCAATTAGCCTTTTGTTATGTATACACACGTATTCGTAGAGGCATCGGGAAAAAGGGAAGCCGATATATAAATTATAATCATGTCATACAATGGTTATCAAATATACGATACTCTTTCACATAAACATACACACACATAGATCGCGTCAATGGTGCACGAAGGGAGGAGGCGAGAGCATTATGTGAGGTCCAAAATATAATATTGTTTTATTAACTGCATCATCTTCGTCGTGTTCTTTCACCGTACGTAAGATGGAGAAAGAGAGGTGTAGCCGGGCTGCGTGTGAGTGCATAGTATACATAAATGTGTATTGAGAGTCTTTTAATAAGATATTATACGCGTCTTCATGTAACCTAATTGAGAGAATATTTTACATTGTTTTGGCTTTTGTGGTTGATAGTCGGTTCGAATTAATTATTAACGCCCGAATAGCGACGTTTATACTGCTGCAACATCATTGTACCAGTCCATAAGAGAAAGAACGCTATACGACGGAGCGAGACAAACGTAGGCAGAAAGAGGTACCGATATTGTGAGCATAATGAGGAACTAAAAAAATAACAATTTATACGTACGAGTCTATAAAATAAAAACCTTCTCAAGACATTCGAAAAGCACGATGACACCGATATCCTTGATATACTATAATAATTCGTGTATCGTACTCTACTACCCGAAAATTTCGCGTTCTCACCGCATACGAAATTTTGTTTTCTTGTATGCTAATTAAGAGTGACGCAGTCGTATACACGATTTTTCTTCCAATTTTTTTTTCTACTCTTCGGCGAGAAAAAAATTTCATTTCGCGAGGCTGACCTTGTCTCGTGGTCATATCCTGCGGCCGGCTCGTATCGGTAGCGGCAGCAACGACGTCGTACTAATTTAATATTCGCGTTTATCAAAAAAATTGCCCGCTATGTTTTCGAGGAGAAGGGGAGAGGGGAGGATTTTAACGCATGTACAGACATCACTTGTAAGCTCGAGGTCCTTCATCGACGAAAACACAACCGACAATTAAGGTATTGCTCCAGTTATACTGGGAAATTCTTTTTTTGGGCGGAGGTGTGAGCTGAAAGCTGCGAAATGAAGTGCGCAACTTTTTGGATTCTCTATCGGTGAAATTTTTTTGATAATGTGAAGTCAAAATTGTAGCACTGGGAAAATCAGTGAGAAAAATCATCGAAATTTAGTGAATTTTCAATGATTTTCGAGAGATCGAGAGATCATTATCGATTCGCCAGCGAATTTCGCTGATTTTTCAGTGATAATTTTCAATGATTTCTTTTCAGTTGAAATTTTCTCGCTGATTTCTTCCTGTCATGAAAGCCTAACATTTGATTTTCAAAAATTTGCAACTGAAAGGGTAAAATGGATGGTGAGTAATATTGAGAACTATGTGAATCAGGGCCGGACCTTATTTTTGCTACTCCTTGCTCCATGTATGACTGAAATACAATTTTGACTAAAAAATTTGTAAAAGTACTCAATGATATTTTTTTTCAAAAAATTGAAAAAATTTGAATTTTGAATAAAGAAAAATGTTGCATTTGGGTCGAAAAAATTAAATTTCACTAGAGTTAGAAATTTGTCATTTTTTACTCCCCTTCTTTTTCAATTCTGATAAGAATTTTTCAAAAAATTGAGAAATTTTAGAATGTGCTTGAAAAGTTCTTCATGTGACAGATTATGGACTTTTTTATTTCCTCTTCATCAGAAAGGAAATGGAGGGAAGGGAGAACAGAGGAGAGGTAAAGGGTATTTTTCAAAATAAAAAAATACATATTTTATACGTTCATTTCCATAATTTTCAATGATCAAGAAATCGCAACTCTCATCTAAAGATGACAATTTGAATTTCATGGATCCAAAAATCGTAGAAACATCGATCCTTGTTTTCCAAAATTAGGTATCAATTTTTATATGAAGAATCACGATGTTTCATCAACATTGATTATTCTCAAATGTCAAAACTTCAACAGGGATTGTACAAAAATAAAAAAAAAGCTACTACATTAAGGAAAAATTATGAAAATTCTTTGAAAATGTGTGAAAATTGATCAAAAATATCACGAATATTTATCAAAAATCATAAAAATAGAACATTAAAAAACTTCATTCAAATAGCATTGAAATAATAATGATCGACCTATAATTGAAAAAAAAAAATCGTTAAAATGATTTCAAAGTTGATTAGAAAACGGTGAAAATTGATCAAAATAGTCTAAAAGAAAGTCAAAATCTTGGTATTTTTCAACGCGACAATTTTTATGCCAATTTAAAGATTTTTTCGCATTTTGGAGAATTTTTTCAAAATTTTGGATTAATTTCAATTATTATTTTATGAGTTTTATTTTGCTATTTGTAACAATTTTCAAGTCACTTGAATCGAATTAATCTACATTTTCATAATACTGGTCATTTTTGATAAATCTCAAGCTATTTTCTAGATGATATTTGACGGTAATCTTATAAATTTTTGGCAAATTCGAAAATCTTTGCTCATATTTTTCCAAGTTTTTATTTTTTTTAGTGATTTCTGAAATTTTTAGTTTATGAAAATTTTTTTCAACATTCCATGCTGCTTTTC
Organism: Pseudococcus viburni; assembly: GCA_033439095.1. Taxonomy (NCBI): domain Eukaryota; kingdom Metazoa; phylum Arthropoda; class Insecta; order Hemiptera; family Pseudococcidae; genus Pseudococcus; species Pseudococcus viburni. The sequence continues at coordinate 326,890 of JAVBJF010000250.1, forward strand.
AGAGTACGACGATGAAACCCTCCTTAGTTATCCAAGTGTTGAATTATACCAGTTAATAGGCGATTTTTTACAGAGAGTCACAGTACTCACTGACAATGTAATTCGTTTCTGATTATCTACTAATTCATGCTGTGTTGTTATAGGGCTGGGCTAATGGACCATGTAGTCCGAACCCATTAAAAGAAAAAAAAAAAAAGTTGATTTTTGCAGTATGGAGGGAACGGAAAGGGAGCAATTGGCAAAAATCTAAAATTTATGATTAAAATAAAGTTTTTTTTTCTGGATCTCTTCATTCAACGTACAATTTTTACAATTTTCTTCAATCAAAAATGAAAATTTCCCCAAAAAAGGTCAGTATTTTCAATAATTCTCTGACTTGAACTCAATTTTTCAAACTAAATGAAATCTCGCCATTATTGAGGAGGTAAGAATAATATCTTTGCAATATTTCAATCAGTAGTGACACCAGGATGTTTTAAACGAGAAGGACAACACAAGTGATCGCAGAATGGAGATGTCAAAAACAAAAAAATAGGAAATTTGAGCAGGAAAAAATGAAGATAACATAATTTTTGAAAGAATTTTTCGAAATACTGGAATAAATTTTCCAAAACTTCAAATGAATTTTCCAAGTGAATTTTCCAAGATTTCAAATGAAATTTCCAAGAATTTGATGAATTATGCAAGATTCAATGAGGTTTCCAAGATATACTGCATTTAACAAAAATTCAATAAATTTTCCAAGATTGCAAATAAATTTTCCAAGATTACAAGTGAATTTTCCAATGTTTCAAAAGAATTCTCCAAGTTTTCAAATGAGTTTTCCAAGATTTCAAATAATTTTTCAAAATTTCAAATGAATTTTCCAAGATTTCAAATGAATTTTCCAAAATTTCAAATGAATTTTCCAAGCTTTCAAATGAATTTTCCAAGATTTTAAATAAACTTTCCAAGATTACAAAAGAATTTTCCAAAACTTCAAATGAAATTTCCAAGAATTTGATGAATATGCAAGATTCAATGAGGTTTCCAAGATATAATGCATTTAACAAGAATTCAATAAATTTTCCAAGATTTCAAATGAATTTTCCAAGATTAATTTTTCAAGATTTCAAATGAATTTTCCAACATTTCAAATGAATTTTCCAATATTTCAAATGAATTTTCCAATATTTCAAATGAATTTTCCAAGATTTTAAATGAATTTTCCAAGATTATAAATAAACTTTCCAAGATTACAAAAGAATTTCCAAGTTTTCAAATTAATTTTCCAAAACTTCAAATGAATTTTCCAAGATTTCAAATGAATTTTCCAAGATTTCAAATGAAATTTCCAAGAATTTGATGAATTAAGCAAGATTCAATGAGGTTTCCAAGATATAATGCATTTAACAAGAATTCAATAAATTTTCCAAGATTTCAAATGAATTTTCCAAGATTTCAAATGAGTATTTCAATATTCAAATGAATTTTCCAAGATTTTAAATGAATTTTTCAAGTTTTCAGATGAATTTTTCAAGTTTTCAGATGAATTTTCCAAGATTTCAAGTGAATTTTCCAAGATTTCAAATAAAACTGCCCAGAATTCGATAAATTAGCCAAGATTCAATAAATTTTCAATATTACTATTAAGTTTTGATGCAGTTGTCCACAATTATTGAAAAGATTGACATCGAAAAAGTGAAATTTCAACAATTTGAGGGCAAGACTTCGGCACCATCTGATGCACATATTACTTCTGCTGATGTGTACAAGACTCGTTGACCAAATTGGCATGTCTTTTCACCAAAAAAGGCCAATTTCTCTGCATCATAGTTCGTTTAATCGATCAGTGATAGCATTAAGAGCACTTAGTAAGATGAAAATGCACGATTTGTACCATCGAAACCACAGAATCACAGCAATCGAGACCAAAATCATAATCCCATACTCTCTCATTCTGAATCAGTGAAAATTCACTGATAAATAGTCGAATTGCAGCACGGGAAAAATTAGCAAAATTCACTCATTTTCAGCGAATTTTCACTGATTTTCACTGATTTTCCAGCAAATTTCATAAATTTCACCGACTATTCAGCGAATTTTCATCGATTTTCCAGTGATTTTTCTCACCGATTTGTTTTCTGTACAAAAATGTTCACTGATTTTCACCTGTGCTGCAATTCTGACTGTTCCTCAGTGATTTTCGACAATTTTCACTGATTTATAATCGAGAGAGTATTTCATAACGCCTGGGTAGTCTGGGACTCGGAATAAAATACTCGGCTCTTGGAGAGTCGACGACATCGATATTGTATAGCCGAGTTGAGAGCAGAGAAGCTTCGTATACTTAAAATGGGTACTTTGCCAGACGAACTAATGATTCGGGACGATAAAGATAGCATAATGCAATGGTTTATACGTACGTACGCGCGCGGTGGGACGCCGGCGGTGGCGACGCGACGCGTCTTGTACTGTCATTGGTGTGCACGTATAAAAATCTTCGAACGAGTGAAAAAGAGAACGATAGATGGAGAGACACAAGAGCCAGAGCTCGGTTCGACTCTGTTTGCTTGCTCTTCTCGTATGAGCTCGGTAAATGTATGGTACATATACGTGTGTACGTATTAATGTTGTAATATAAAACAACAGTGTGGCTTGTGCCGGACTCGACACACAAGCGACTGTATAGAAATAGATTACGCCGGTCGGCCCTTTCTCTTTTACGCGCGCGTTTCATTAGCGCCCCGACTTTTTACTACATTTCAATGGCTGAGCGCCAATTCAAATCTATATACACGATTCCACCCTCAATTCTGTGTACACATACGTGCATATACTCTACCAGCATCGGCACACAGAGAGCTCTATACACGGTGCACAGCCTGCCATAGTCATACTTCACGATCGACAAAGTCGTCGTCGTCATCGTCATCATCGTCGACACGATGCTGCCTCCGTTCATGTCGCTGTTGCACATTGAGAAAGAGTCGAGACTTAAAATAAACCTCCGAACGTGGTGTACGTACAGAGTATTATCGATAGCGTGTGCGACATTTCGATTTGCCATGACAGACATATCGGTCCCGTCGATGCCAGCATCGAAGGTCGAAACTCATTGGTGCTGTGTGTTTTTAGTACCCGGCGTAGTGTCTGTTTGGAAAGGTTCGAGTGGTCCTGGAAATCGGAGGGTTTCGATGTGACGAGGTTCGGAGTTTGTTTATGTTGATCTTGGCATCAGATTTTGGTGGCTTTTTTGGAAAAATAACGTGATCTAAAAGTATTGCTTTTGACCTTGCCAAGGATTGGATCTGTGGTATGTGTAGTCTCGGTTGATCAGATCTAGTTTCAGATACTCCAGAGAGGAGAGAACCAAATTTGAATTCCTAGAAGTCAATTTCTGTATTACGAGGGATTGAGGGACAAAAATTGGAGAAAATGGAAGATTTTGACAAAAAGAAAGTTTCAAAAGAAAAATTTTGAGATAAGTTCATGATCTCAAATTTAAAAAAAAGATAATAATATCGAATTCAGAAGACAAGTTATTTGAACTGGAAGTCGAATAGATCAATAGAAATCAGAATTTTTCATTACCTGATTTAAAATTTACTCTCTCATTTCTGAATCAGTGAAATTTATCAAAAATCACTGAAAAACAGTCAGAATTGCAGCACAGTAATAAATAAGTGAAAATGTTTTCACTGAAAGCAAGTCAGTGAAAGAAAATCGCTGGAAATTAGTGAAAATTCACTGGAAATCAGTGAAAATTCACTATAAATCAGTAATATTTATGAAATTTACTTAAAAATCTATGAAATTCTTTGAATAATTGGTGAAAAATCGCTGAAAATCAGTGAATTTCACTGACTTTCCCTGCGCTGCAATTCTGACTGTTTATCAGTGATTTTTCACTAATTCGGAATGAGAGAGTAGGATAGGGACAGGTGTCCTTGACAAGACTTCTATATAGAATTGTTTGATTTTAATGAAAATTGAAGCTAAAAGTGAAGGAAAACAATGTAGCAGTAGAGCTCCCAGGGCAGCTGGAAAAAGGGCACTGCATGAGATTAATTTCAACGTTAAAGCTAGAAAGTATGCCTTGCCTATCACAATTCTTCCACCCCCCCCCCCATCAGGTCAATGCCCATAGCCCATAAATCCAGTTTTCTATCGTATCTATTAATAAAGCCTGGAAGAAAAAATTCAAAGGGTGAATTTTCCCAGGCAAAATTTCCCATAAGAAAACTACATCCAGTTTTCCCTAAAATTTAACGTGAAAAAATACTCTCTCATTTCGAATCAGTGAAAAATCACTGATAAACAGTCAGAATTGCAGCACAGGAAAAATCAGTGAAATTCACTGATTTTCAGTGATTTTTCACTAATTATTCAAAGAATTTCACAGATTTTTCAGTGAATTTCATAAACATCACTGAGTTTTCAGTGAATTTTCACTGATTTCCAGTAATTTTCTTTCACTGATTTGTCTTCAGTGAAAAAATTTTCACTGATTTTCTTCTGTGCTGCAATTCTGACTGTTTCTCAGTGATTTTCGGTAATTTTCACTGATTTATAATTGAGAGAGTAATAATGAGCGAGGACAGGAGGGGGGGTGTAAAAACAGCTAGGGTATTATGCAGTGAACTGACTTTTGAGCTTGAATTTTAAAATTATCAAGTACTAGACTTTCGTTCCTTTTATCATTACATTTGCATTAGGTCTCGGGCTTCAAAATTCTCTCTCCTAGAAATTACTGAATACTTACTTACTTAATAATGTCCTACCTATTCGAGCAAAATTTCATTTGAAAATCAGAGTTCGCAATTTTTTCGTGTTTTTCTTCTCAATTAACACGTGCTTCAAATCGATAAATTCTATGCAAGTCCTGGCATCTTTTTTCCAGTTTATTTCAGTAAGTAAATAAAGAATCAAGGAGGTTTTTTTAGTATTATAATCTACTCTCTTATTTTGAATCAGTGAAAATCACCGATAAATAGTCAGAATTGCAGCACAGGGACCATCGGCGAATTTTCGTTGATTTTTTGACGAATTTTCAAGATTTTACTGACTTTTCAGTGAATTTTCACCAATTTTCTAGGAATTTTTGTCCATGTTAGCTTTCAGTGAAATTTTTTCATTGATTTATAACTGTGCTGCAATTTTGAATGTTTTCCAGTGATTTTCGATAATTTTCACTGATTTATACCTAATTGAGAGAGTAGGGCGTTCATGATACCTCTTTCCAACCACAGCTCCTCAAGAGATATTTTCAAAAAAACTACTTTCAGACGAATTTTGTAAATTTAAAGTATACCTAATATAACACTCAAACGTAGCGCGGGCGAATTTTTTTTAGAAAAATTCATATTATTGAAATGTAACAATTTGACTGAAGCAGAGCGAGGAAAATTTTATTGAAAAATTTAAATACCTATGTGACAAGGTTTTGAGAAATCAACTTTTCGAGAAAAATGCATGTGAAAACCTAGTTTTTCTTGTTTTTAGATTTTCTAATGATCTACTTCTGTAGTAATTGCACAGGAAATTTGATGACGAAGCCAAAAAGTTGATCCAAAACCCGTATGGTGCCTCTAAGTGCTCCAAAAACACCCTAAATAAGAAATAAAATCTGTACGAAAAAACTATTGGTTATTTTTTTGTCAATTTCGACGGAGAGTTTAACGAAGAAACCGAAAAAACAGATTTGATGATCATAATACGTTCCCTAATGCCCCCCCTTCCAAAAAAGACCCTCACTAAAAAACTAAAATCTCGATGAAAAATTTTGATTGTTGTTTTCCTATTGTCTTTTATAAGGAATTCAGAAGGAATTTGAAAAAAATGGTTTGAATGGTGTATCTTGTCCACTAGTGTCCCTCAAAAGGATTCAAAACTAAAAAAATAAATAAAATTTTGATAAAATAATTTCAATTTTCTAAACTTTGAAGCCCTTTTTGGGGCATTTAAGGGGCCAATTTTTTTGGATCTCTCGTGAAATTTCCTATAAAAATGAGGAAAAAACAACAATATTATAGGCACATTACCTCCTCCCTTATATTGAGCAAAAATTCAAAGATACACTTTACAGAAAACTTACTCGAGTCGTTTCGAGTCACAAAAGTAACTTTTTGGAACGAAAAGTAACTAATGGTAACTTCCGAATAAAATAAGCGACCAAAAGTAGTTTTCTCTGAAAAAAGTAACCTAGGAATATGCACGAGGGTGGTATTTCAACGGGAAATAATATTTTGGACCGAAACCAAAATACATCGAATTTCAGGTTCTAAAGTTCATTTTTCGATTTTTGGCAAATTTTCGGAAATTTATTAAAATCATCTCGCGGTTCTGCAAAAGAACAAAATATATCATTTCAAAATTCAAAAGCCCATGGTGGGTTTTCAATTTTATTTTCCAAGACCCTAATTATCAATTTTCCCCTTCAAGTTACAATATTTGCCTCAACTTGGAAAAATAGTCACAAAATGTTGAAAAAAACTTCAATATGGAAACCTAAACGGTTTGACAGGGAGAGCTACCCAATTTCAAATCAAAACCTCAAATGCACAGCAACATTCAGCATCTCAAATTACACATTTCCAGCACTGCAGCATCAAAAAAAAAAAATACGAGTTACAAAATCAAGAGCTATTTTTTTCAAAAATGTTCCTAATACTTTGGGAACCCATAGTTCCCCTCCAAAGAGTCCGTAGGAGCTAAAAAATTTTCAGAGATGTTCTCTACTCGAAATATCCAACACATCAAAAAATGATCAAAATCGAAAAAAAAATTTCTCCAATTTTTCCTAATACTTAATCAAAACTCGAATATTCTTCTATATGAAAAAAGTTCTCCATCACGACGATTGATTACGATCGTTATCAGGGGCGCACTCAAGGGAGGCTCAGGGGGCTCGAGCCCTTCCCCTCCTCAAGTTTGGAAAGGAGATTTTTTTATCATAAAAATGCCAAAGAAGAGTATGATTTTTTTTTAATTTTCGCCCTCGCTTCTCTCGGGCAGTATTTTAGTCAGTGTTGGGCAGGACTGAAATCCTTCTGAATTTAAAATCCGAAAAATCTCAAAATCCGGATTTTGGATTTTGGATTTAAATCCACTCTCATAACGGATTTTGGATTTCGGATTTAAAATCCATTTTTGCAACGGATTTCGGATTTTGGATTTGAAATCATATTTTTTCAAAATATTTGAATTTAAAATCCAAAATTTTTCATGTTTCGTGATCCGGTGATTAGTGTTTAGGCTTTAGGTTCAGGCATCACACCATTTCATTTCGTAGTTATGTCCAATTATGTAATCAATTTTATAATAAAAATGTTTCGAGGTTTAGAATAATTAAAAATTGTTTTTCATCATCTTTACTTTGGTACATTTTGGATTTAGAAATTTAGATTTTAAATCCATTTTCTGAAAGGATTTTGGATTTTAGATTTTAAATCCTATTATACGGATGATTTTGGATTTTGGATTTGAAATCCTTTTGTGCCGGATTTTGCCCAACCCTGATTTTAGTAGCTATTTCTTAAATAAACATACCACTCTTTAAATTTGAATCAGTTGAATTTGCAAAAATTCTGTCTTTTTTAAGCAGTAAAATAATTTTCATTGAAAATTAGTAATTTCTCACTGATTTTTCGGTCAAAAATTACCAATTTCTTAGTCAATGTCCCATTCATCAGAAAAAATCAGTAATTTTGACTGAAAAAAATCATACAGGTTACTTCATTTTTTCATTGAATTTTTACCCCCCCCCATTTTTCTCAAAATCTGAGCCCCGCCCTTACACAATTCTGGGAACGCTTATGAACCCATAGTTCCCCTTCAAAGAGTCTGTAGGAGCTGAAAGTTTTTCAGAGATTTTCTCCACTCGAAATATCCAACACATCAAAAAATGATCAGAAATTTCTTTCCCAATTTTTCCCAATAATCAAGACTCGAATATTCTTCTGTATGAAAGAATTTCCTAATCATGACGACGGTTCACGATCGTCATACCCTTCAATTTTCACAAAACCATCCCTATTTCAAAAATCGAATCAATTTGAATTCAAGCAAACCTCGAACACGACTATTTTCACCTAAAATTCGTATTAACCATAATTAATCCACGTATTTAAGACTTCAACGCACGATGACTCGCAACCCGGCGCCACGAATTCACCGAACGTGTTGATTAATCGCATATCGAAGAAAAAACAATTACCATCCGATACCCAGACCCAGACCTATGTACCTCTCGACAATTCCTATACGTACACTGCATTTACATGTGAAACAATCACGAAACCGCGACAACATCGACGTCTTGGTCAGCACCGATGATAATTTTTTCCCACATTATCGAGTTCGCGGCGCGACTCGATGACGTATATAGTCTACTAGGTACAATATTACGAAACCATACGCAGAAAAAAAAGGTCCGTTTCGAAAAAATTATCACTATTGCACCAATGAATCGAATGACGCACGAATCGGATATGGAGGCGACGACGACGCGACGTCGAGCTTTCGTTGTTGTTTTTTCTTTAATCTTTTCAAAACGGCGGCATCGTACTTGGAATAAACGAACGTCTGGTAAATACCGTCGCAATTACAAGCGATGGAACGGAAGGGGGAATTTCGTACTTATTGAAAAAGCCAAATTCGTCGAATTTATCAACGAAAATGATTGCAGAAGGAGGACCGGTCGCGGTGCAGAATGGTCCATGGTGTTCGTCAATATGACAATAATTGTCATTTTAAAACTTACAATATGATGGTTGATAGCGCAATTACACGATTCCAGAACAACTTAACACTGGATGGCTAGATATCTCCTTATTGGCTATATTATATCCTTTTTCGGCTGTCGTCTCTTTATATGGAATTGTTTAGTCTGGCGACTTGATAGGCCACATGGTTTATCTTTTCTGCATTATTCCAGATGCCATTTTTACCGCTATCTTCTCGTGTAAGTAAGTATACATATAGTATAGATTGGCTGCGGATGGTGGAGGCCGAGGGGCATCGGCAGCATTGCGGGCTCCTACTTTCTATCGTTTGAAGATTACTATCACCGTAGTCGTAAGTCTCGTAAGTTTCGCAGATTCAACTCGCGAAGCCGAAAAGGACACCGTCGATGATAAATCGTCACCGGACTACACCGCACCTCGAGATCCAACGGCACCCAGACACACAAGCCAGAACTCGCACGAAAATCTATTATAAACATGCGACCATTATACCAGCACATAAATTACTCATCAAACGTTTAATATCTTAATTTGCGGAGGTCGTTCATTATTCTTTCCTTCAACGAATGCCATTCAATCGACCAACGTTGTTTGTTCGCTCGAATATCTCTCTATCTTCATTTTCAATCGATGACAAAGTCAGTGTCTCTCACCTGTGAAGTGACGGACGGCGGTAGCGTCGCTGCTCTTTCATAAGCCGACGAAATTTTCAAGATCGATGACACTGGTCGTACTCGTAATTTCAACGAGTGAGCGATCCGATCGAAGCGGCGAATTTGGTTTAATTCGCGAGTGGGCGTTTGTAGGTTTTTTTACAAGTACGAACGAGCGATGAAATTTTCGCGACAAATTGGACGAAATTACATGAGAAAATAAGGTTATCGATCTCGCCTCCTGCCTTCGCCCTTCCTTCTGTTTAAGTACTTAACTACTTAAGAGATATCGGATGGGTGGTTTCAATGCGAATATTGTCGAAATTCCATCATTTCGATCGTATTATTATCCATTTTTGCAATTTTTTTTGACGAAATGTACGCCAATTTATCATTTACTGGCTAAAATGACGATAGAAATATATTTTTTTTAAATAGAAGTGTCCCAATCGGTGGGAAAATTTTCGACTGAAACGAAAATACGTCCAAAAATAACCATTCAATCAAAATATTAAGTGCCTGAGTTTATTTTTCAAATTTTGGCGAATTTTCAAAAATTCGTCAACATGAAAATTGATCTGATCAAGGTAAAAAACTTAAAGTTGGTAATGCCTTTTTTAACCTTCCAGAGTGCTAAATTAAATTGGCCTCTGAAAAAGTGGCCTGAATTCACCAAAAAAGTGAAAAAACTCTCACTTTTGGATACGTATTATTTTATCCATTTTTTTTTTCCAAAGGCAGAGAACGTTTGGACGATTTTCTAAATGGACGGATAAGGGGTGAATTTGGCCCCCGGCGTTTTTGGGCTCCTAAACACCCCAAGTCGTGTATATTGACTAGAAATAATTTTTCACAAAATTTTGGACCCCTACCCCCTATTTTTCGGAGCTATGGCCATTTTATTGCATCATTTTCAAGAATTTTTAATTTCAACGGAAGTGAAGGAAATTTTCTGTTCTTTGGCACAAAGTTACATCTGGTGAAGGTGTATTCATGATAATTTTTTCAAAAATTTTGGTGCACTCCTTCACGTTTTTTCGGTCATTTGAAGTTTTCAATCGTAAAAAATACCATATAAGCAAAGAGCGACCACCCTGGAAAAATTCCTAAAAAATACGTTTTTTCATGTAGAATTTTACTATGTATTTGGTTTTGGCGATTTCTTTGAACTAAGGGCCGAAAATCGCGAAAAACCGTACAGAGATGTTGTAATTTTAGCAGATTTTTCAAATTTTGAGCGCTTTATACAGAAAGAAATAACCAAATAAAGAAATCAATTCCATATTCGTATTCAGCAGGTCAAAATATCCCGAAAAATACTTTTTTCGCGATCGTTTTATTCAAAGTCTCGAAATTCACTTTTTTTTCATTAAAAATCAGTGAAAAAGGTGAATTTTGAAATTTTTATCAAAACTATTACGAAAAGGGTGTTTACCGGGGTATTTTGACCTGCTGAACACGGATATGGAATTGGTTTCTTTATTTGGTTATTTCTTTCTGTATAAATCGCTCAAAATTTGAAAAATCTACTAAAATTACAACATTTCTGTACGGTTTTTCGCGATTTTTGGCCCTTAGTTCAAAGAAATCGCCAAAACCAAATACATAGTAAAATTCTACATAAAAAAACGTATTTTTTAGGAATTTTTCCAGGGTGGTCGCTCTTTGCTTATATGGTATTTTTTACGATTGAAAACTTCAAATGACCGAAAAAACGTGAAGGAGTGCACCAAAATTTTTGAAAAAATTATCATGAATACACCTTCACCAGATGTAACTTTGTGCCAAAGAACAGAAAATTTCCTTCACTTCCGTTGAAATTAAAAATTCTTGAAAATGATGCAATAAAATGGCCATAGCTCCGAAAGAAAGGGGGTAGGGGTCCAAAATTTTGTGAAAAATTATTTCTAGTCAATATGCACGACTTGAGGTGTTTAGGAGCCCAAAAACGCCGGGGGCCAAATTCACCCCTTATCCGTCCATATACCCTTTGATAATTTTTTTGAAAATTGGACAATTTTTCAAAACTGAGGAGATTTTTTCAAGATTTTCTAAAAATTGAAAAATCAACTTTTTTCGTATGCCAATTTCGTGTACTTACAAAGAAAGTGACATGTTCAATTTTGAGCCTTCTGATGTACTAATTTGTACATGAAATTACAAAATCGCAAAAAAGGAATGAAATGAAGTAAAAATCAGGCAAGTGGTATATAAATACGTATTTTGAGGTATAATTACACACAAAAAAATTGACCAAAAATGGCCACTTTATGAGTAAAAAACGTTGTGAAAAAATAATTTTTCGCATTTTTCAAGATGTTCTACCACTTGGAAAATTCTGAAAAAATATCACGTTGTACATAAGGTCTAGGTACATGAAATATATTTTTTTCAGAATTGCACCTCTGAACCATAATGTGGAAAACTCGATTAGAAGTTTTCGAACGCGAGTTTCAGCTAGAAGAAATCATCAAAAAAATTTTTCGAACCAACAACTGATACCTCTCAGTATAGTGTACTACCCACGCAAGTTTGAAAAAATTTGGTTGAAAACTCACGAAAATAAAAATCCTTAATGAAAAGGCTGAAAAAAAGAACGTTTTGGCCCATAACTAAGGATAGGAGAGGGGTAGGGGGCCAAAAATTTTAACACAATGTTTTCAGACCACAAGAACCAACTTCCATCGGTTAGTTTCTAATTTCAGCTCGGGGACAGATTCGCCTATCTTAACCGCCGCTCCGGTAAGTACCTTTAAATGTCAATTTTTCAAAAATTAGTGTTTCAACACAAAAATAATTTTCTGAAAATTCCATAATTTCACAAAAAAACTTTAAAATAATTTTTCAAGTTTCGGATAAAATTTTTTCAAAAAATGAAAAATATATTCTATGTTATGAGAAATTTTTCAATTCATAAAAATTGGCCAGTTACTTCTTGAAAAATTGACTACTTTCTTCTTGAAAAATTGACAAATTTTCAAAAAATTGAGAAATTTTGGAACATTGCCCAGTTTAGGGTAAATTTTTAATTAAAAAAATGATGTTTTTGGAAAATTGACCGAGTTTTGAAAAATCGGTCGGATTTTGGAAAATTTATTGAGTTTTAGAAAAATTGACCAAAATTTGGAAATTCGTCCCAGTTTTGAGAAATCCCTCAATATTTGGAAAAATCTTTCAAGTTTATGAAAAAACTCGTTCAAATTTTGGAAAGGATCGTCCAATGTCCAAAAAATCGTACAATTTTTCGAAAACTGTCATTTTTCTTCAATATTTTTTCAAAAATTGAACGCCATTGCAAGGCCGTTGCAAAGAAAATCGGACCCGGAGAAAAAAACGTAAAATCAACAAAGTCTTTTGAACGCTGATACAGTGTGGTTAATCCAAGTTTTCCGTCTAAAGGCCCTCGTAGTGATGAGACAGGGCATTCACGGGTCCTCTAAAAAAAAACTCGGACCCGGGGGAACTTCCCTCTCCCCTCTACACAGGCCTGCGCGATTAACTGCAGAAAATTTTCCAAAAAACTAGTACAAGAAATTTCTAAAAAAACAAAAAAATCCCTAAACAAATTAAAATTTGAAAACATACATATAAAAAGATTCGGAAAATGGAACCATTTTTTTTAATTTTACTTTTTTAAAAAAATTGGTAAATAATTTTCCATAACAGGTTTTGATTGAATTCGGTGAAGAGGAGGAGGAGGGGGGATAAGGCACACGTCAATTTTCAGTTTTGTTTTCTAGATTCATAATAAGTGTATTTTTCAATTTTCGCCGAAAACTTTTCGCAGGAGAAAAAATTTTCGTTAAAAACCCATTTTATTGGAAGAAGCTCTCGACTTCAAAATTCGTAAATTAAATAGGAATTAGAAAGAGTACGACTAACAATTTGTAAATCTCGAACATTTCGCGAAATTCAAAACACCTCAACAAAATCTCTCACAGAATTGGCGACTGAATCGTAATAACAACGAAATCGTCCCGTCATCGTCTCCCTTTCCAATCCGCCAATTTCAAAAATTACGCGTTGGTCGCGCGTAGCGTCGCCCCATCGTACGCTCTAGTCGAGTTCAAAAACCTAAATTATTGGCACGAAAAGTCAATTACACAACAAGTATCCGGTTTTCAAAATTAATGTATAAAAAGTACACGCAGCGACGGAGGACGACGAAGACGAAATCGTCGTCGAAAGAAAACAGAAAGGAAGACGAGAGCAGAGAGGTAGCCAGAGTAAAAAAATACGTCGACGACCAAGACTCTCGGATGCGAAGTTGTGTGTTACAACGACCCTCGCCTTAAATCGGCTGACTACGAAATTAATGATGTGAAATGTTTCTCACTCTTTCTCTCTACTCTGTCTATGGGTCTCTCCGCCGTGTCTATCTGCGGTTCGCCCGTGATTTCTTATCTCTGCAGTGTGGTGTTGTTTTTATTTTTAATACAATTTTCGTGCTTCGCGCCGCAGCCCAGCGTATTTCGAATGTAAGAGACGACGCGATGCGATGCGCCGCGAAACGAAAGATGGTGATGGTGTCGCGATTCGCGATTGTACGTAAAATTGGGTTTATTCTCGGTGAATAGATTAACACAGTTGATAAAAAAGGATCGCATATCAATCTATTGTGATTAATCCTTTCATCAATCAGTTTTCCTAGTTTCTTTTCCTGTCAAATAATTTCCAAATAGTTCTTTTTTCGGGACATTATGTCCAGATTGCCTGAATGGATTTTTCTGGGACACAGTGTCCTAAGTAAAGGTTTTTGGGAAATTATGTCCAAATTGGTTTTTAAAGTAAATATGTGAGCTGGGATATATATAGAAACCACCCTTGGGTGAAAAAAATTGGTTTTTAAGTTGATACTGATTTTGGGCTTTTCAGGAGGGGTAGAATCATAGGGGAACCTCAAATCAAAAACCAATTTTTGGCACCTAAGGTTGGTTTCTATATCCAGGCTCACATATGCTATAGTACTGAGGGTCGCAGAGATGACTTTTTTATGTTTTACAAGGTCTGAAAAAATAATGAAAAATTACGAATATGTCAACTTTGATTCATCTCTTTTCCAATTCATTAAAATTGTTCAGCGATTTTGAAAATTGGAAAAAAGAAAGAAGATTTGAATAATTATCCTGAAATTTCAATAAAAAGTAATTTCTGAAACATATCCATGATTTAGAAGCTTATAGGTACTAATATGCGATTTTTTTTTTGAAATACATGACCTTTGTTCGAATAGGTACTTCTTACTTAATTTTAGTATTTCAATTTGCAGAAACAAAATGCTGCTTCTTTGCCTTCGTAATAAAATCTCTTATTTTCATTTCAAATCATAAATTCTTTGCAGAACTGTCCAACAACTTTGAAAAAATGAGCCAAAAAAACCAATCTCATGAAAACATGAAAACTGTACTTGTTCTTACTCTTTAATTCAGAATTAGCGAAAAATCAATCGAAAAATTCAGACCAGGAGCATAATTAATAAAATTGACTAAAAAAATCATTAAAATTTAGTAGGTATCTAATTTTTTTTAATTCTGTTTTTCGAATGAATTTCAGAGTGTCTAACAAACATGACCAGCTCCAAAACAGGACCTTCAACAGTACCTTTTGAAAATAGGTACTGATAAATTTTGTAACCCCCCAAAAAAAAATTAAAAAATTAAACCTACCTATTATGAAAACATTTTTGAAAAAAAAATTCAATAATTGTTAGAAATGAGTGTAAATTTATGAATAAGGAAGGTAGAATACAAACAAAGTTACAAAACCAGGGTGTCTACTGATTTTTAAAAATCAAAATTCGCGACTTTTCGCGACATTTTTTTTAGACACCCTGCTGTACCAAATCTGCGTACAACAGTGCCATAAATGTGTCGCTATATATGTCACAGAAATTGGGGTATAAATTTCCGCCTTGTATGTATCACTTCTGTCACTTTCTATTTCCAATTTTATGTGCCTTATGTAAAGGCACATTTTAGTTATTTAATAAAGTTACATAAATGTGCCTTATAGGGAGGAAATTTATACCAAATTTTATGTGCCATACATTAGGGCACTTTTCAGTAGTTCAAAAAAGTGACATAAAAGTGCTTTATTGGGAGGAAATTTATACCCAATTTTATGTGCCATACATTAAGGTACTTTTCAATAATTCAAAAAAGTGCCATAAAAGTGCCTTATTGGGAGGAAATTTATACCCAATTTATGTGCCATACATTAAGGCACTTTTCTGTAACCCAAAAAAGTGAAATGAATGTGGCTCACAAGGCGGAAATTTATACCCAATTTTATGTGCCTCTTCCTAAGTGCTGCAAGGGTGCCTTATTTATGTTACATATATGCCACATTTGATCTAGGTCTATTTTTTTCTAATTAAGTAGCCTATTAATTAATAATTACTTTATATATTAATGACACATAATACACACATATACAACCTTACCTCTATGGCACTTGGAAACTGGTAGGGGTGGTATTCAAACTCTGGATATCTGGATTTTACATTATGCTCATCTTGGTTTAGTGGAGCACGCCACCATGTCAGGTTGTAATTTAGATAGTAAAAGAAATACTTAAACATGAAATAAGTGAAATTTTTTTTCTTCAATTTTGATCAAATTGGGATTTTTTTTTGTTTTTTTGGTTGATTATAATAAAACAAAATTTTAGGGCACAATAAGCAAATTTTTGTTTCTCTCCTTTAGGGGCTGGAGCCTCAAAATCTATAATTTAGGAGAAAAAGGGAAATAAAAGCCTATATAAACTTGAATTTTGCTACTTTTTTGAGTGATGGGTCAAAACCTAAGCTATTTATTGATGTAGAATACAAATTTAACAATTTTTTTCTCTGGGGAATGTAGGGTTAGGTAGAGGTAAGGCTTAAAATTTTTAAAAATACTTTGGAATTTTTCTAGGTGCCATTCATGTTACATATCAATGGCACATAAATATAATATAAATAATGTAAGATATACTTGACATGAATCAGCTACCTGGATATACCATTTATGGCACTTGGTGACTGTGACCAAATCTGTGTGTGTAGGTATGTCACATAAAAGTGGGTATAAATTTCCGCTTTGTAACAGTCATTTCTGTCACATTTTTATACCCAATTTTATGTGCCATACATAATGACACTTGTCAATGGCACATGGTCATGATCATCTGAGTGCAAGTACCCAACTACCATTTTCACGTTTTTATGGCACTCGTGTATGTCACATAAAAGTGGGTATAAATTTCCGCCTTGTAAGCGTCATTTCTGTCACATTTTTATACCCAATTTTATGTGCCATACAAAATGGCACTTGTCAATGACACATGTCATGATCATGTGATGGCAGTACTACGGTTCATCGTTTTTTCTGCACTTTTAGCTGACATGTGGATGGGCCATAAATGGTGCCTTTTTCATGAAACATAAATGTCCCATCAATAAGGGTATTTTATGTGACATAAAGGTACAGGTTTTATGATGCATCGGTGCGTCATTAAACCTGTTCCTTTATGTCACATAACATACCCTTATTGATAGGACATTTATGTTTCATGAAAAAGGCACCATTTATGGCCCATCCATATGTCAGCTAAAAGTGCAGAAAAAACGATGAACCGTAGTACTGCCATCACATGATCATGACATGTGTCATTGACAAGTGCCATTTTGTATGGCACATAAAATTGGGTACAAAAATGTGACAGAAATGACACTTATAAGGCGGAAATTTATACCCACTTTTATGTGACATATCATACACAGATTTGGTACAGCAGGGTGCTATGGTTCATCGTTTTTTCTGCATTTTTTGCTGACATATGGATGGGCCATAAATGGTGCCTTTTTCATGAAACATAAATGTCCCATAAATAAGGGTATGTTATGTGACATAAAGGTACAAGTTTTTTGATGCATCGGTGCGTCATAAAACCATGTGCCATAAATGGTTACAGGTCTTTTTCCCGAATCGAGATTCCCGAACGGACATTTTCCCGAATGGATTATTTCACGAATATTTTTTTCACGAATCCTTTTTCCCGAATGCAATTTTCCCGAATAGAAATCACGAATGGCCGATTTCACGAATGGCCGATTTCACGAATGGTCGATTCCCCGAATGGTTGATTTTTCGAATGTGCTTACATTGAAATGAAACATTTCAATTTTATCATGTTGAAAACTTAAGGAATTTTAATATCAGTTACTTAGAATGAGTTCTCGTTCAACCCTCGAAATGGCGCGTACGCGAATAGTTCACCGCCACGAGTAGCGGCCGGGAAATGCAAGTGCCCGCTCGCAAGTAGAAAAATCAGATTAAAAATTTCACATATACTACTATATTATAATGTCTATAATCTGTGAAAATTTCAAAATTTCTGAACCACCCCTTCCGAAGATAGAAATTATTGAATTTCGAGCATTAATGGCCCCATAATTCGGTTGTGGGTGGGGGTTGAAAATTTTTTTGGGGTGGTTTTACATCAATACCAACATTTTGGGAGATTTTTGTCCCGATCGGTTCAAGGGCCGATTTCACCATTTTAACAGGAAATGCTCTTTAAGTAGTTTTGTAAATAAATCTTGAAAAAATTTCCAATGTTGATGACTGAACAGAAAGGCAAAAAAAATTTTTAAAAAATATTGTAACATATTCGTTTTCTAATAGCATTCGGGAAAAAATAGCATTCGGAAAAATAGCATTCGGGAAAGAATAGTATTCGGGAAAATTGCATTCGGGAAAAAGTATTCGTGAAAAATATATTCGTGAAATAATCCATTCGGGAAAATGTCCGTTCGGGAATCTCGATTCGGGAAAACGGGCGGTTACCGCCATAAATGATCACTTTTTCAAGGCACATGAATGTCTCACCAAGAAGTGCATGTCATGTGACATAAAAGTACAGGTTTTATGTAGTGCCATAATTTATAGTGACATTAATGCACAATAAATATGTGAGGGTTACGGTCCCTATACTAAAGTTGCTTTCATGCTACATTTCAATGACACATAAATTCAGCATTAATTATGTCACATGTATGTTACATGAATATGTCCACTAAATGTTAATATATCAACGCATCATTTTTCAGCACTATGTAATGTGCAAATCACAGGTCCATAAAACTACCCAATAATGTGACGGGAAAAAAGCACTGAATTATGGCACATGTCCTAATCATAAACGTGCAAGTGGTATAGTTCATCGTTTTTTGTTCACTTTTAGGTGACATCATGATGTGCCATAAATGGTATATTTTTTATGAAACATTCATGTTTCATGAATAAAGGCATGTTATGTGACATATAGGTACAGGTTTTATGGTGCACCATTATTGGCACAACTTTCATGGCACGTTTATGTCACCTAGTGCCATAAAAAAGTGAAAATGGTACAGCCGGGCATGCTTCAAATTCGCCTAAAGACCCCCCCCCCCCTCCCCCTTGCGTATACTTGTTTTAAAGGAAATTTCAAGCACTTTTTAGTGCCTCCCCCGCAAATACTATTTTTTTAATAGGAAATTGAAAATTAAATGGATTTTATACCTAATTACGTATTAAGGAAAATAATTATTCAACACCAATGAAGAGAAGATAAAATTTTCGAAAAAAATCGAAATTTCAAAGACAAATTTTTACGTTATAGAATGAATTGTGTGGAATAGATAGGGAAAGAGTCCAATCCAATATTTTGAAAATTACTTGTGTAAACACATCAAAGAGCCCGAGCGAAGCGAGGGCGAACATTTTTGAAGAAAAAGGCATCTAGAAATTGAAATTTCTGCTTTTTTCATGCTATTTTTTTGACTTCCAAAATACAAGTTAGGTACATATTTTGTAGAGCTCCTCTCCGTCCAAAATATCTACGTACCTACAGAAATTTTTAAAATTCCATTCGAAATTGTCTCCTTTACTTGAGAATTTTAAATTGTTCAGGTTGAAAAGGAAAGAGGTTCATACTATCATTTTGAAAATTAACTGTGAAAAGTTACTGAGCCTGAGCGGAGCGAGGGCGAAAATTTTCCAAGTTTCTAAAGACTAAAGAGAGTCACATGAAGGCGATTGCAGTGGTAATTCCAGGCAGAAAAATAAAAATTGTGAGATTTTGAATGAAAAACCTCGAATTCTAATCAATTTTGAAGTATTAGGTAAAAGAAAATATAGTTTGCCCGAGCGAAGCGAGGGCGGAAATTTTTTATACAAAATTCTAGTTGAAAAATCATCTAAAGGTAATTCTTTAAATGAAAATTTTTGAGGAAAATAAACTAATTTGAGACAAATTCGCGACCTTTGATGAATTTTGGGTCAATTTCGCGACTTTTTCGCTACTTTCGCGACCGAAATCTAAATTCTCGACTATTTCGCGACTTTCGCGACCAGTAGACACCCTGAAAACAGGAGGACATTTCTCTAAAAAAAAGCCTCAAAACAGGACCAAAACAGGACTAACAGGACCATTCAGCCCAAAACAGGACCAACAGGACCAACAGGACCTGTTAGACACACTGAATTTGACCGATTTTTTTTTGGCGAATTTACTCCTTCCTTCCGGTGAATTTTTTTTTATTGATTTTTACCTGTGCTGAACTCTCATTGCATTTATGCACATCAATGATTTTCACTGATCTATGAATGGGAAAACATTTTTCAAATGCATTTAGGTATACTGGATATCGAAATTGGGATAGGAATCAAAAATAATGACCATCAGGGTAAGATGGAGGGGGGGGGGGGGGTGGTGGTGATTATTAGAAAAATTCTCCAATTTAGGCACACTCTTTCAATACTTTTAGGAGTTCAAAAGTAATTAAGCAAGTTTGTGTCCCAAAAACTCTCAATTTGGATGTACCATTCAAAAAGAAAAAAATGAACATAGAGAGCCTTTCTTGATAAGGGTCAAAAACGTCCCTCGACCCAGGATTGGTCAAAAGGTGCTGCATGAAATACAATGAGGTAGAATTCTCGCAGAATTGTGAGACTTTCTGCCGAATACTCTGTTTTTTTTGGACACATTCGTTCAAAAAACATACGTAGGCTATCCATGATTTAAAGTTTTCATTCTAAAAAAAAAATAAAATTTTCTCATTTATTCCGAATCAAAGTGATCAAGTTTTCTTTCTCGATTTGAAATTGATCACCTCCCCCCCTCGTAGTTGATATTTAAAAAATTCTGTAGTAATAACTAAATTGTTGCAATTCCCTCTTTGAATTTCAAAATAATTTTAAAATTTTGAAAATTCACAACACTTCAAAGTTTCTCGAAGTATTTAAATTTTCTTTTCTAATTTCGAAACCTTTTGCCTGCAAATTGAGAACAGACAATTGGTATGTGAAAAAAACGAACGAAATTGGACATTTTTAGTAGAAATCCTCTTTTTAATTCGTATAAAATTGATGGAAGCATTTTAAAAAATCAACTAAAATTTATCACAACGTCGAAGTTCAAAATTCGATACAGGCAATTTAAGATTTCTCATGCCAAGAATTTCGTTATTACCAGAGATAATTTTTCAAAAAAGCCCGATTCAAGGGAGATGGAGTCAAGCCATGGCTAGAGAACTGTGCAATTGGGAAATCCTGTTGGAAAACCCTCAAGTGTAAAATTCTGTGATTGGGAATGTAGCCAAACTTGATTTTTTTAAATTTTCAAATGTGTCATCTTCAAGAAAAACAAACTAACGAATAAAGATTATTTTTGATTTAAAATTTTTCTCAATTTGATTTTGAAATGAGCCTGTTTTGCCGAAACCTACCTTACGGAATTCCAATCAGTATGAATTTGTAGTAATTACCTACTGTGGATATCTTATAGCTGAAGGCGAATTGAAAATTTTCACCCAAAAAAGTGACAAAAAAAAGATCAAAAGTCAAGCATAAAATCAGACTTAAAAAGTACTTCGCGAAATTAACACTTGACAACTTATTGAAATAATCTCTCCTAATTGAAGTTTTTTGGGACATTACATATCCTGATGAGAGTCAAAAACGCCTCTTGACCCAGAATCGGTCAAAAGTGACCAAAAATGTTACTTTTAGTGTAAAACCATCCAAAAAAAATGTTGACCCTCTACACCCACCCCTTCCGGAATTATGGCACCTCCATGTCGAAAATTCAACACGCGATATCTCTGGAAGAAGTGGATTAAAAATTTTGTCAGAGACAGAGCCCCCTCTCTACCATAGGAGGGTGTCAATGAGCACGAATATATCTTAAGTATTCACGGAATAAGTAAGACACAAATTAACAGGATCAAATCACATGTATTCTCAACTAATAACACAGATCACACGATTTACAGGAATATATCTAATTTACTATAGGCGGGTAGCGTGCGCAACGGGTGAACAGCTACTGCCGGTTCTCGGTATCCTCGTTACACTCATACCGAGTACACTAGAATCAGTGTTACCTAAGCGGTTGGGTCAATCTCCCCTCTGACAATTTTGAAATTTTCGCAAATTAATACACGTCTTGCCATCTAGTATGTATGAGAATTTTTTGAAAATTTTCGGTTCACATTTTTTCAATTTTTTTCGTGTTGAAATTTTCAAAAAAATTGAAAATTTTTGGAGGTGGTGTCATAACTGGAAATTTTTTCATTAATTCCGTATCAAGTTTATTATTTTTTCAACAATTTAAAATACTTTTTTATCTTTTTTTTTCAAATTTTAGAATATTTTACTTTTTTCAAGTCTAACATAATGTCATAATGTTTAAATCTAAAAACATGGAGCGTTACGTTACGTTACCATAAAACTTTTCAAATTTTACTCCCCCCCCCCTCCTCTCAGCACTGAGACACTTTCATGTCAAAATTGAACCTTATTGTGATCAATGAGGTTTCGATGTTCGAAAAAATCATATTCAGTTGGAAATATCAACTCTTCCCTCTCTCACTCCCTCCATATTTCACTATCATTTTGAAAACAAAATTTTCATCAATTTTGATTCAAAACACCAACATTTAAAATGACAAATCCCCAATTCAAAGGCTGGAGAAGGAGCAGGAGGAAGAAGAGGGAAATCTCAGCTTCTCAGCAAACTTAAAATTGAAAACTTGCATTTTGGACCGAAAATTCAGTTCAAATTTTGGTTTCTTCGTGAAGTTGATGGTATTGCAAGTAGAAAATTTACACTCCTCTTTTTCCTCTCATTCTACTCTCTCATTCTGAATCAGTGAAAAGTCACTGATGAACAGTCAGAATAGTGGCACAGAAAAAAATCAGTAAAAATTACGAATCTTCAGCGATTTTTCACTGATTTTTCAAAAAATTTCACTGATTTTTTCAAAAAATTCTTTAATTTTTCAAAAAATTTCACTGATTTTTCACTATTTTCTCAAAAAATTTCACTAATTTTTCAAAAAAATTCACTGATTTTTCAAAAAAATTCACTGATTTCTCAAAAAAAATTCACTAATTTTTCAAAAAATTTCAATATTTTCTCAAAAAATTTCACTAATTTCTCAAAAAATTTCACTGATTTTTCAAAAAATTTCACCGATTTTTCAAAAAATTTCACCAATTTTTCAAAAAATTTCACCAATTTTTCCAAAAATTTCACTGATTTTTCAAAAAATTTACTGATTTTTCAGTAAATTTCATAAAATATTACTGTTTTTAGTGAATTTTCAATGATTTTTAGTGATTTACTTTCAATGACTTGCCTTTAGTGAAAATTTTTTCAGTAATTTCTGATAAATTTCACAGATTCAGAAATCGGACCCAGCCTGCAGATTCAACCGCACTCAACGCTCCTATATTTCTAGCTTACTATCGTTTCTCGAGCTCATACATCTAATGCCCAGCGCTCTCGTCATTTCCACGTGTACGTACCGGAGGAGCACCAACGCCAGCATATGGAAATCATACCGGCGGCTAATTTATGCGTATGTGTACGGAATATACTCGCGTTGCGGACCGTCCGGAAGTATTTTATGTTTGTATTCGTGGGAAAATGTGCGAGGCCAAAGAGGAAGAAAAGAGAAAGATCCGAAGAGAAGGAAAAAACCAGAAAATTAAAAAGTAGGTAATCCGAGACGTAACGTCCTTTTTTTCTTACTCGGCCATGGCCAGTCAGATATTTCGCCTGACATATGGATTGCTCATTGCTCCGGCACCAAGGGATGGATCTACGTCCTAGAAATCGACCACTCATAGATTTTCATTTCCATGAATCGTTTTCATGTACCAGAGTGGCGTTTGAGGCAAGCTTTACAATCAATCACGACAACAACGTGAGAAAAAGACATATACTTATGGAGAATTACGTGAAATAGTATCTCCTAACTAGACTATTCAAGAGGAAGAAAGATGAGCCTACTGTGGCTACTTCTGATAGCATACCATACCATAACACTCTCACACATATTTATCTCTACAGTATACATAGTACTTCTACATATATCATAGCGTATACATATAATATAGATAACGAACAGGTGGAGAGAGTGTTGCTTGCGGTATGTGTGGTGACCAAAGATAGGGGCAGAAGGGGAGACCAGCGACTACGACGGCCAGCTCCGCGGCTTGTTTCTTATCGGGCGATATCAGGTGGTAATGGCGCTTCATTTATAAAACATTGTGCAGATGCCGGAGTTTTTTTCTTTTCTCTATCTCTTTTAAAGTGGTAGCCGAGCTCATTAATTTCTTTACTCTTTTTTTCCTTCCTCCTCTCGGGTGTATATCTCTTTTCGGCGCGGCGCGAGCCACGTTCTGATGGAGATTGTGCCGGCGGTAGAGGTGTTAGTGGCACATGGCGTCTAAATACTATGCAACGTATTACGATACCGAGAGTATTTGTAGATGTGATCTCGTGAGATGTCCATTTAATGGTATGCGATCACGAGAGAATAACGCAGGGGTGGCCAATAAATATACGATCGTGTGCGTAGAAACAAGATCGAAGGATGATGGTGGATTTTAGCGGAGAGTGGGAGAGTGGGAGAGTCTAATTTGATCGAATTGGAATCAAAATTGATACGAAATCGGTAAACAAGTATTTTTTGATTATTTTTGAACCTACATTTCATCCCCTGTGAGCTCTGAATTTTCCAAAAGGTAAAAATAGGCGATGTTTCCATTTTGATTTTCATGGCAGTTGATCATTTTTCATAGATTTCTGACTTGTTCCCCCTTTTTCTTTTTTGAAGAATTCAAAATCCATTGGAAAAAAATCGGCAATAGGTTATTGATATTTTAAAAACTACAAAAATCTGAAATTTTAATAAAGAAAATCAACTCAATGATCAACAAATCCTAAAAATGTTGAAATCATTTCACAATGTATTGAAAAGTCTAAAAAAAATGCATTTTGATCATTTTTTTCAGTATTCATTCAACATCATAGGCGCACTCAGAAATTGTGTAAGGAGGTGGTTCAGATTTTGAGAAAAAGTGGAGGGGGTGGGGGTCAAAATTCAATGAAAAAATGAAGTAACCTTTTATTTCAATGGGGCTGGAGTAGTTGGGGTATTTTCAGTAAGCAAATAATATAGGTATACCTACAGATTTGAGCGAAGAAAAATTGAAAAATGGGGAGATTTATTGATTTTTTTTAGTTAAAATTACTGGGTTTTTCTGATAAATGGGACATTGACTGAGAAATTAGTAATTTTTGACCGAAAAATCAATGAAAATTCACCAATTTACTGTCCCAGCGAAGTGAGGGCGAAATTTTTTTTAAAAATCATACTCTTCTTTGACATTTTTATGATAAAAAAATCTCCTTGCCGAGCTTAAGGGTGGGACTCGAGTCCCCTGAGCCCGCCCCTTGGGTGCGCCCCTGTTCAATATACTTAATGAATTGAATAAAAAATATGTACTTATGTAAGTGAAATCTTTAAATTTTACATTTGGACAGATATTTCAAGATCTGGCATTTTGTAGCAAAAAATTACCAAAATGTTGAAAATTTTAAAAAAAAAAATGGATTCGAAAGCTAAAATTTTACAATTTTTTAAATATTTTCGTAATGATGGAGATGAGGAGGAGGAGGAGGAGATAGAATCTAGACTCCTCCAACACATCTTCAATACATCTTCGAGTAATTTTGTTGAGGAATGAATGGATGAAAAATTCAAAAGGCATTTTGACAAGTAATCGTTAAAATTTGAAAAATAAGATATTTCAACAAAAAGTTATAAATAAATTTCAAGAATTATCTAGATATCAAACAGGAAGACTAATGTGTGGAATTTTTTCCAAAAAAATATAAATTTTGAAAATTTTCCAACTCGAGCTCACTTTTTCTAGAATAAAAATACAATTTCATTATTGAAACGAGGACGAGTAAACAAAGAAACAGAAAACGGATTTTGGAAAAGTTCTTACAAATTCGATAATTTCAATAAAAATGCAAAAATTGTTGAAAAATGTTTGAAAATTCGGTGATATTTTGACAAATCACGTTTCGACAGACAATAAATCATGATTGGCTTTGTAAAAAAATTCAATAAAAATTCAAGTATCATCATAAGCTCGTTGAAGAATACCTCAAAATTTAATATTTTAATAAAAAGGTATATACGCATAAGATAGTCGAAGAATTCGAAGATTGATCAAGTCAGTGATGATTCGTCAACAAGCCACAATCCGAAACAAAAAAAATTATTACCATGAGAAAAAATCATTGCAGTCTAATATTTTGATGAAAAAACGATAGGAAAATTTCTACAAAAATATTTTTAAAAATGTTTCAAAAAAAGCTTTTAAAAACCCCGATGAGTACATATTTTGCTGAAAATTTCAAAGAAAATAGTCAAACGTGTTGGTGTAAAATCAGTGATGTGTCAAATATTCACATTTTGAAAAAAAAATTAACGCAATTGAAAAAAAAATCCTCTGTCTCATATTTTAATGAAAGGGTCATAAAATGTCAGAAATGGATTAAAAAAAAGGGTGATGTGTCAACATTTGATCAAGGTCGAAATTGAGCGGGCAGATCGAAGGATTATCTTTCCTCTTCCTGCGTAAAACTACATTTTGAAAGCGAAAAATTAGGTAGATTTCAGTCAGAAAATTTACAAAAATAATGGTCTTTTTGGAAAATGTTTATTTTAATTTTAAAAAATTGTAAAAAATCAAATGAGTCAAGAAAATTGAAAAAAAATTATTTTGATCGAAAATTGTTGATCTTCTCTTCCCCTCTTTACACCTAAGTTAATTACGGTTCCTCCCTGTATCATTTATTTGAATAGAAATTATGCAGAAATCATTGAAACGTGAAAATACCTCAAAATCTGTCAAATCAACCAATATCAATTGAGAAATTCTAAAAATTATCAAATAAAAATATCTCGAAATGTCTCGAAATTTCAAATTTTGATAAAAATTCACAAGATTATCGACGATTCGCAAAAACCTGGTAATATATTGAATTTGACAAATCATACGAATATAAATGAAACGTACCTAAAAATATGTCAAAATCTAAAATTCTAATAAAATGTCGACCAAGTCAGGGATTTCAAAAAAATACAAAGAAAAATATTGGAGATCTTGGAAAATTTTTATGAAAATACTTCAAAGTTACTAAAATCTCGATCTGGAATTTCAATGAAATTGATCCCATGAAATCTTGAAAATAAATGATTATACAGACTGTGTAGAAAATTTTTAGGACAAATCAATAAAATATCGACTCACTTGCATGCCACATTTGGACAAAAATGACATTAATTATGAAGATATCCCAAAATTCATTATTACAATATACTTAATTATAAATTGTCGATTATCTCAAATTCTCAAGGCCCGTAGCCAAGGTTGGTTTGCAAGAGAGGGGCGAATGGCATCTCAGGTGGGCCAATAAAAAATAAGACAATGAGACTCCCTCTCATTTCATAAAAAAATTTACATTCATCTTTCAAGCTACAAAATTTCGTTTTTACCAAATTCAAGTTACTCACTCAAACTCTTCAACATCGAAACAAAATTTTCTTGATAATTTATACAATTTTTTGATGACATTTTTCAAAAAAACCCAGATGCAAATAAACTGCTACAAAAATTTAAAAAAAAAATCAATTTATTTCAATCATGAAAAATTTTTGGTTCGCTTTTTAAATCACCGAATTAACGCGGATTTTATGAAAATTACGGGAGTAAAAATCCAGTTGGCAGCACTGCCTTGAAATTTTTTTGAAAATTTCATCAAAAATAGTATTTAACGCCCAAAAAAACATTTTATTCGCAATTTTTGATGCGCTCGAGTGAGCAATTTGAATTTGGTAAAAATCAAAAAGATTTAAATTCGTAATCTGCAACTTTTCAACCAGTTTAAAGGGCAAAAAATGTAAGCAATTTTGAAGTCAATTGTGCGCATAGTGTAGAAACTGGAATCGCATCTTTCAAGGGTGACCAAAATTTTCAGCAGGTGGAACTATCCAAAAGTAGAAAACAAATTATTTTTATTTTTAATGACAAAAACTTGAGGTTTTCTGATTTTTAGTTTCGTGCTTCTCTCAGCAAGAAGAGGAAAGGGCTCGAAAATTTTTTGGAGTCTCATACTCGAAGCAAACAATGTTATCAATTTTCGTCAAAATTCAGGATTTTTTTTCCATCTATACCCTAATTCATATTCTTTGCATTCAAAGAACCGAACAGCATTTTTTGATCAATTTTACAAGTTTTGAACTTTTTTTTTCTCGCAAAAATGAAGAATTTGAAAAATGTAACCTCGTCACATTTTCCAGCCTACCTAATTCATTTTAAAATATTTTTTAAAGCGAGTTTTAAAAATAATAGAAATATCGTTCAACTTGGATGAAAATCTGTAAAAATTCATCTCAAAAGTTATTAAAGTGCCACAAAATTGTAAAAAAAAAAAACACATTTGTTCAAAACAATTTGGCGAGAATTGAATCTATGTCAAGATTTCCAAAAATGCTGACGTTTGTAATGGAATTTTCACAAACTTGGTATTTCAACGAAAAACTTATTAAAATTTAAGAATCTAAAGTAGAATTTTCAAAATTTCCGACATTTTGAATGGGAATTGATTCTGATCGAAATTCCGAACGTATGGAATGAGATAACTAAATGAAAAGATGCTATAGAGGTAGAATTTCCATATTCTGGTTTTTCACAAAATCTGCCTTAAACAAGAGTTCTTGCCAAATTTCTCCAAGGGGAGAATGCCTCCCTCTCCTCCTGCAGCTACGGGCTCAAATTCTCTCATAATCTCACCTCCAAATAAACTCTCATTTTATCTCAAAAACACACCGAAGTCAAAAAACCTAACCAAATTTCCAAATCAGTTCCACCATACTCTCCCCCTCAAATCCACTTTCGACCCCTTCAAAGCCACACACCCCGATCAAAACTTATATAAGGGCTTGCCCATTACTTACCACAATTCCGGCACAGCACATCCCTCACAGCTTGCAGATTCTTCTTAGTTTTCGGCACCGGTTCGCCGAGAATGGTATAATTATGCGGCCCTATACCGTTGACAAATACAATATACCGTCTGCCTCTTTTAATATTCGCCTTGGTCAGGTCTCCGGGCCTTCTTGTATAGTTATACCTCTGCACGCAGTGGGCCGTTGGCTTGGTCGTGGTGAGCTTCTGCTTAAAATACAGCCGAACCTGGGTATTCAATCTGAGCACATTCTGACCGTTGCCCTGATCCTTGTGGACATTCTGGACGACAAAGGTGACCCCATATTTACCTCCGGGCTCATGCACCGAGCTCTTCGAGCGCACCTTACCCTCGAATATGGTTTCGGCCATGTACGCTCGGGCGGATATCTCGTTGGTTTCGTCGCCGACGTGCGAACAAGGCGATATCAAGGAACTGGTCGTCGACGAAGACTTAGAAAAACTACGACTTTGGGTCGAGTAATCGTCCACTGGGGCTGGGGCTGCGGCGTAGGTGGATATAGCTGAAGCGTTATTATTACCGTTGGTGCTGTATGGTTTGTAACTTCGTCCGTAACGACGACGTTTGAGGAACTCGTGAGGTTGAGGTGGCTCATCGGACACCTCGAACGGTGAGGACGACGAGTGGGACGACGACGACTGACTTTTTAGGAACATTTCACCAGTTTTATTTACATATTGATTACCACTAAAATTAATAATATTACTATTTTGAAGCGTATTATGCTGCTGCGAACGAGCACGTAACGACGACGACGACGATTTATCGTACGATATCGACGATCCGGCCGCCGCGTCCGGGCCGGCCAAATTATTTACATCGTTCAAAATTAGAATATCTGACTTAGAAACGTTTTGCGGCTGGTTAACCTTTGTCGTTAACATTTTATGATTATAATGTCTAAGTAGTACCGGCGTACACGATACGTACAGCGAGGATTTGGTATGGGGCCACACGTCGCTCGAAATTATCACCAGGATTAAAAAAGCAATCGAAAAAGGATTCGGGCTAATTCGTAAATAGGGTATTTTAAAATTAGATAGTAGTCCTTTGCATCGTAATCGATACTCGTGTCTTTTTAGCTTACGTCGATTTTTAAATTTTCTCGCACCGGTGTTGCTGTCACTGTCCTCGCAGTCGTCGTCTTCGTGTTCGTCCAGGCCATCTGCGGAGGTCGCCTCGATAATCTGCCGCATCGACGGATCCGAGCCTTTTCGGCTGAAATTTCGCATATTCGAAGGCTCACGGGGTATTCCAGGGCCTACCAGGAGCGACGGGTCGACCATCGGGATCGCTCATCAGCCGAATTTAATTCGATACATGTCCGAAGTATAAAATCTACGAACGAGCCAACCACTCGATACGAAAACCGAGCTTAGCGAGCACATTCGCGAACCGGATAATTTTTACATTATCGAAGGGGCCTAATTGGCCAAAAAATTCGCACTCGAGGCAGCAAAAATCAAACGACACTGAATTAAAAATAATACAAAATCGCGAAAAAAAAATATTCCACAGCTGCACAACAAAAATTTAAACTAAAAAAATTTTCTAGGAAAACGCAACCGAGAAAAAAAGCACGTGACGAATGAAAAAAAATTTACGAGATGAGAAAACGATCGCGAACGAGTACGTGAACTTGGTTATGAAAATTCTGGCCTATTCTACTGCCTGAAATCTGCTATCAGTAATACTGATTGGACTGAGAACGACTATTCGAAGCGGAGCAGCGACCGAAGTGAAACAGATGCGCGCGCCTCCATGTGCATCTCGTCGTTCATTTATAGCACCCTCTCCCTCCTTCGCTCTTATTAACAAATAAGCAATTGCCGAACGTCGAGGCGATTGTTTTCCAAGTTTTACGCCCAGCAGATCCATTAATTAGGGTTTTGGGGCTCCTCGCGATTTATGTAATCACTTTTTATTAGTTTTGAAGTTTTTGAGAAAAATTCTCAATTTTTTAATGGTTTTTTTAAGTGTGTGGTCTTGTTCCCGATTAAAAAATTTCGGGATAAGACCACACACTTGGAAAGACATTATAAATTTTTTTGAGAATTTCGAGCTGAAATAAATTTTTTTTCAAAAAAGTTTTGATTATGAAAAATAGGCAAATACGTAAGTCGCGAGGAAAATCACACCTAGTTGAATTGCTTTGGAATAATCGTTGAAAATTTTGAGCCATACGCCATTTTTAATGTGTTTTTTGAAAATTTTGAGACGCCTAAAATTAAATTGTCTCGTACTCTATCGAAATGGGTTAAAAATTAAAATGTGGAACAAAAAAAATCGGAGGTAAAAATTTGAAAATTAAAAAAAATATATGTATTAACCATGTCAGAAAGTTGATCAT
The DNA here is from genome assembly GCA_033439095.1 of Pseudococcus viburni. NCBI lineage: Eukaryota > Metazoa > Arthropoda > Insecta > Hemiptera > Pseudococcidae > Pseudococcus > Pseudococcus viburni. Next base: position 358,002 of record JAVBJF010000250.1, read on the forward strand.
TGAAATGAATTTTCTTGCAAAAAAAATGCTTTCAAAACACCAACTCGACTATCGCGACATACCCAACTGTATCAAAATTTTGCGAAAATGACGAAAATAGAACTTGAAATTTTTTGAGAATTTTTAACTTCAAACAATTTTTTTCGACTATTTTAAACACCATTTCGCACTGCATTCAAATGGAACAAAAATTCAAGGAAAAAACGAAAATGCATCCCCTTATTCCACGATTACTTCTCCCCTGAGGGGCTTAAAATATCTCCACGTTGGAAAAATTCTGAAAAATTTTAAAAGAAATTGTGAAATGTTTGGCTGAAACAAAAATGATACATCGAAAGTAGGTACGTCATTGAAAAAAACCATATACATACGAAATTTTAAGTGCAGGCACGTTTCCAATGAGGGTATGTGGGGGGAGGGGGGGGTGATGGCCGATTTTTTCGTAGCAGGAAAATTCAGCAAATTCGGTGAAAACGAACGATTTCTAGTCGGCAAAATCGTGGTGAAAAGGTGTCCAAAAAATTTGAAAAAATAACACACTTTTTGAAAACTTGATGAAATTTAAAAAAAAATGAAACACTGATAAATTTTTAAAAATTACAAAACTTAGAAATGAATGAAAATTCAAACGTGAACATAATTTGAAAAATTCCGAACCTAAAAATTGATAAATTAAAAAAAAGAATTTATTAATTTTAACACACTTTTAAATGACGAAATTTGAAAAATTAAAAAAAAATTAATGAATTAAAAAAGCTAAATAATTGCAAAAACTTCTGAAAATCTCAAGAAATAATGATAAAATTTGAAAAATTGACCAAATGTGAAGAATTTGGAAACTTGAGAACCCTTGAGAAATTGACGAACTTTTTAAAACAAATTTTAAAAGTTGACGCAATTCAAAAAATTGTTGAATTTTGAAATCTTCTCAATAAACCCAATAAAATTGTCATAATGTGTAGAATTAAGAACTTTTGGTAACTTCTAAACCCTTCTGAAATGGACAAATTTAAAAAAACCGAATCGTTGAAAAATTGACCAGTAAAAAACAAAATTTGAAAAATTGAGAAGGGTACCGACGGATAAATAGGCGAATCCACCTGGAGCTGAAATTCGAAATTTACCAAAGGAATTTGGTTCTTATGGTCTGAAAACCTCGTGGTAAAAATTTTGGTCTTTTACCCTTCTCCCAACTTAATTTTATCGGGTAAAACGTTACTTTTTTCAGCCTTTCCATTGAGAATTTTCATTTCCGCAAATTTTAACCGAATTTTTTCAAACTTGCCCGTGGGGAATTAGTGGGTGGTTTGCAAAAAAAATTTCGATAATTTTTTCTAGCCGAAACTCGTGTTTGAAAACTTTAAATCGAGTTTTCCACGAGATACAGAGAGGCAATTCTGAAAAAAATTCATGTAACTAGTCCCTATGTAGAACGTCATATTTTTTCAGAATTTTTTAGAAGGTGGAACACCTTAAAAAATGTGAAAACCCATTTTTTCACAACGTTTTTCACTCATAAAAATGGTCATTTTTGGTCGAAATTTTTTTTTCTTGTAATTATACCCCAAAATAAGTATTTTTACACCACTTGTCCGATGTTCACTTTATTTTCTTCCTTTTTCGCGATCATGCTGATATCCTAATTCAGAGAAAGTTGGATAACATCTCCCCCTTCCAGGTACGATTTTATTGCTAAATTTATGAATAGATCTTCAGGCCAAAAACCACGGAAGAACCAAAATTATTCGTATTTGAAGTGTGAGGAGGATGAGGTGGGGAATACATTCGGAATTTTTTCATTATTTTTCGACTTGGTATGCAATTCTACCTACTAAATTTTTCTATCTTGAAATAGTAAAATTGCCAAATTATTGGAAAACAAGTCATTTTTGATTTAAAATACAATCTTGCTTTATTTTTCAGACTTGAAATGCAAAATTTTCCAAATTTCCAGAACTAAATTATCACTTCTGCAAATTTTCCTACTCGAACATGGGTAATTTTTTAGTCTAAAAAGACATTTTTCAGATATGGAAGCAGCTTTGGGCACGTGTTTGAACATAGTATTTAAAACTGAATTATTTTGAAAATTTGTAAGGGTACTTGTGGAATAGAAAGGGTACAAGTACCATTTCAATTTTGACACATTCAAATTTAACGAAAATATATCTAAAATTGTTCATAACATTATTCAAAAAATTATTGATGAAATAACAAGAAATTAAGACCTTTTTGTGAAATTGTATTTAAAAACTTATGAAATTTTAATAAAATCAACTTTAAATCACCATAAAATTATTGGTAATAATTGAAAAATCATAAGAAATCTTCAATGTGAGCGAAAATATGAAAAATGAAAATCGTTTAAAAATGACATGAAATGGGTAAATCATTCGAATCGCATTCTAATTCACTTAAAATACAACTGTTTGAAATGAAGAAAATTTGTAATAGCTACGAGTATGTCAAACATAATAAATAAAAAAATATCACAATAGTAATCTGAATAACTATAAAGTAATCCCGAATAAATAGTTGAATTTTCATAAAAATTGTGAGGAATCGTTGAAAAACACATCAATCACTGTTATTGCTCCAGTTGATGAAAAACGTTAAAATTAAGTATAAAAAATTGCAATCGACTATTGGAAATTTGAAAATTTGAAAGAAAATTGCCCAAAAACAACAAAACAACTACTCAAGCATCGTTAAAATTAAAATCAATGAAGAAATATCAAAATTTTAATTTGATTTTGTAAATAATTAGAAATGCAAGAAAATTTGCCGAATATCCTGAAAATCACTTTTAAAAATAGCACAAAAATACAAAGTCAAAATATCTTCTAAAAAACATCGATAATTCAGTGAAAAAAAAGAAAGAAATATTTTAATCAATTTCTGCAACACTTTCCACAATTCTATTCAATTTTCAATTTTTACACAATTTTTTTAAAAATCTCAAACAATTTCAAAAAAACTCTCAGCTTTTTATCACCCCATATTCAACGATAATTTATATAATTTTCACTGCATCATTAGGAATATTCGTAGCTTGGGCAAAAAATCAAATGAACCAGCTATTTCAACTTTTCTCGATTAAATTTCATCATTTTTCACAACGTTTCGATCTACTAGTATTTGGAGGATTACGAAGCACAAAATATTAAACAACTTGTACCTATGCTAGTCAGGAAACGTGATTAAATTTTAATGGTTTTTACGACATCAACTGAATAATTTCTTCAGGTAGGTAAGTACTTCGATTTTTTTTTTAGCAAAATCAGCTTGATCTCGTACACGATCGATTGGCCTGATTTCACCTCTAATTCCATCCTTTGAAGAAGAAATAGCAAACCACCACCGACAGATAGAATTATTCAAATCGAAAGAAATTTTTCAACAAAACTCAGTATTTTTCAATTTATCGTCGACTTTTTCGTATTCAACACGTTTACAAACCGTCGCGTGAAATTTTTATTAAATTTTTTTACAGATTTAGATTTATCGAAAACGTGTGACAGCAGAGTGAAAGGTCATATACTTAAAATTACGACCCATCGTATTGCTTATCACCTCGTCGTCGGCGGATTGTAGGTTATCATCGCAGAAAAACATAAAATTCACGCTTTAACGTTCTCGGTGGTAATTTTTCATACAAGCCGAATAACGGTTACGTATACGTATTCGTTAAATGAAAATTTACGAGAAAAAAGACGAAATATCGAAAAAAATCGATCGCCTCGAGGTTCGTAATTTTCACAATTTTAATGGACCAGACTGATCGAAATCGTGAAATCAGGAATTTTTTTACAAAATATAAATACATTGGTGCTTTCTCTAACAAGGGAGGTATCCCAACTCAAAGTAAAATTTTGAGACCAGACAAAAAAAAATCGAAAGTTCATCATAAGAGGACCCCATATCCAAAATTTCAGATGCTGAAGTTCATTTCTAGATTTTTGGCGAATTTTTAAAATTTCAAAATTACCTCCACCCAGCGAAATATGAAAATTTGATCTAATGAACGAAAAAAATCTGAAATTTGGTATATACCCTATTTTTGACCTCCTGAATCGATTGGAAGCGGTTTCGAGACGATTCGGAGCCATCAGAAAATTTTGAAAATTTTCAACGCTGGAGAAAAGCTTGTAAAAATGACCCATAGACACTTCAGCATTTATAATCGCGGATTATCAATATTGGCGACCTATTTTATCGATTAAAACAGAATTTTCCAAAATTCGTAACTTTGAGTTCAAACTTGCATTTTTGAGGAAGAAATTTTCCTGGAAAAAATTTAAAAATTCGCTTAATGTGGATACATCGAAGTAAAAAGTTGAAACTTGATAGATGCGATTTTGCGGGATACACTAACGATGCGCCACTTGAGTACCGAATCATGGATAATGCTGCGCAAATACGTTCTATTTATGAATTATGATTATCATGATTACGACTTTAAATTAAAAATTAAAATCATCCTCAAAAACTTATTCTTTTTCCTTTTCCTAGTTTTCCTACTCTAAAATTTTGTTTAAAAAAATTTTTAGTTTAAACTTCAAGTCAACATTCGTTCTCAACTTTTTTTCTAACCCTGATATGTTTTTGTTTTCTACACTTTAATTTTTTCAATTCAAACTCGCGAATTTTTCCAATTTTTTTTATTCATCTTCTGCTATAGTTAATCCTAAATTTTTTCTCCTACTTTTCTGAAACGACGTAGTGAATAACAAATCTGTAGACTTTTTTGCTCAACTCTACAATTTTTCTCCAACTTTTGAGAATTTAATTTTTATTTTAAAAATCGAGTTGAATTCCGAAAAAATTTCAACGCCTGGGATGAACGTTTTTTTTTTTTTTAAATTTAATTTCATTCAACGAAGACTCTGCGTACTATAGAAGAACAAGAAAAAATTTTGAAGTTGAAAAAAATTTGAGAAAAATTTCGGGGTTGGAAAAAATAGAGGAAAATTGTAGAGCTGAAAAAGAAATAGTTTTAAAAATTTCAAGATTAAAAAAATTGAAAAAATTTAGAGTAGGGAAAATTTTAGAAAAAGATTTCAAATTGGATGAAATTTCGAGAAAAAATTTCAAATTTCAAAGTCGATGAAATTTATGGTTGAATTTAAAGAATAAAGAGAACAAAAAATTTAAAAAAATTGAAGGATTGGAAAAAATTAAGAAAAAATTAGTTTGGATGAAATCGCGAAAAAAATTCATAATTCAAAGTCGAAAAACTTTAGATTGGGAACAAATTTAGAAGATATTTCAATTTCAAATTCAAACTACGTGTATGTGAAATTGTGACTGTGAATGTGAATTTACGACCGTGATGAAAATTTTTGATTGACGATGGATGTGATCATCGGATCTCCGCGAACGGCGTTTCTGATTGGCAGATTACCATAAAGTGGCGCATCGTTAGTGTATCCCGCAAAATCGCTTGATGCGATACCCTGTTTTCGACCTCCTGAATCGAATGGAAGCAGTTTTGAGACGTTTTGGAGCCATTAGAAAATTTTGATTGAAATTTTCCAGCGCTGGAGAAAAGCCCATAAAAATGGCCCATTATGCACTTCAGCACCTATAATCGCATTGGTGACCTATTTGATCGATTAAAACAGAATTTTCTGAAATTCGCAATTTTAGAGTTCAAGTTTATATTTTTTTGGCAGAAAATTAATATTTTTCCAGTAAAAGTGACAACCAAAAATTATAAATTCGAGCTCAAAGTTACGAATTTTGGAAAATTCTGTTTTATTCGATCAAATAGGTCACCAATATGGATAATCCGCGATTATAGATGCTGAAGTGCATATGGGCCATTTTTATGGGCTTTTCTCTAGTGCTGGAAAATTCCAAAATTTTCTGGTGGCTCCGAAACGTCTCGAAACCGCTTCCAATCGATTCGGGAGGTCGAAAATAGGGTATATACCAAATTTCAGATTTTTTCGTTCATTAGATCAAATTTTCATATTTCGCTTGACGGAGGTATTCTGAAATTTCAAAAATTCGCCAAAAATCTAGAAATGAACTTCAGCACCTGAAATTTTGGATACGGGGGTCCTGTTATGATGTACTTTTGATTTTTTTTGTTTGGGTTCAAAATTTTACTTTGAGTTGGGATACCTCCCTTGTAAGTATGAAAGCTTTGGGTATTCACCAAAATGTCCGAATTTTGGAACCCTTGCCTGATGGAATTTGGAAGCACCTATTTTTCGTTGGTTAAACTCGAAGATATTTTTCAATCATTTTTCTTGTTATCTTTCTAGTCCGGATTTTCAAGTCTTCTCACTCTCGTAGATCATAAACATTGTAAATTACATTCGTAGGTATTTATTTTGAATTTTTGTCTGAATTTCTTCCTCTGTCGTCGAAGTATTTGCACATACATTGTATACAGATTATCTCATTAATACGTATCGATTACCATCGATAAGCTCGTTCCTTCCTCCACCCTCCCCCTTCGACCACTATAACCCTTTAGCCTTGATTCTCGGCATAATCGAAGGCACCCATAAAGACTGATTTTTAATGCGAAGGACGCACGCCAAAAAATGTACTGTACATTTCACCTCGTCGCCTGCCCGCTCCCCAGACACTCGGATGGTCGCGTCGGCGGAATGATTCACGCGCGCGTCTGCGATTCCGCATCTGCTTCTGTGGCCCGCGCCCGTACCGTGCGCCGAGTATTTAAAAATTACACGCTGCTCGGTGGAAGTAGATGTACTGCATCGAGCCGCTCACTTTACCGTACCCGAACAGAGGTTTCTCTTTCTATCATCGTGTCTATACATATTTCGCGTCAAGTTATTTATGGTGGCGGTGCAGCCCTCGCGCTGTAACGGAATTTTTTCTCTCTGATGCACGTACCCGAGAATAATGCACCAGCTGGTTAAATTATTCTTAATGAAAAAATTACGACATGAAAATTTTTTTCGCCGAAGAGCTCGAGCTGCAATTTATTTGATATATGCGAGACAGCTGCAACTTTTTTTCGAGATAAATTGTCGCGCCGAAGCGAGTTTATTGCTATTTCGGTTTCGGTGGAAAGTTCTTTTTTTGGAAAGGGTTTTTCGAGATTTCAAAAAAATATGGGATAAATTTGCCAAAAGTTCTCAGCATGGAATTCAGTTTTTCAAAAAATTACGGCGAGGGGTTGGATTTGGATCAAAAAGGATGCCGATATTCGAATTTTACGCCCTCAAATTAGAATCGATATGCCACACGATATTTTCATGTCTCAACATACTTTTTCCAAAAATTGGGGGCTAGAGGGGCACTGACGGGTCAAATCCAAAAAATAAGCAAATATTCGAACTCAGTGCCTTCAAAACCCTAACAAACGACAGGTCACACGTTATTTTCCATTTTTTTGAATTTTGACCCTATCAAGGAGGCTGCTAGGGGGGTTCAGAAGGGTCAAATGAAAAAATTGAATACGTATTCAAAATCAGCGCCTTCGAATTAGTAGTAATCGATGTGTTACTTCACTTTTTCGATTTTTTTGAATTTTGGTCAAAATTGTGGACCCCTGTACTTCCCAGGAGTCTGGAGATTCCATTTTGAAAATTTGTTGGTTTAAAAAGGTGTGAAAAAGGCTACTCACTGTAATTCTTTCAGATTTTCAAGTGGTAGCTTTCATCGTTTGTTCTCATCATGAAAGTTGAGCTTTCACCATCAAAGTTCAACTTTGAGCTTTTCAAAATGTTATTACTGTTTTTTAATCTCCTCTTAATTCCCTTTCAGATCCCGCAAACAGTTTTTCCCCAAGTACAACCCATCTCGAGATATGAGCCTTCAAAGTTGGGTAATTTGGCTAAAAATCGCAGTTGCATAAAAATTTTGAGCCCCCCCTCGCCCCTTGACGCATTTTGATTGTGAGCTAAAAATGTTGAAAAAATCGTATTTTTACACAGGAAAGTTTGTTCTAAAAATTTGGTAAATATACAAATGAGGGAAAATTTTTTCAAAAAATAGCAATTTCGACTGAAAATTTAGCCATTTTTGGCCAATAATTTATTTTCTTAGAATTTCGTACTAATTTCGGAATTTTCGTAAAATTTTGAACAAAGGTGTCCACTATATTTCAGAACTGACTTTTCCCGATTTTCCAGACCAATTTTTCGAATTTTTCCAGACCTTTTAAATATGATATTCGCAAACAACGGGGGGAGGGGGAGTTTTTGCGTGATGTACTTACATCCCGAAATTTTGCATAAGAATGATATAAAATGCATGAATGATGAATCTAACAATTTTTTTTTTCAAAATCACTATGTACCCCAAGGTTGCCAACCGAGATTTCGAAAAATCACTATTTTGGCTAAAAAACCGCATCACTAAAAATCACTGTAGCCAATTTGTGCAAAAATCACTAAAATCACTTTATTTACTACAGAAATTGGTCAAAAATCACTTTTATCACTGAACTCATCTTTGAAAAATCACGTTATCACTGTATTCATCCTCAAAAATCACTTTATGAAAGTAGGTAAAAAAATTCATTAAAAAATCACAAAAATCGTTGAAAATTGAAAAGTAAACGTTGCAAACAGACCAAAATCACTAAAAATTTTGAAAATCACTGAAAAAATCACCAAACTTCTTCAAAAGCTGTAAAATCACTGAGGTTGGCAACCATGATGTACCCTTTTTACAAGATTTTTTAAATGTTCCTCTTCGGCCCAAAAAAATATTCAAATTCAATTCTAAAAATTCCCGAGCCTACCCAACTCCCCCTCACCACAAAAATTTGAAAATTTGAATTTATTGCAGAAAAAATTTCAAATAAAAAGGAAGAACGAAGCATTCAAAGCAAAATTATAAGGTTTTGAAAAATGAAACAAATTATGCCAGGGTGTCTAGCAAATCAAACGAAAGAAAATTTGTATTTCTCCGGTCTGAAAATTCAAAAATTTCTTCACATTCCATTGCCTACCTACTTCCCTCCTCCTAAAAATGAAAAACACGTGCCTCAAATTTACAAATCCACCTATACGAGAGAAGAGAGGGGGAAAACTTTTGCAAAAAAATCTTCATAACGTGTAAATTCACCACTTTTTCCTCATTCGGGTTTTCCAAAACATGGTCAATCATTTCGAATTCTGTTCCATTCCCTCCTAATTTTTTTTATCAAGATCGTGGTCAAGAGCATCACAGCTTATTAAAAAGTAAGTTTCCAAAAAACTTCCATTTTAAATAAATTTTCCAGAAAGAGTGTAAGCTACCCCAAGCGTAGCGAGGAAAATTTTTATTAAAAAGTCAGATTAAAAATATAATAATTTAGCCCGAGCGGAGCGAGGACGAAAATTTTTGAAAAATTTAAAATAAAATAAGTAATGAAACACTTTTCTAAATAATTAAAGTATCCTTATTTTGGATTTTCAAAAAATTCCAGAGAAAATTCCAAAATTCCCTGACTTTTCCTGGTTTTCCAGGGTTCTCAAAAAATGGACACCCTGTTGAAGATTTTTCGTAAAATTTTGACGATTTTTCGCCCTTTTTATGGCCATTTCTGACTTTCATGCTTTTTTCGTACCAGTAAACACCACGAATTACCAATTTTTCCTTCAAAAATATCTTTCGAAATTCGAAATTTTTAACCACCGCGAGAAATTTTCGTTTCACTTTCCATACCTCCTCATTCTTGAAATTCTTTACACACTCGTACCTATTTATTACACCTCAGTAATTCGACAATGCTAATGACTTCGAAAGTATTGTACTTCTCTCCCCCTCCCTCTTCCTCGGCGGCGTTAAGGAATTCCACAGCGTAAAGTGCAGCTCTGGAGACGACCATGCACCGTTGACATGCTTCTGGGCTGACATATATTGGCACGTTGGTCTGGTCAGCGGTGGCAATGACGATGCCAAGGGGAGAGACGCGGTGCGGCGGCGGTACCGCATGCCAAACCATAATCGGTATAATAAAAATAAGTAAAAAGGCGATAAAAATTAGCGGGGCTAGTTTTGTCAATACACGAAAGCTGGTTAATCACCGTCTTAAACTTGACCTCGAGAAATGTACCGGTGAACCAAAAAACTGATTATCGATTGTGTTCGAGTCGAGTCGACGAGGAAGGGTTGCAAGAATAGGGCTCGAGGTGTCCTAGTGGTGGTGAGATTTCAAAAAATCAAAGGTTTCGAGCTCGATGGAGGTGAAATAGAAAAATTCAAAAACTCACCTATCGAAACTTTTGATCTTCAATGAGCTTCCGGATGCCAATGGATTGGTTTTGTCATTAAAATCTGAAAATTAAAAAGGAAAATCATCGTAAATATTGATAATTGATAAATATAGGCAACTGATCGCGAATTTCAATTGTAGGCCTATCTAATCGATTTTAAACAAAATTACCACTGACATTTCAACTTTTCAACCCTCTAAAAAAATATTTACATTTTTTTAAATAGGTATCTGGGTGTACTGAGCAAGACACCTGTAGCAAAGTACTCATTGGTATTATTTTGTTGCTCGGTTCGTCGTATAAAATTTATACTACCCTGTTACTTACACTTACTCGTAAGTCTCTTTTTTTCGGTATTCGTACAGTACCATATATTCGCCGACTGCAATGTAAAATACTCGCATTCCGTCACGTTTTAAAAAACGATCCGAATAAACATGTTATAAAGAATTTTGCAGCAGTGGTAAATCAGACGCGCGATATGTTCGTGTAAGGGAATTTGTGCCAAGAAAAGTCACCGTAATAAATAATATAAGTGAAAAAAAAAATTTGGTTAAAAAGCGTATGTATATACGCTGGTATTATGTACTACACGATCATGACTCCCGAACTCGTACATATATCGTATAATAGTAAAGCCAGAATTAAAGATAAAATTAATAATAGAGTCGTTGGAATTTTTATACGTATTCGGCTTCGGAATTACTTATATTGAAACGTGCGCGAGCGTTGGAGATGCCATTGGAAAATATTCATGTGGTGATCTGGGGAAGAGCTGATTTTTACCTTCCCGATAGATCTTTTCAACAGTTGTGTGATACCCTTAAAGTATATAGATTTATAGCTTTTGGAGGAAAAAAGAGGAGAAGGGAGATACGTCGAATTGCCTTTGATTACTTCGATATATTGATGGTAGAAAATGATGGGATTGATTATTTTCTGATTTTGGGTCAATTTTTTTGAATGTTGGGCTGGATCGAAAGGAGAAAAGCAGGACACCTCTTCTAGGAATGTCAAAATTACATTTTTGCTGGAAGAATTAGGCTACAATCAGGAAATTTTCGACCTTTTCTTGGAAAATTTTCATTTTGAGTTGGAAATTTAAAAGAAATCAATTTCATCATTTTTAGTTTTAAGAATGCAAAAAATGCATTTTTGTTAGAAGAATAGGACTAAAATCAGGAAATTTTCGACCTTTTCTTGGAAAATTTTCATTTGAGTTGGAAATTTAAAAGAAATCAATTTCATCATTTTTAGTTGTAAGAATGCAAAAAATGCATTTTTGTTAGAAAAATAGGACTAAAATCAGGAAATTTTCGACCTTTTCTTGGAAAATTTTCATTTGAGTTGGAAATTTAAAAGAAATCAATTTCATCATTTTTAGTTGTAAGAATGCAAAAAATGCATTTTGGTTGGAAGAATAGGCCTAAAATCAGGAAATTTTCGACCTTTTCTTGGAAAATTTTCATTTGAGTTGGAAATTTAAAAGAAATCAATTCCATCATTTTTAGTTGTAAGAATGCAAAAAATGCATTTTTGGTAGAAGAATAGGTCTAAAATCAGGAAATTTTCGACCTTTTCTTAAAAAATTTTCATTTTGAGTTGGAAATTTAAAAAAAAATGATTTCATAATTTTTTATAGTTGATCAAATGAAATCATTGGATCAAAATTTACATCAGTGTCTCTGCTTCAGATAATTTCACAATTGTAATGTGATAATTGATTAATTAGTAACTCAATCGACAATTGGCAATTATTTTGATCATAATTTTTGATGATAAAACCTACTTAACTTATAATTGATCACCTGATTGATTATTAATTCCATTCATATTGATTCAACTCAGAAAATGATTGGTAATTTAGTTATCACCAATTGATAATGATGTTGTGATTTTTATTTCGATCATGATCACATTCAGATTGCGACTTGGTGAGCAAAACTCTAAATATTTGTATTTCGACGAGTTGAGCCTTTTAAGGTTATATTTTCGGGTTACGAATTTGAAAAAGAGATGGGAGAGGGCAAAAAAATTTCTGAATAAGACAAACTTCATTCTGATTTTTCCCATTCAAAATAGTATTTCTCTCACTTTTTCTATCAATTTCAAAAATTTCGCCATGCCAAAAAAAAAGGGAATATTAAATGGAGTTAAAACAAATATCTTTTCTCAAAAATACCATGGCTGATGATTTTTCAACGCACTTCCCTTCTTTCCCCGAAATAATTATACCCAATACTTAGGTATGTACCAGAAAAATAGTTTTCTATGAAAAAGAATTTTTGAATAAAGATTTAAATTCACCGGGAAAGTTTTTTCACTATCGCTTTCATTTTTTTTTTTTTTTTTTTGAAGAAACAGGCAAATGTTTTTTTCTTGTATTTTGAAAATGAAGAAAGGAGAAAAGGTGAAAAATCGAGGCCAATAGTGTTTCTGGATGGGTACAATAATATCAGTATTTTTCTGCTTCCATAAACGTGACGAAACGATGTAGGTGGGAATGTGAGTTAAATTTTCCCAAACCTTCTTTGTAGTGCAACAAAAGTTTTTGTTCATAATGAACTTCAGAAACTCATTACTTCAAAATTAATTATTAAAGGAGGAAGAAGAAGCTAAAATTTTTCTGACTTTTTGATAAAAACTTAAATTTTGATGTTTATTTCGGACACAATGTCCAATGTTCAAATTGGCTTTTTCAGGACACAATGACTAAATTGCGAATGTTTTTAGACACTTTATTTAAATTGGAGTTTTCTAGGAAACTAACAAAATAATGTGCAAATTAAATTTTTTTGCGACACCATGTCCAAAACGGCTTCTTTTAGGACACTATGTCTAAAATAGCTTCTTTTAGGACACATATGTCCAAAATGGCTTCTCTGGGGACACAATATCCCAAATGGCTTCATTTAAGACACATATGTCCAAAATGGCTCCTTCTGAGACACCAAGTCCAAAGTGGCTTCTTTTGGGACATCATCGTGTCCAAAGTGGCTTCTTTTGGGACACATATGTCCAAAATTGATTCTTTTGATACACTATGTTCAAAATGACTTCTTTTAAGACACATATGCCCAAAATTCTTCTTAAGAGACCCAATTTTCCAAATGGCTTCTTTGGGACACTATGTCCAAAACGGCTCCTTCTGCGACATCATGTCCAAAATAGACTACTTTTAGGACATCATGTCCAAAGTGGCTTCTTATGGGACACTATGTCCAAAATGACTTCTTTTGAGGCACTATGTCCAAAATGACTTCTTTTAGGACACATTTGTCCAAAATGCTTCTTTGGAGACCCAATTTCCCAAATGGATTCTTTTGGGACACATATGTCCAAAATGGCTTCTTCTAGGACACCATGTCCAAAATGGTTTCTTCTGGGACACCATGTCTGAAATAGGCTACTTTTAGGACACCATGTCCAAAGTGGCTTCATTTAAAACACATATGTCCAAAATGGCTCCTTCTGAGACACCATGTCCAAAGTGGCTTCTTTTGGGACAGCGTGTCTAAAGTGTCCTCTTTTGGGACACATATGTCCAAAATTGCTTATTTTGATACACTATGTTCAAAATGACTTCCTTTAGGACACATATGCCCAAAATGCTTCTTAAGAAACCCAATTTTCCAAATGGCTTCTTTGGGACACTATGTCCAAAATGGCTCCTTCCGGGACATCATGTCCAAAATAGACTACTTTTAGGACACCATGTCCAAAGTGGCTTCTTTTGGGACACTATGTCCAAAATGACTTCTCTTAGGAAACCATGTCCAAAGTGGCTTATTTTGGAACACTATGTTCAAAATGGCTTCTTTTGGGACACTATGTCCAAAATGACTTCTTTGGAGACCCAATTTCCCAAATGGCTTCTTTTGGGTCACTATGTTTAAAATGGCTCCTTCTAGGACACCACGTCCAAAATGGTTTCTTCTGGGACACCATGTCTGAAATGGCTTCTTCTAGGACACCACGTCCAAAATGGTTTCTTCTGAGACACCATGTCTGAAATAGGCTACCTTTAGGACACCATGTCCAAATTGGCTTCTTTTGGGACACATATGTCCAAAATGGCTTCTTCTAGGACACCACGTCCAAAATGGTTTCTTTTGAGACACCATGTCTGAAATAGGCTACTTTTAGGACACCATGTCCAAAGTGGATTTTTCTAGGACACCATGTCCAAAATGGCTACTTCTGGGACATCATGTTCAAAATAGGCTACTTTTAGGACACCAAGTCCAAAGTGGCTTATTTTGGGACACTATGTTCAAAATGGCTTCTTTTGGGACAATATATCCAAAATGTCTTCTTTTAGGACACTTATGTCCAACATGCACCTTTGGAGACCCAATTTCCCAAATGGCTTCTTTTGGGTCACTATGTCTAAAATGACTCTTTCTAGGACACCATGTCTAAAATGGTTTCTTCTGGGACACCATGTCCAAAATGGCTGCTTCTGGAACATCATGTTCAAAATAGGCTACTTTTAGGACACCATGTCCAAAGTGGCTTCTTTTGGGACACATATGTCCAAAATGGCTTTTTTTTAGGACACATATGTCCAAAATGCATCTTTGGAAACCCAATTTCCCAAATGGTTTCTTTTGGGACACTATGTCTAAAATGGCTTCTTCTAGGACACCATGTCCAAAATGGCTTCTTTTGGGATACCGTGCCTAAAATAGGCTCCTTTTAGGACACCATGTCCAACGTGGCTTCTTTTGGGACAATATGTTCAAAATGACTTATTTTGGGACACATGTCTAAAATGGCTTTTTCTGGCACATCATGTCCAAAATAGGCTACTCTTAGGACACCATGTCCGAAGTGACTTCTTTTGGATCACATATGTGCAAAAATGCTTCTTTGAGGACCCAGGCTGATTTTCGATTTGGTGAGGGATTCAATATACAATAGATAGGGTAGGGGAAGTAGGGATTGGTTCTGGGTTTTCTGAAAATACGTGAATTAATTTCTAGCGTTTTACAGCAGGTACAATTCGATTACCATTTCAATTTTTGATCATCAGACTGAATCAGAATGAGTAATTTGTTTACTGTTTATCTGTCGAATTGATCAATTTGAAGAATATTTCATTTTTAGTCAAATTTGTTCTTATTTTACGATTTTTCGTAGCTTATTAGTCTGGAATCAATTCGCACCCCTCTACCTCTCTTTTCTTCCGAATTTGAATAAGAATCAATTTGCTGATTATAATGAATAAGACACTTCTCGGGAGTCAATTCTTCAAGAACCCATTAGTGAATAGTAAATAATTTTATATTCATCAAGACAAACTTAAAAAATTTTTATTCATATTTCTTTACAGATTTTTAAAAAAATTTCACGAATTTTTTCAATTAGATAGAATTTCTGCTTTTATTAGATCATCAAAATTTATCAATCCAAGTACAAATTTTTTCTCTCAATCACTCAAAGGGAAAAAAGTGCAACTCCCTCATTACACCACCAACATCACCATCCCTAAACCCACTTCACTCTTAAATCACCTCCCACCTGCCAACAAATTGGCCACCGTCTTAAAAAATTCCTGACCTCATACCTCACATCCGACCTAATATAGACCGACGGGAAAAAAATTTCACCAACCAATTAAAAAGCCACCCACATCGACGGTACCTAGATACACCAAGCAAAGAAAAAAAAACAACCTAAAATATACAATAACTCTCATTAGATAAGAACAAAAAATAAATAAAAAAGAGAGTAGAGAAAGAGAAAAAATACCCGAAGAAGAAATAAACTCCTCCCAAGCGTATCCTCTTCACAAGAGGCATACTCGGACTGGAAAATAATGCCTTGCAAATTAATTCGTTAAATTATCTCGTTACTTAAACGAGCCCACAGTGCATATAGCTGCAGACTTCAAACAATACCACACAAATCGATAATTTGGTCGTATCGTATGATACCGAAACATCACCACCGCGCCATATGTACTTCGAAATACCTACCGATTCTTCCACTTTGCCTCCTTTCTACGCATTTTTCGCCTCCTGTGCGACGTCACCCTCTCGTCTGCCACAAATCTAGTCCAAAATTCCGCCCAAGCTTTCTTTTTTTTTTTCACTCCCTCGCTCTTCATCCGGGGTAAGTATATCAAAGGATCGTCGCGTCACGTCACGAAAAAATACAGATTCAGCGCCATAGAGAAAGAGGAATTCATCTCGTGTAGGTATATAAAATGTATAATGTATCTGGGACCAGGGGACGAGTAGAGGAGGAGTAGGAAAGTATTTATATTTAAAATAAAGTCATTATCCGAAATAAATAGAGGAAAAAAAATCAACATGGTACACGATAAATCATTAAAAAAAAAAACGAGTAATCTTGAGCGGCATTTTAAATGGAGTATAAAGCAGAAGAAAAAAAAGATTACGGCAAAATGCTATAATGAAAAAGCAGCAAGCAGAATATGTACAATCTACGAAATAGAACTATATAAAGAGAGAAAAGACCACTTCGGATGGTCGAGGGGGTTACGGTGTGTGGCCAGGGCAGGGGGCATGGTGCGGGGCGAGAACGAGTACACGCAGCCACCAGTCTAGTGCTAAGTTGATGGTGATCCGAGTTGATAGAAAAGATGAAACAGTCAGCTGGCTTTTAACCGGCCTTAGCCGCTTTATCGTCTGTTTCGGCCTAATTACAGGGCGCTTGGTCGCCGCTAAAAAGCTCAAGCATGGGGGCCGTACGAAACCTTGTTTGGCCGCAAACAAATATTAGTTTTCACGTAACAAGTTAATAATGGTAGGCCTCCTGCTTGCTGAAAACAAGAAGAAGAAGAGGTCTATAGGTAGAGGTAGAAAAAATAGGGAGATGGAGCAAGTTCGCTCCCTAATTCAACGTGTGTGTCTGCCGCTTTGCTACCTACCTGGAGGCGTGCCCCCGCCGGCCGTCGGGATCTCTTCTTTTTCTATATCCAACGTATACACCGACAACTCCATAAATGATTTCTCCAATTATAAATCCACTGTTTGCCGGTCTCCGCTCTCTCGTCGCTCATTCTGCTGCGTCTTTAACGCGCATATCTTCCCCTTTTCACCTTTTGGACGTTGGTTCGCCGTACAACCGTACAAACGCATCACACTTAACGGCGGCCACCGCGCCGCGTACACCGAAAATACTCGACATTCCATCCAGTTCGGGGTGTATTGTCCAGGGTCAGGGCGTTTATATAAATAAATGACGCGGTGACATAAAGCGAATTAAAACGGACACCGTCCGCTTCTTTGAATTCCGATCACGCCGTGTACCGATGTGTGGGAAACCCGTGAACCATTCTCGACTACCACGAATACCGCGCGCACCGTTCTGCCTTCAGCGTCCTCATACTTAGGTCTGTGGCCGCTGCTCGGATACTTGGTCTTCGGCGGCGCGACTATTATGACGAAAAATTATACGGTACTATCGGCTCTAATGACTTGATTAAGGATGGAGGAAAAAAAAAAACAACGTATACAAACACTCCAGCGGCAGAATCAGTCGTGAGGATCGGGGGAAGAACGAGCGTGGTACCGAAATACGCTGCTGTTTGGATTGAATAGCTACAATGTAACATATTTATATACCGAGTAGACGCATTAGAATGACTAAGAACAAACCAAACGGAGAAAAAAACAAAAGAATGTAAATTAGATGAAACGATGCGCCAAGATAAGCCGTCCAACAGCAGCGAGATGATGGCGCACATGCGACCAAATCCTTAACCGAGATACGGTTTGTGTAGCGTACTCATTCACCACCCTTCCTTGCCCCATGCCCTGTCGTCAACGTATTACGTACAATATATAGGTTCGTGCGCCACTTATACATCATTGCGTGGATCTGCGGTAGAATCAGTCTGAGCTCACACCTTGGTATTACTACGATAATTATTTTTGCCAAAAATGGGATTTCGACCATCAAGTCCAAATTTTTTACTCCCAAGTTCAAATTTTTTCTGTATATTTTTCAATTTCTTTGATTCTGTTTTTTAAAAATTATATACCATTTTGAGATTTTTCCAATAGTAAGTAAATTTTTTTTAAACTTGATGCCTACAAAATTTTTCCAACTTCAATTTTTTCAAATTATTTGTATCATTTTTTGAAAGGATATTGCCGGTCAAGTAGGATGATTTGGCCTTGGAAACAGATTTTGATCTTTACTACTCCAAAAGGGTCGCATTTTCGGACAAATAATTTTGACACTAATTTTGGACCCCTAGCTCGAGCATTTGAGGGGAGGGGTCAAAATGTGTTTTTTTCATAATTTTCTCAATTTTTGCTGAATGCAGATGAAAATTTCGCGTTTTGAGATAGTTTCTAGAAGGTGAGAGGAATCCTAATTTTTTTCAAAAATACACCCCCCCCCCCGTTTGTGATGAAAGGTCAAAGGTGCAACGGAATTTTTTCCCTTGAATTAAGCGCCATTTATCCATCAATTTACCACAAAAATTTTGAAAATTTTGAAGCGGTGGAAGTTTGTCAAAAAATTTAAAAATGACGCCTAGAGCAATCGTTTGTTGCATGCACTTCGGTAGCAACAAAAAAAAGTTCTTCACTAAAAGCAGGGTTGGTAAGCCAGCCGAAAGCCTAAGCCGAAAGCCGAAAAAAAGCCATAAAATCTTTGTTTTGAAATGCCAGCCGAAAGCTTAAGCTATAATATTTGAAAAGCCAAAGCCAGCCGAAAGCTCTATTTTTTTCGGCTTAATTTTTTTTCAATTCTGTGTTTCTGTTTCTGTAAAAGTGAAATTCATATCAAAATTTTTAAAATTTGACAAAATTCAGGTTGGGAAAATTTACTGCATTGATGAAAAATTAAAAAAAAAGAATCAATTTTTAGCAGAATAATAAAAGTTTTGAAAAAAATTAATTTTTAGCAAAATATTTGAAAATTGAAGTGAAAAGCCAAAAGCCGTAAGCCGAAAACCGAAAGCTGAAAGCCTAAGCCGAAGCCGAAGCTGTATTTTTTTTTTGAAAGCCGAAAGCCGAAGCCGTATTTTTTTTCGTAAGCCTAAGTCAGCCAGCCGCATTTTTTAATACGGCTTACCAACCCTGACTAGAAGTGAGATTCATGATGCTATATGATGTTATGAAGCGGTAGCTTTTATACTTACCTAAATTGTGCCATTGGACATTGTACTTGCGTAGGCAAATACGTAATTATTTGTCGGCAACGAGAGATAGGTACCTATTCGCATACGTATACAAATAATATTCGGTGTCCATTGTACTAGTCGATGATTGTTTCAAAATTAAATTCATTGTTCACTTAACTTTAGGTTCAATACAATACGTGTTAAAGTAGCTTCGGCTACATTGTCGTGTTTATTTAAAAACTTAATCTCAAACAACTTGCTTTGTCGGCGAGTTGTTTTCAGCTTTCATACTTTCGGTAGAGGAGAAAGCTTCGTTTCGTATGATGTCATTTTGGACCTATCCGAAACGATTCTCTCCTCACGTCATCGATCTAGCCAATGACAGACTAGCCAAAGTTCATCCCTACCCATCTCAAAACTGGTGCTTTGGAAGCACAGCTTAGTTGAGCTTCCAAAGTTTGGCGTAGTATTTTTATGCGAGTCGTATGTTTACAATGTTTTATTAGGCTTATTCGTTTCGACTGCACTTTTTACACAAACTGCACTTTTTACACAGAAACTGTTCGTTTGGAAAAGTGTACACTGGGTGTACTTCGTGTAGGTGTTTGTTTCGACCAGTGTACACTCAGTGTAGGTTTTTAGTGTACACTTTCTACACGAAATAAAAGTAGGTGCAGAGAGTGTAGTGTAGGTTTGGGTTCACCAAAATGGTTTTCCCTCTTTTATTTATCACGTTTTCCATAATTCTTTAATTTTTGAACTTCGATTTTTATGAGTTTTGGTAATTGAAATTTGAATTCAACTTCAGTGCTATGGTTACCGATCTTATAATGCCATTTTAGGAGAAGGTAAGAAAATCATCCATAAATTGTCAATTATTAGTTGTAACTTGTAACTTGGGTTGTAACGTAACAAACTGCACAATTTTTCATAGATGGCACAGTTTGATGAAGAATCAAAAAGAAGAAAGTTCTCCATAATTTTAAATTTTTGAAAATTTTGATAAAATTGATAATTTCTTCACATTTTACACTAAACAAAAGTGTTCGTTTGGAACTGCACTGTGGTGTAGGCAGTTTACAGTGTACTCAGTGTACACTTTTCCTGGTACACCCGGTACACAAAGTGTAAAAAGTGCAGTCGAAACGAATAAGCCTATTCGCGTATTAGTTTCAATATCTTTTGTATAGGTTAACAAGTTGGCACTTTGTGCTTTTTATGTCTTTTACTTTTGTAATTCATCTTGCGATCAATTACACGTTTTATATACGCAATACAGTGATATTTATTCGACATAAAAACAGCTTCATTGTGCGAATGTACAAATCTATGTGTTGAGTGAAATTCGGTGTTCAATGGTAATACTAAGAAGATCCCTTACACGAACGTGATCACCAGTCTTCGTCGATATTACCCAACACCAATCGGAGGGTCCAACTATTTTCACCCAACTCAGTTAAAATCGGCATAGGGACCCCATTTTTGGCACTTTACCCCCCTTCCACGATTTTGAGTAAGGATAAGATTAGCAATATGGGTGTTGATTTCGCATAAGTCGAACCTTCCGAGTACGAATATGAAATAAATCTATTTTCATCTGCATTTGGCAAAAACCAAGAGAATTATGAAAGAAAACACATATTTTGAACCTCCCCCCCCTCAAGAATACTCGAGCTAGGGGTCCGAAATTGGTGTCAAAATTATTTGCCAGAATAGACTACCCTTTTTGGGGTAGAAACTGTCAAAATCTGTTTCCAAGGCCAAATCATCATACTTGGTACTTAACCATGTATACCCTTTCTATTAGATACTTATTCAGCTAGAAGAAAATAATTTTGAAAAACATGAAGTTGAAATTTTTTTGAAAAATTCAATGCTGGAAAAAATTTGAAGAAATTTTCAATGGAAAAAATTGTTAAATTATTGAAAAAATGTCCGAGTTGAAAAAAATTCTAAAAGACATGAAATTAAAAAAAAATATAAAGAAATTAAAGTTTGCAAAATTTTTAATAGACTTTTTTCCAAAAATTATTTTTTTTGATTTAAATTTTCTCAAAATTTTTCAAACTGAAAAGTGAAAACTGAAGTTGAGAATCTTAAATATTCAATCATTTGGAAATAACACCAAAAAAGGGCCGATTGTCCAATATTACGAAAAATGGAGAATCACCCCCCCCTTGGACCTCCCCCTTCTATGAAGTTGTCGATGGGTTCCTCGGCTCAAAAAATCTCTTATGGTGCACTTGTTTAGTTCCCACCCATTTTCCCAAATAGGGTTTCCCGAACGACCGAATTCCCGAATAGAAAAACTCCCTAAAAAGTTATTCCCGAATCTATTTTTCCAAGGAGCAAGAAATTGAAAATTATTACTGATTTTTGATTATTAAGGTTAGAGTATTTTCACAAAACCGTAATTATTGTGAGCTAATGCTAAAAGTGATTTCAATACATCAATCTAAAAAATTTTAAAATTTTAATTTTGGTCCCACGTTGCTACCCTTAGAGGTCAATTCTGTATCTGGAGCCGAAATAACTCGAAAAATGGATAGGAGGGGGGGCATATTCACGTTAGATACCTCCCCACTTGATAGGTAGTCGATACTGTTGAAAATTCTTCAATTTTGAACCCATCTTTTCAACCCCGAAAGTTAAATTTCAAATTGAAGTCAAAATAATCCTAAAAATATTAGTAGTCAGAAAATTTGAACTTCATCCCTCCCTTACAACATTTTTAAAAAATGCTTGTTTTTTTTCATTTGTTGTGGTTCGCAATTTAATTGAACACCCCCTATCCTATCCCAGCTTAATCCCAGGGAACAAAAAAAATGAAAAAAATTTCCCACTCAAAAAATCAAGCCAAATGGAACGCCACAGCTCCGAAAGCTGAGGTTATACTTTATTCGATTCCAAGCACAGCTCCGAAAGCTGAGGTTATATTTTATTCGATTCTAAGAATTTCATTAGACTTTCGGAAAAATTTCATTCGGGAAAATAGATTCAGGAATACTTTTTTTTGGAGTTTTTCTATTCGGGAATTTGGTCGTTCGAGAATGAATGTTCACTGTTCAGGCTCTCAACACGACGGGTGGCCAGTTTCAATTTTTTTGACAATGTTGTACTAACTCAAACTCATTGAAACTTACATGGTATAATTAACACTAAATAACACATTTTTTTGGGAAAAAATGGCGAGTGTGCCTCTAAAACATTTTTACAAAGTGGCCCCTCATCCTCAAAGTTTTTAAAATGACATAATTCGACGAAAAATGACTCAAAAAGTTTAAACAATTTTTTTAGGCTCCTCTAACCTTCTGAAATCTGTTTTTTTTAAATTATCTATATTTGGCGAAAAACGAAAAAATAAGTTTAAAAACACATTTTGCTCCCTCCCTCCCTCCCTCCTTCCCTCCCGGAAATACTTGTACAAAGAGCCCGAAATTTTTGTCGGAATTTCTGTTCATAATAACTGTTTTTTAGGGTAGATTTCGTCAAAATCTCTTTCAGAGGCTAAAAAAAATGCACATCCTGCTATACCCTTTAAATATTAAACAAATTTTACAGTTGACATTTTTTTTAAATGGATGCAATTTAAAAAAAATCTAGAATTGAAGAAATTCAGAAAAATGTAGAGTTTAAAAAATTTCAACTTAGTTTAAATTGAAATTCACGTACTCGAAATCCCATTTCCGGAAAAAATAATTAGGAACTAGTCTTAGCACGTTGGTAGGCTTCTTAGTCGACGACGACGTCACTCACCTATGAATTTGAAAAATTACCAAACCGTTCACGTACACGCGCGTGAAATATTTAAAATTTTTACATCACTTATCCTTGTACATCTTGTCGTATTACTACGAAGACGTAGTCGTAAATTTACTACACGAATACGTGGAGAACGATGAGATATCTACCCTTCTTGCGGTGCCACCTCTTGCCATTGGATAGGCTCGCCGATCCATAGTGTCGTTCATTTATCAAACTAGGAATTCCTCCGTTTTGTAATTACCTGATCCCTTGCTTCCATTCTATGAAGCGGATTGAAGTGTACGATATTTTAATCGAAAAACTGAAAAATTTTCAGATCTAGGATATAAAATAGAGCAGAGGGGAAGATGATCATGAGGGAGATTAAAATTCCAGTTATGAATTTTACAATTAAACCCCTTCCCCAATATAAGGAAAAACACTGCCAATATAAGGAAAAACACTGAAATGAAAAGCATTCAAATCACAAAGTTTTTTGATTTTCAATTTGAAAAATTCACCCACTGCAAAAATTGACCATTTTTTTGAAATTGGCAAAAAATTGATACATCATAAAATTACGTTTTTGTTTTCTAATTTCTATATAGCGATTCATTCAACGAAAATGTATTTATTGTCAAAACAAAATGTTGACTTGAATTCATATTTTGTTAAGATGGCAGAATAAAATGAAAAAAAATTTATGTCGGTTGCCCATTCATTGAAATAAGAACAACGTAACAACGTTTCAGCTCTAAACTAATCATTTTGCAGGGTAGTTACAAATTTTCTCAGCTAAAAAATGGCCGTATCAATGCATGGAGACTGAAATAAAGCGAATACCATTTCTGAAGAATGATTTTTTTCACAACTTGTTCACAGAATTCCTAAACTTCCAAAAGGAAAAATTCAAAGCTTTCGTGAAAGATTTCGGCCTGCAATAGGAAAATCGATCGAAAAACTGGAGTTCCCGAGAGTGGAGATTGAAACGGAACAAAAACCATTGTACTTTTTTCATTTTTCGTTGTTTTCAAAAAGTGACCATTTTTACCTTCGGTTCGCAGAATTATAGTAGAATATCTAATCTAGAATTTTACTCCCTTCAGAGTCATCAATCAAAAATCAATTTAAAAGTGGCAATGCCAGTGAGCGGAGACTAAAACAGATCGGGGTTTCAATTTTCCACTGTTTTTGAAAAACATCGATTTTCATTATTTGCTCAAAAAATTCTTAAATTTCCAAAAACAATTTCACTGACTTCAAAGACTTCAGTCAAAATTATACGAAAAAAAATCGTCGTATCAGTGTGTGAAGGCTGAAACGGTACAGGCACCAGTTGCACGTTTCCCATTTTTCTCTGCTTTTGAAAAAACTTCAAAAATACAAAGATTTGTCACAATGTGCCAATTCATTACACTTTTTTTTTTGGAAATCTCGCAGGTTCCTACCTTTTTAGACAATTTTTGAAAACGTATCTCTGCAAACTTTGAACAACTCTGCAGAATTTTTGGGATTTTATGACCATTCCATAAAAATTACTACGTTTGTAAAAAAAAAAGAGAGAAAAAAATTACAAAAAATTATAAAGTGGGTACACAATTTTCCCCGCTTCCTCGCAGTCGTCCCTCTTTATTTCAATCATTTTAAAAACATCTTTCAAAATCATTTCGCTAGACATGAAAAATGAGATATTTTAACAATTTTTTAATCTTCAGCCAAAAGACAGTGAAAATTCTTGATATTTTCTGAATTTTCTAGCAATTTTCTAGCAATTTTCTAGCAATTTTCCTTGTTTTGAAATTACTGAAAATTGAAGCTTATTCCTTTTACCCTTCGATTGAAAAAATTCAAGGAAGAAGCAAAACGTTGAAAATTCTTACTTTTCAAAGTAAAATTATAAAAATTCCGGCTATTTTCTGATTTTCTTGCTACTAAGGTGAAATTTTCACTCTTTTCAGATTTTTCTTGTTTTTCTTTCCAGTAGACACAGTAATATGTGACCTCGGACCCAGAAAAGATGGTATGCCCATTTTTTTTAAACAAAAAATTTAGTGCTCTTTCCAATTCATATTTAAAAAAAAAAAAAAAAAAAATGGATACTAACATCTTTTCTTCGTCCAGGGTCAAACATATGAAAAGTTGTGCAAAATCGATGGAATATCGAAGAAACTTGAGATTTTGTAACTTATCAGTTGATTTTTATGGTTCAAAATTTTGAACCTTCTCTCTTATTCCAAAGAGTCCTGAGCTTATCTTTGAAACTCCAAATATTTTCAAATTCATTTGAGTTCAGACGCCACTAGAAATTCATAATTAGCATTTCATCATTCATATCCACTCCTCAGCCACCCTAGATAAAATAAACACACCAGCTAATCTCGTAAATTTTCCACACTTCTAATACATTACTATGTATACTCGATTACATAACAAATGGAAATCCGACACCTTAAAAGATCCTCTTCAGCACGAAAATCTCATCACACTAATATCTACTTGATAGAGTCATCAGTCGAACAAGCAGCGCATGATGGACCTAAGGAAAGGTACGAGGGGGAGGGAACGCATCATCTATAACGTCTCGCAGACTACACAGACATCACGAGAATCGACTCCTTCTCAAGTAGCATTCGCTTTATGACTCGAGTACTTCTAACATCATCCATAAGCTGACTCGAGTACGAGAGAGAGAGATAGATGGAGAGATCGCGCATCAACTATACGCAAACCTGTATCATCTCACACAAATTACCAGTCTAAAGTATCTAAACGACAAGCCCAGACTCGTTGCATCATCGTGCCCGTACATAAACGAATGAGAGAAGGAAAAAAAACCGTTTTATCGCGATTGATTAACTCGATGACGTAAACGTCCATCTGTACTGTGCGTACAGATCTGCACAATATCAAAACAATCGACACCAGCAACAGTATTTCCACTTTGTAGTCTCATCTTCGGCGAGCCGAGCTCGAGAATTCGGTACTCTAACCGTATATTTAACGTGTAGTGTACCTAATTGACGAATTAATTATTTTCTTTGAATCCATAAAGACGCCGACAAAAAAGAGTTAAAATATACAAACTGGAGGCAAGTAGGGGAGGATAAATTCGTAGCTTATCCCAATCTGCAGTAAAATTTTGGGTTGAGACAAAAATAAATCAAAAGTACATCATGAAATAACCCCATATTCAAAATTTCAATGGCAAAAGTTCATTTTTCGAATTTTGGCGAATTTTTGAAATTTTAAAATATCTTTATTGCTCTGTACAAATTAAAATTCGATCTTATCAACGAAAGAAGCTGAAATTTGGAAATTACTCATATTGATGACCATTTTGATCGATTAAATCACAATTTTTCAAAATTCGTAACACAGCCCGGTTAAATCCATATTTTTCTCCGGTAAAAAAGTTGGAAAAAATTGACAAATACGCCCACAGCGTACGCATCGGGGTAAAAAGTTGAAAGTTAGTCAGGTATCGGTGAGAAATTTAGCGAAAAAATAGTAACTTTAGAAACCTTTTCTGAGCCAAACAGTAACTAGCGGTTACTACTTGCCCCTGACCAAAACCGGGAGCCAGTGATTTCGGCATCATTCGTTGCTTTCCGTGATCTATCGTATCTTCATTTTTTTTCGTTTGATAATTTTTCCAAATTAAATTTTTTTAATTTCCACAATAAATTAATGTTTTTTAAAGCTGCATATCCAATTTAAAAAATTTTCCCAAGAGTGAATTTTTCAAAATTTTTACAATTTTGATTTTTCAAATTTCATATTTTTATTAAGTACTTTTTAAAATTTATTCTAATTTTCTATTAAATTGAAAGAGATTTGAAAGGTAGAATATTTTTTATTGGCAAATTCAGTTAGAAAAATCCTTACAAAATTTTCAATAAAAAAAAATTATTTGGTTGAAAAAATTCAGAAAAATTCAAATTATTGGATCCAATTTTCGTATTGGAAGAAATTTTAAAATCCATAAAACTGAAAAATTTTTAGTATCAAAATTTTTTCCAACATGAAATTTTTCCCACAATTCTTTTTTCATCTTGGAATTGAAAAAAAAGTGTCATCTTCATTTTTTTCAGTATTTTTTCTTTCAACTCAATTTGAAAACATTTTTAAAAATATGAAATTAAAAAATATTTCAATAATCAAAGTTGGAAAAATTTTGAGAGAATTTAAAATTAAAGAAATGTGACTTGTGCAGGGACAGGGTACCTAAAGTCGGAAACTGAATTTTACGTTAAAGCCAAATAACGAAAAGTGGGCAACTTTTTCAATCTTTTTTTTTTGCATTTTCAAGTAGTTCAGACCTTTACGCATCTGATACCAAAGTTTCACTTCGAATAACCAATTCGAACATGTCTAAATGACGTTCAAACCGACTGAAGAAAAGGTACCTAAAGTCGGGATGTTAAAAAATTGATGTGCGCTGCAAAATGCGGTCCATGAAATGTACCACTTTTTTGGAGACTCGTCAGTCTAAACGTAAAAAGCTTCAAAAATCTCAAAATTGTCTTCCCTTCATTGAAAATAAGCTACTTATACTTTTTGTAATTTATTTATTAATAAAATAATACCCAGATTTCTTTTTGTAATGCAGTTTTTTTCAAAATCAAATGCATAGAATTTAATTTTCCTCTCTTCGTAAGTAATTTTCGACATCAGAAACGAATTCCTCGTGAAATTTTAGTACAATAATAAGGTAGTTTTGGCAGCTTTTTTGATGATTGATAAGTGCATGAAAAATAGGATTTCTTTTTGTAAAGAATTTTTTTTCAAAATTTAACGCATTGTAATGGCGAATTTTTCATTTTTCTCTTCTCCTAAGGTAATTTTCGATCTCAGAAACAAATTCCTCGTAAAATTTTAGTACAAAACAGTAATTTTGGCAGCTTTTTTTGAAGATTGATACATAAAAAACAAGAGTAAAAACTTTGAACGTGTTTTTCTCAGAATTTTGTTTTTTTGGAATTCAAGATTTTCTTAACTTCAAATGTCTCTACCTCAGCGATAAATCGACCTTAAATGCTCATCAAGGTCTTAATATGTTCCTCGTGGTCTTCTTTATTATTTTAGCTAAAAAAAACTCATTTTTGAAAATTCCGACTTTAGATACATTTTCCCTACACGGGTCAAAAAATGTTATTGAAAGTAAAATTTTGAAATGAGAGTAAGATTGCGTTCTTTTTTCACCTGTTTTCTGTCTGTCATTTTATTTTTCTTTCGTGTGATTTTTCGCATTTTTGTTCATTGAACTTTTTTTCATTTTTTATTGACTGAAAATTTAACTTCATTTTTCGTTTTTATTCCAATAAAAAAAATTGAAGATGTGTCAACTTAACTCAGAAAAAAACACACCTCACCACAACGTTCCGCCCCAAGTTGTACAGTTTTAGTGTGATAAAATCTTTGGCTCACCATTTTGATCAGGGGTAAATAATCGCTAGTAAAAAGAAACCATTTCTTTAAAAACATACCCATCCCCTGCCCTCCCCATTTTAAAAATTGAATCCATCAAATATTTGACTTTCACAAAAAATGTTTTTTTTTTGTTCACAGAAAACAAAACAAGTAAGTATATGTGACCCGTGCAGGGACAGGGTACCTAAAGTCGGAAAACATAATTTTGAGTTAGAGACAAAAATATGAAAAATGGGCAATTTTTTTCAAAAAATTTTTTTTCGCTTTTTTAGGTAGTTCAGACCTCGACGTAGCTTTAAACGTGTTTTTCCGATTATTTTTTTTTTGAAAGTCATGATTTTTTCTAATTTTCAAATGTCTCTATTTCACCGAAAAATTGACTTAGGATGCTCATCCAGGTCTTAAAATGTTCCGCATAGTCTCCCCTATCATTTAAGCCAAAAAACTCATTTTTGAAAAATCCGACTTTAGGTACCTTTTCCCTGCACGGGTCACATATATTATAAATGAACGAACCATTTTTCAAAATTTCTTCCAATTCAATAACTGAAAGAAATTTAAAAAAATGAAATTCAAAACAATTTAGAATCAAAATTGAACAAATTTTGAGAAAATCAAAGTTTAAACCGTTGGAATATTTTTTATATTAAAAAAAATAGAATTAAAGAAATTGAAAAAATTTAAGAGTTGAAAAAAATTGAATTTAAAATTGGACTTGAATCGTCAAAATTTAATTTGCATCAAAATAGTTCAGGAGCTAGAGAAAAACGTTGATTTTTTATCGTTGTGCTGTCATGATATTGTAAATCAAAAGTTTTAAGGCGAAAGTTGGAAGTTTTATCAAGCTGAAAGTTTGATAAGATACAGCTAAAAGTTGAAATGCGAGAAATCTGAAAGCTATAGCCAAAAGCTAGCTGCATGAATCGAAAAGACAAAAGCTTAAGTTTTATTTTACGGTTTTTCATCCCTGATTCAAATTCAATTTTTTTCAAGTCGTTTTCTTTTATGAAATAAAGGCGAGTTGTTTTGGAAATTGATCAGAATTTTTTCAAAAAAAGTAACCTAGAGATGAAAAAAGTAACTCGGTACTTGAAAAACAACTTCGCTCCGATGCCTGGTTAGTAGATATTCTATTCTCAACCTCCCGAATCGATGGAATACTAAAGATGAGAGTCAGCCAAAAAGTTGACTCCTGACACCGATCTGACTCCCGGAGTCAGTGTGGAAAGTCGACTCCTAACTCCGGCTTGACTCTGGAGCAATTACCGATTCGGAGTCAATTCGAAGTCAGTTTGACTCCAACTCCGGAATTTTGACTCTTATTCCCTGTGGAATACCCTTAAATGATTTTAAAATAAAATATTCGTAGTACAAATCACCGTCACATCAACTGATGTTTTTTTTGTCAATTCTGCAAAATTTCCAAAATTTTCTGAAGGCTTCAAAGCGTTTTGAAACCACTTTCAATAGATTCAGGAGGTCGAAAATAGGGTATATATCAAATTTCAGCTTTCTCTGTTGATTAGATCAAATTTTCATTTTTGCAGGGCAATGAAGTACTGAATTTTGGAATTGAAAAAATTTGCCAAAATTCGAAAAATGAATTTTCGCTCCTGAAATTTTGGAAATGAGATTCTCTTACGATGTACTATTTTTGTCTCAGCCCAAAATTTTACTGCCAGTTGAAATCCCAACCTTCTTAGAAGGCAAATGAGAGAAGGGAAGAACACAGCACACGCGCCCGTAAGCTCGTAATTTGTATTAATTTATTAATTCGCGACGACGGCCAAGGCGTTAGTGGTATGCTATACATTATACAATGTGTGTATGTGTACCGTAATAAGTATCACGAGTCGATATAGTAGTACCAGTACGTAGATGTACTACATATTCTTCCACTGATGTACGATTATGCTCAGCTCTTCTTCCTCACTCCTTCTCACTCAGTCTTTCTATAGATCAACGTATTGTAGACCGTTTGTAAATGTAGCACACTACGACTCGAACATATTACACATACCAAGAGTCTGTTCCTAAAGTATTAATTAAGACTTTCGTGCTACACAGTACATATACACCGTCTAAATATATGTGTTTTAAATTACGTACGAATTAAGAGATTAGAAAAAGAAAATTTGCAAATTTCGCGCCGCGTCACGACAACAATCGTTGTGACGTATACGGTACATTATTACTGTTTTTTTGTCTGTGTTTCAACGAGAATACCTTCCTATTTTAAAAATACCCGTTGAAAATATAAATTTCATCTATAAATAACGTTATTGCTCTTTTTCGAGCTCGATTGAAGAATTTCGTGTTTTTAATTCAGCACACTTCGTTGTCTTCTTACGAATTTTTTAACGAAGAAATGTAGTTGGAATAATTTTATATTTTGGAAGGTCAAAACTAATTTAAAAAAAGGTCGAATGAAATAGTCCTTGGTATTTAATTGAAATTTGGATCGTTTCTTTATTTTTTCCCTATTTCTCCTGTGATTGTGTTTGGAAAAAATTGATTTTTTTTAAATTTCATTTTGAAAAGAGGACACTTAACTTTTATTTTTTTCAAAAGCAGAAATATTTCACATCGAATCAGATTTTTTGAAAAAAATTAAGTTTGAAAATTAAAGAAGTGCTGAAAAAAGTCCTGCATTTTTTATTGATACCTAATTAATTTCTTCGCCAATTTATCATTTTTAATTTTTTTTTAAATTTGAAAAGCTTATGGTGGAATAATTCGAAAAAATAAAATTCGGAATAACTGCTTGAAATGGAGGAAAGTCTTCGTAGGTAGAGATTCCTCAATTATTAAGTTCGTTTTCAAATAAATTTTGAAATTAAAAAATATATATATTGAGCTAAAGTACACATAAGAGCACGATGATGAGAGATGAAAATTTAATCACGTGACTTTAAGGATCAAAACCACTTCTCACAACTTTGAAAAAATTACGATTCGAAATCAGTATTTTAGTAACTACCCAGAACGAGAGAGAATACGGAGTGAGAGGCTAAAGAAAATCAAACCAAACGAACCGACACAGATATAACTTACAAAGCAGCTCGTTATTTTTCATTTTCAAACCAGGAGAATAAAAGTTATTACACTTTCGGCCGTGTTTACATTGTCGCTTTAATCGTGAGCCAGGCAGACGTAAAGTTAATCTTATTCTCGAGTCTGTCTCGTGTTCGCACGTCCAACATGATCCCAACAGCAATTAAACTTTTTCTGTATGACGTGTGACGAAAGGGTAGGCGCGAGTTATGTAACATGGAAGACCCTTCGTTCAAATTTACGGTTATTTTTTTCATTAATTTCATTTTCAATATCTAAAAGATTGGTTATTGAAATGGTCTTTATTTTCAAGCTCTGAAAAATTGCTTTTTTACTGCTCAAAATTGTTTATCTTTGAGAGGAATTCATTTTCTTCTTTTTTTTACCTTCTAAGGCCTTTCTAAATAACACAAAAAAGTTTAAAATTGAAATTTTTTCCAACTACTTTCAAGATTTAAAAAAATCAATTTCAAGTCTGTTCTCAAAAATTATCATTTTTCAAAAACCTTGAAAAATTCAATTCAAAGTTCTTGCCCAAAAATGGCTGTTTTTTTTTAAAAACTTTTCAGTAGATATTCTTTTTACATTGAAAATTTCAAAATATTTTTGAATTCATGTCCAAAAATGACCATTTCAAAAAACCTTGCAGTAGATATGCTTTCGACATTGAAAAAAATTCAATTTTCTCTCCAAAAATGGTAATTTTCCAAAAACCTTGCTTAATTTCATTAGATATTGTTGTCATCAGCGCCATTATCGTCGTCAAATCGATATTCAAAAAAATTCAAGCTTTTTCTTTGAGCTAAAATTTTTTGAAGATCCTAACCATAAAACGCATCTGTGTCGATCTTGGTCTAAAATTTTTCATTTTTGCCCTCTCATGAAAAACCATTTTAGCATTTCTGTAATGTAACGTCTTTCTTATGGAAGGATGAAGTGGTGAAAATTTTTAATCTCCACAGATGCACAAAAGAATGAAAATTTGTGCAATTTAAAAAGAAATTCGGATTGAAAATTTAAATTTTTGTTCCAACTTTTTTGCTTACCTCTCTTTCAAATCGATAAATCGCATGCAACCTAAATTTTCCAACTTGTCCCACTCTCAAATAATAAAATGAGGGAAAGGGGTAGAAATTCACGAAGAAAAAAATACCAAGATAAGCGAATTTGCCCCAGAGGTGAAATTAGAATCTAATCGACGAAAATCGATTCCATCAAAATGCACCTTTCCTTCCAATTTAACAGAAAAAATTCAGTAATACATACTCAATGCTTATCTACGAAGAAAAATTGAAAATGAATTCACTCACCATTCACAGCAGAAGATGAGATTTCAGTGGACTAGGTAGATTTACGATGGTTCTTCCTTGGCACTGAAAAAACAAATTATTTTAAGCAAACGTAACAGGAATGTATGGTTTTTAGAAAAAATTGTAAAAAATGTTTAGGAGTCTTAGTACTTTTCTTAGGTGAAAAATAATTTACGAAAAAACTACCTACGCATTGATTCTTTTACTCGATACAGTGTTTAAAAATTTTGGCTTTTAAGAAAAACTCAACCTATCCACACGTCAAGTTTTCCTCAAACAAATTGAGAAGTGTAAGTTTTTATTTAAAAAATAGGTATTAGTTCAGATGCATTAGGTAGGTGTTATGAAACTATAAAAATCCATTGTTTTACAACATTGATGTTATATTTATTTATATGGCATTGAAAAAATAATGCAAAAATTCAAAATATTAAACTGACACTCTCCCAAAACCGAATATGAATTATAAGTTTAAATTGTGTGCAGTTAATACCGAGACCTCAAAAATTATAGTGCAACTTTGAAATAAACCAGCCAAAAATGTGTACGTAATACTTGTAAAACACTAAAAAACGAAAAAATTAAACCATTTTGAACTGATTTCTTGATATTTGAAAAACAGACATCATTTTATTCAAAAAATAAACAGAAGTTTCGTTCTGTATGCTGGGAGGAATAATTTATTGCTGCTATGAATCCTGTACTGGATAGAATTTTGTGATTTTGACCCAAAATCACAATTTTTGAACAGACTTGCTCTTTGTTGAGTGGTAATGATCAGTCATTGTGACAATAGAGAGTTGGAGTCCGAGTGAAGCAATTAAGATGAAAATTTTTGCAAAGAAAGCATCAAAAGCTAAAATTTCAAAATTTTTCAAAATTCCAATTTTTGATCTAAAACTTTTACTTTTTTTCGAACTTTTTTGTACTTTCGAGGTCATTCAGAAACATTCCTTATTTTTTCGGAATTTCGGACATTTTATACCCAGTAGGCAGTAGGGATGTTAATTATGTGAGCCAGGGTATAGAAATCACCCTTTAGGGGGCAAAAATTGATTTTTGAGTTGATACTGATTTCAGGCCTTTTAGAAGGAGTAGAATCAGGGGAGAAACTCAACTCAAAAACCAATTTCTGACCCCTAAAGGTGATCTCTATATCCAAGCTCACATATAGCTTCAAATTAGCTCAGAAAAAAAATCAGAAAAAATCATCAAGAAATGAAAATTTGTCAGAATGTTGAAATTTCTCGAGAAACTTTTAAAGTTATCGTCTTCTCATCTAACAAGAAATTTAGTCTACAGTCCAACTGGAAAAAGTATTCATTGAGCGTGCTTTTTTGGGGCGCAAAAAAATCAGTTGGCTTATTGTGGGTATGGGTCCCATAGCATGAAAAACGTGTATTTTGGATTTTTGCTCTTGCACAACAGAGAGCTGGGGCCTAAAAACCACTCTTTTTCCCCATTTTTTCAACTTGACCGGGCGCAAAAATTTTTTCACAGTGTGATATCAGACACTCTCCCGACTCCAAATATATGCCACACTCCTTGGGCCACTTGCACAATGGGGCGGTAGGCCCCCAAAGTGTGATTTTTCGGCAAATTTGACCATTTTTGGCACAATAATGCCTCTGTATGCGACATGTGGTCTGGGGCGCAAAAAAATTAAACGAAGTGTATCTGTATACCCACATTCATTCCGCATCTGATGAGCTAAAGTTTAAGGAAAATGGTTTGCACAATACGCCGTGGTGGAATTTCAAAGTTGAGAAAATGTGTGATTTTCACCCCCTTTTCATCATAAATAAAGTTACCAAAAAAATTCTGAAACTTAGGTTGCGACCTATCAAAATGGGTTAAAGTTTTACAAGCAGAACGAAATTATTAGTGAAAATTGAATTTACGCAATTTTGAGCCTTTTTGAGCCTCAAATTGAGCCCCATTGTTGAGTATTTTCCAAAAATTGGCATGTGACATATGAAAGTGGTGTAGAATTTTGTCAAAAATTCAAAAATGTTATTCAAAACCATTTTCGAAAATACTCAGAAATTGATCCTATTTGAGGCTCAAAATTTTCAAAAGTTGCCTAAAAATGGTTTTGGATAACATTTTTGAATTTTTGACAAAATTCTATACCACTTTCATATGTCACATGCCAATTTTTGGAAAATCGATCTTGGAGATCTTGGAGGGGGAGGGGAACGTAATTGAAAAATAACATAAATAATTGTATTTCTAATCAACAAAATCAAATAATGGGATTTTTAAATAAAAATTCAGAAAATTCTGCATTTGTGAAGCCAAAAAATTTAAGAAAACTTCATTTCAGTAGGAAAATTTTCGAGGATTTTTTTTCGATTATAAGTCTCGAAGCAAAGACGATGAATCGAAGCGGACAAAAATTTCAAACGTTTCTGACTGATGGAAAATTTTCTGATTTTTTCAACTTAACGAACAATTCTATCTTTTTTTCAGAACAAAAATTTTCTTCAAAAAAATCATCACTTTTCCATACATTGATAAATATTTATCGTTGCATTCAATACTTCGTTCATAATTCGCATTGCCCATCACACAGCTGCATCCACAAATATCATTTCAATGGTTCAATTAACGTTGCCTAGATTATGTAACTTTGTTAAAAGGGTATGGACGAATAAGGGGTGAATTTGCCCCCCCGAGGCTTTTGGGCTCCTAAACACTTCAAGTTGTGTATATTGACTAGAAATAATTTTTCACAAAATTTTGGACCCCTACTCCCCTCTCTTTCAGAGCTATGACCATTTTATTGCATCATTTTCAAGAATTTTCAATTTCAACGGAAGTGAAGGAAATTTTCTGTTCTTTGGCACAAAGTTACATCTGGTAGAGGTGTATTCATGATAATTTTTTCAACAATTTTGGTACACTCCTTCACGTTTTTTCGGTCATTTGAAGTTTTCAATCGTAAAAAATACCATATAAGCGAAGAGCGACTACCCTGGAAAATTTTCTGAAATATACGTTTTTTAATGTAGAATTTTACTATGTATTTGGTTTTGGCGATTTCTTTGAACTAAGGGCCGAAAATCGCGAAAACCCGTACAGAAATGTTGTAATTTTAGCAGATTTTTCAAATTTTAAGCGCTTTATACAGAAAGAAATAACCAAATAAGGAAACCAATTCCATATTCGTGTTCAGCAGGTCAAAATACCCCGGTAAACACCCTTTTCGTAATGGTTTTGATTAAAATTTCAAAATTCACCTTTCTCACTAATTTTTAATGAAAAAAAAGTGAATTTCGAGACTTCGAGTAAAACGATCGCGAAAAATGTATTTTTCGGGGTATTTTGACCTGCTGAACACGAATATGGATTTGGTTTTTTCATTTCGTCATTTTTTCCTAAAACGTCCTCATTTTCAAGTTTGAATCGGGTCTCTCGAGCCAGGAAATTATTATACACAATAATTAATGTCATATTCATGTTCTACGACCCAAAATTAGTCGGAAACCAAAATCTTTCCATTTCAAATTTTTTTGAGTCACATTTCAGCAACAGAACCCGTCCAAGAGGAGTGATGGTGAATTTATTTTTCACGTATCCCCCATGTCTTTGACATTAAATCGTGCCAATGAGTTACAATATTTCTCGCCCAGATCTC
This sequence comes from Pseudococcus viburni, assembly GCA_033439095.1. Taxonomy (NCBI): domain Eukaryota; kingdom Metazoa; phylum Arthropoda; class Insecta; order Hemiptera; family Pseudococcidae; genus Pseudococcus; species Pseudococcus viburni. Next base: position 394,476 of record JAVBJF010000250.1, read on the forward strand.
GAACAATAATTTTTTGAAATTTTTCCACAAGAATCAACATAGCAATTCGAGATTGAAAAAAGTTTCACGAAAACAGGAGCGGGGCATCGAAGATGCTTGATTTTTTTCAAATATTCCCAATTGTCATTTTGGCATTTCGTTGTTGCGCTGTACAAAATTAATTCATTATTGATTTTCTAGGGGGGGGGGGGAGAGCATTGTTGGTCAAAAACACAAGAACACATTTTTTCCGAAAATAAAACCGTATTTAAGACCAATAACATCACTATTAATAGCATTAAGAATTGGAAATTTAAATGGGAGGATTCCAACTCTAGGAGTACGATAAAATCAAAGTATTAAAAAAGTGGCAAAAATGGAACCCTATCTGAAAAACTCTCAACTCTAATACGTCTTAGTAGATGGATTTCGGCGAAGACGTTGAAATATACATAAATTAGAGGAAAAGGGTGTGAATGGTGGCTTGGGGATGAAGAAAGAGGTAGTACACATGAGAAAATGACGAAATGAAAAAACCAAATCCATATTCGTGTTCTGCAGGTCAAAATACTCCGAAAAATACATTTTTCGCGATCGTTTTACTCGAAGTCTCGAAATTCACTTTTTTTTCATTAAAAATCAGTGAGAAAGGTGAATTTTGAAATTTCAATCAAAACCATTACGAAAAGGGTGTTTACCGGGGTATTTTGACCTGCTGAACACGAATATGGAATTGGTTTCCTTATTTGGTTATTTCTTTCTGTATAAAGCGCTCAAAATTTGAAAAATCTGCTAAAATTACAACATTTCTGTACGGTTTTTCGCGATTTTCGGTCCTTAGTTCAAAGAAATCGCCGAAACCAAATACATACTTAGTAAAATTCTACATGAAAAAACGTATATTTTAGAAAATTTTCCAGGGTGGTCGCTCTTCGCTTATATGGTATTTTTTACGATTGAAAACTTCAAATGACCGAAAAAACGTGAAAGAGTGTACCAAAATTGTTGAAAAAATTATCATGAATACACCTCTACCAGATGTAACTTTGTGCCAAAGAACAAAAAATTTCCTTCACTTCCGTTGAAATTAAAAATTCTTGAAAATGATGCAATAAAATGGCCATAGCTCTGAAAGAGAGGGGGTAGGGGTCCAAAATTTTGTGAAAAGTTATTTCTAGTCAATATACACAACTTGAGGTGTTTAGGAGCCCAAAAGCGCCGGGGGCCAAATTCACCCCTTATCCGGCCATACCCTTTATTGCCAATTTCATGAAATGGGCAAGAAAACACTTTACTGAAATAGGCCAGAAATTGCCTATTTCATGAATTAGGCAATTACATCGATTAGTCGTAACATATTACATAGGTATGCCTTGGAAAGATATTTCAACACGAAAATACAAACAGAATTCAACACCCAGATCGAGTTATCGTAATCTGCCAATTCAAAGGGTTCGGAGGAGAAAATTGCGGTAAAAACGCATACAACTGTACCTAGACCTAGTACACATAAATCATCAATACGGGGACATGGGACGCGATTCTGCAGCCGGTGTTTCTTCACAATCTACGCGGTGATGCAGGCATCAGGGTGCAAAGCTCAGGGACAGACGGGATCGGTAATCGGTATCACCTAATCCTTGCGATATTGCACTTCATCATGCGCATGCGTGCCTATCCGAATGATTTACCGCTTCTGGCATCACATGAACACTATTCGAAGAGCATTAACGAAGTCTGGCCGAGTAAATCCTTCAATGCACCGTACCGGTCAGCAAACGGTAAAAAAGAACCAACGCAGATCCTTGCCCCATCGCGAACTGTACGTGGATAACGACCTGCGTCAATGCGGACACATTACGATGAGAATCCGAATATCGTTGAGCTGCTCTATCGCAGCGGGTAAATGCAATGAAAAAAAGCTCGTTGCGGGTTGCGGTCGTCGTGAATACGCGAACGATGAGAGACCGTCTTTAACAACGCGTATTGTTCGATATGTATAATAAGGATACACGAAGGAGACCGAGCAAGGATGAGAGGCTGGCAGAGGGAAAGATACGAAGAAGAAGGAAACGTACTATACGTAGTCGTACTAGAGGGCAATAACCAGAGGGCGCCGAGACGCTTCTCTTTATGGGGTAATTTTGCGAAAATTTCCCGGAGCTAGACGTCTGGTCGCCGCCACTATAGCAGGCGCCTTTGAAATATTTTTCCTTTTTTCTGCCATACCAGCATCGGCACCGCCCGTTACTATACACGATAGAAGAAAATGCGAGCCGAAAAAAAAAGAAAAAGAAAAGAAACACACCGAGAACGTACGTACGCGTACGTACGAGGAGACGACGACGGTGAACCAGCATCTTCAATCGTATTAAGGTTTCGTTTGTTCGCCTATATGTATATACAATGTATCGTATCGTAATATACCGAATGCGAGGGTTAAAGTTTTTGTATAGTGAGCTTCGTAGGGTTCATCTGGGAGAGAGAAAAAAAACGCACGTAAGAGGTGATATCGGTGCGGTTTTCCTTTTTTTTCATCTCTTTATCTCGTCCTTGGGCATTCTACGAGTACGAACGACCTCCTACCAAGTTTGTTAGCCGTGGTCTTCTCGATGTCGTCGGATTTTTTATCCCGTCGAGCTTTTTCTTTCGGCAGCTCCCACCACCGCTCCGGTCCAGTCGTACGAGGTTATAAAGTTGCGGCTACCTATTCAACGTGAAAATCCTTGGCTACTAGTTGGATGAAAAGCTCTTCGCATTAGGGTGGATCGAAAGAAAAACATATCCTGGATTTCGACGAAAATTAGTGAAATTGTTTACTTCGAGAGGAGGATCTCTCGAAAAATTTTTGAGCCCCTCGCACCCGAAAGGGGACGGAGCTAGTGGATCTAAAAATAGGATCAGTTTCGAGTAAAACTTTATTTTTACCAAATTAAAATCGCTCAATCAAATAGGTACCTCAAAATCGAGCCAAAAATAAATTACCTATTGGTTATCTGGAATAACACAGGTCGACGTGGAAAATGCTGTTTGAAGTGAGGTGCAGTGGCATAGCCAAGGGGGGGCGACTGGGGCGATCGCCCCCTGGCCTCATGGCTTTTTTTTTCAAACATGATTTTTCCAAAAAAAAATCGCCCTCACTTCGCTTCGGCAGTATTTTACTGTCTTTATTTTTTGAACACAGTATCATCCTTTCGATTTGAATCAATCAAATTTGATGAGATTTTCTTTCTTCAGATTAGTGAAATAATTTTCATCGAAATTTGGTAATTTTCACTGGTATTGTTAAAACTTACTGATTTATTGATCAATTTCCAATTTGTCAAAAAATTCAGTAATTTTAGCTCAATAAAATATCAGTGAAAAATCACTGATTTTCAAATAAATTTATTTCGCAGAATCAAAAAGTTGAAATTTTACAAAAATTGGCTAATTCAGATTTAGAGAGTATAAAGTGTTTGTTCCAAAAATCCTATAAATCATTGTGTTACAGTCTTTTTATTACACACCCGCTACCTCAGAAGTTCAGACTCAGTTATACATACACTACAAAATACGCCATGAAAAAAATACTTGCTATGTTTCAAAAAGCCCACAGAAAATTTGACATAAAAACTCTTTCTTGCCCCCCCCCCCCCTTGACAAAATCCTGGCTACGCCACTGGTGGGGTGGGTGATTTTTATAGTATTTTTTGCGCTGATCACGAGAAAAATAGTGAAAAAATTTCATCACCCAAGGGTTTTCACAATTTGAATTTTTCGTTGAACATTTTTTCCCACTTTTTGATAACTTTTGACACTTGGAGTCAATTTTCTAGACAAAGGAAGGGCACAACGAAAAAAATTAATGGAACATAAATTGTGGAGCGTAAAATTTCCTTTCTGTAGAGTTCATTTAGTTTTTTTAGGAGGTTAGGCTTTCGAGATATTTCAGTTGAAAGTTCACAGATCAACTTTTTTTTATTGAAAATGTCCCAAAAACTAAGTCTCCGAGGGAAAAACTAATTTGACTCTACAGAAAGAAAATTTTACGCTCTACAATTTATGTTCTATTCATTTTTTTTATTGATCCCTTTCTTTGCTCATAAAATTGACTCCAAGGGTCAAAAGTTAGATCAAGAAATGTCAAACAAATTCTCAAGAAAAAATTCAAATAATAAAAATTCCTGACGTGATAAGATAAAACTGAAATCATATTCGAATTCAGCACTAAAATGTAGGCCAAAATCACCTATCAGAATCAATTAAGCAGAAATTTTTTTTTGATTTGTCGACCTTTGGTATTTCCATTGTTACAAATGAGAAATGTTGAAAATGTGATTCATTACAAAAAATTGTTTCCCAGAAAATTAAGCCTCCCCCCGCCAAAAAAAATATATAAATAGAACATGAATTGTAGAGCGTAAAATTTCCTTTCTGTAGATTACAATTAGATATTTCCAATTTGAAAAAAAAAGTTGAACTTGAGACTAAAATATTTCGAAAGCTTAACCTCCTAAAAAAAACTAAATGAACTCTACAGAAAGGAAATTTTACGCTCTATAATTTATGTTCTATTAATTTTTTTCGTTGGGCCCTTCTTTTGTTTAGAAAATTGATTCCGAGTGTCAAAAGTTATCAAAAAGTGTAAAAAAATGTTCAACAAAAAATTCAAATTGTGAAAAACCCTTGAGTGATGAAATGGTTTCACTACTTGTTTCGTTATCAGCGTGAAAAATACTGTAGAAATCATTCATTTTAACTTCAAACTACATTTTTCAAAAGTCCAGACATCCAGCCAAAATTTGAAAAAAGTAACTTTAGGAACCTCCAACAGTCGGAAAAGTATTAACCAAAAAAGTCCAAAAAAGTTATCTTTTTTTAAAAGTTTCAATTCATGATTTCACTTGGAAAATGTAAAAAAGTCACTCGAATTTTTACTCAAAGGGTTCGTAATACTTACTAAAATACCATAGTATACTTTCTTCAAATTTTTTTAAAGCAATTTTTGACTTTTTTTAAAACAATTTTTTCAAAAGCAAACAGAAAAAAAATTGATTTTTTGCTCAAATTTTTGAAAAAAGTAACTTTTTTGAATGAAAAGTAACCAATAGTAACTTTTGAGTACAAAAAGTAACTAATAGTGACTTCCCTTGAAAAAAATAACAAGGTTACTTTAAAAGTAACCTACTGGGATGCCTGAAAGTTTAAAAATGTTGACCTGTGTACTAAATTATTAATAACATTATTCAAAAAAATTTCATGGAAGTGATGCCAAAATACATTTTTTACTGTTGTAATTTTGATAAAATTCAAGTTATTCATTCAGTCACTTGAAAATAATGCGATTTTTTTTCGTCATTGAGGTTTTTAATTCTTTTTTTTTTTTTTGAAAATGTTTTGTAGCAGTCATACCAACTGAAATTTTATAAAAATTGCGTGAATTAAAATGCAATGAGCAGCACTGCAATGAAATTTTTTTGAAAAATGTCATCAAAACTTATTCTAGGCGGTCAAATTTTTTTGGTTCAATGAAATGTTTGAGTGAGCGATTTGAATTTGGTGAAAATCGAAAAAATTGTCAAATTCGCGCCCTGCAAATTTTCACTCCTCTGGTAGAAGAGAAAAAAGATTCCCATCTTTGAAGTCAATGGTTCAAGAAGGTGAAAAAACTCAAATCGAACATTTCTAGAGGAAAACTGAGGCTCTCAGCAAGTCAGTAGGTGGCAAAATGGTTCCTGGATATTTCCCTGAATCCACTTCTGTAAATAAAAATACCCTCTAACCATCAACGGATGTTTTCCCAAATCGTATCCTTGAATATGGGGTTTTCCGGAATATTTTCCTATTTAATCACATTACCAATTTTTGGCCAGTTGATAACTTTTTTTTTCATTTTATGAGGTTCTACATCAATTTATTATCTGTTAGTCATTTTATGAATTTTTAAATCATTTTATTACCTTGTTGTCCTTTTTATCAGATTTTCGACAGTTCACAATAATTGTTTAATTAGTTCATTACCTTGGTTTTTCATTAAATAATAACTTTTTTGTCATTTTAGGGTTAATTGTTTTTTTTTGGTAATTTTATTTAATTTTTTGACAATTTTTTAATCAGCTCGTCACTTTGGCTTTTGGTCAGTTAGTTATTACTTTTTTTATTGTCATTTTATGAGGTTTCAATAAGGTTCTTTTTTTTCTATCCTTTTTTCAATTCCTTGATAAATTTTCAATCTTTCATTAGGTACTTTTATTTTTGGTCTTTATGAGGGTTTTAAATCAGTTAATTGTTTCATCATTTTTTCATCAAGGATTTCGTTACTTTCTCATGGGCTTTCTATGCCAGTTTATTGGGTTTTTGTCTTTATCGACTAAAATACTGTTCTATGGAAATGAGTAAAAAAAAAATCAAGAAAACCATCACTTAAATGAACGGATTCAGGAATTTGGTATTCGAGGTTTAGTTAGGGATTCTGGAAATTAGTGTTCGGGAACAAAGGATTCGAGAAAACAATTAGGTATTCGGTGAAATGGCTTCGAAAAATTAGTATTCGGGAACAAATAATTCGAGAAAATAACTATTCGGTTAAATGACCACTTGGGATTTTTTTATTTCAGAAAATCGGATTCGAGTAAATGTCTTAGAATCTGTAGAAATAACCAGAAGTGGCAAAAATCACATTTTTTGAAAGTGACCCATCTTTGAGCTTTTATGGCTTCGTCCCTTTTGGAACTAAGAGGCTAATTTTTTTTGGAAGGTTTTCCACTCAAGGTGACCTTCTCAAATTTTCATCGAAATGCCTATTTTTCCCTTTTTCGACCCACCTCACTTCTTGTATTTCGTACCCAGATTGGATTTTTCTCTTTGCCAACTTCGGTGCCCCCGAGATACATGCTCTAATTTCTACGCACATTATATGGCTTATGGTATTCCAAAGGTCTCGCTCTCGCGGTGTGACTCGACCCATGTAACAATAACGCTATTAATGCGAATAAGCCGGCCACCGCCGATTGTCCAGTATTAAGAGAGAAACCCCCATATAAGAATTTGCATCGAATCGATCTCGCATCGTAATCGTAAATCGCCCAGTATCTCTTTCTAAGTACCTATATGTCTTATACAGCTCGCGCAGATTATAACAATCGTACGCAATTTGTTGTATTCAAGGAAAAGATAAGCATATTGTACGTATACCTCTATGGTGTACAGGTAATTGTATCGCGGCGCTTTGGTACGCCGCGTTAGGTCCCTCGCCCAGCTACTTGATCCATATCTCGATCTATACCTATGTATACTATGTACGTAGAGGTACTAAAAGCGCGCGTATTTTATTATGGATATTTTCTCCGTAAATATCGACGATAGTTATCGATCTTACATATGTATATTTGTAACATACCAGGCACGCATTAAAAGTTGCTCTCTATACTTATACTTACAACAGTGGTGAGTAAAACTCCATTTAGCACATGGACGAAAGAAAGTAAAAGTTGAATGGATTAATGACACGATGAAGGATCGAAGAGTTTTGGATTTTAAGCATAGAGCTCAAAGCAGCTCAAGGAAGCGGTGGAGGGAAGGAAGTAGTATGGCTCGAATGACAAACAAACTTGCATTTTTAATCAAAAAAATTAAGAGGTGAATCAGAAAATTTACAAAAGCAATGGACCCTTTTGGAAATTTTTCCTTCCAAGCATGAAAAAAATTGTCTGAATGGAAAACCCTCAATTTTTATCCTTTCTCATTCTCTGATGACGCCAACTTCAGTGCTTCTCAAAAAATGGTGTTATTTGATTAATGAAAAATTCATTTACCATTTCATGTCCTCTCCACCACCCAAATTTTTGTAATTTAATGAAACAATCAGTAAAGATCACCGCAACTTACTGGAATAAGATGGGGTTTTGTAGTTTTTGAAGAAACGATCGGAAATGACTATTTTACAATACTTATGTTAATTGATAGTTTTTCATCGTTTTTGAAAAAATGACGAGAAACAATATTTTTACAATACGTAATTGGATAGGTAAATGATTGTTTTTTTTTTGTCGTTTTTGAAGAACCAATCCAAAACGACTATGCACATAAAATATGCATTTATAATGGGTGAAATATGCAAAATCGATATGGGAGTCTTTTAGAAAGCATTTTCCAATCATATTACCCTAGTATGCTTTATTTTATCATTTTATTCGTTTTGAAATTTTTAAAGTAACAAAAATATCATTTTATAATCAGATTAATAACTTATTAATAATAATCAAAAAAAATTTTCTTAAATTTTGTGGAATTTTTATTAGGCAGGTCATTGACACTCTTTGTTCAAAAAACAATAAAAATACAAAATTTTGAAAATTTTGGCCAAAATATGCAAAAACAAATAGGGCCCATTTAACTTAAAATTTCACGAATCGCAAGGATCCGATTGATATGCGCAATCATCTTTCATGTAGCAAAACATGCAATTCTATAAGAATCCGAGCCCTATTGATAATTAATTAATCGTTTTTTGTTTAAGAAAAACCTATGAGAAACCACAATTTGATTCCCCGAGATTCTTGATTCAAGCATTTCAAGCATCAGATAGTTATGTTATGTTGGAATCATTGATTCTCACTTCTGTTGTCGGATAGTAAGATCCAGATTCATAATTCAAGCATTGAATAGACACTGCACAGTTAAATCCCATTCTCTGATTCTTAGTTTTATTGTCAGATAGTCAAATCAGATTCCCCAATTCTTAGTACCAATGTCTGAGAGTCATATCTAATTCTCAAATTCTTAGTTCTATTGTTCGATGGTCAGAATCGATTTAGTAATTCTTATGTCTGTTGACGAGTAGTTAGATCCTGATTCTAGATTCAAGCATTGGATAGAACGTAAGATATTTGTGGTGTGATAGTCAGGTACATACAATTATCTGATTCTTAGTTCTGTTATTGGATAGTCAGATCCGATACTACAATTCTTATTTCTACTGTTGGATAGTCAAATCTCACTTCTGTTGTTGGATAGTGGATTCCAATCCTCAGAATCTTACCTCTGTTGTCAAATACAAAGGCTGACCCGTAATGACTGAGAGCGATCGCGCTGCGCGCGCGCAACGCGTCGCGCGGGAAAACTGTTTTGGGTCATCCAAAGTACAACTAATTAGCTACCCGGGGATGTATGTCCCATTTTTTAAAAAAATTTTTTGCCAGAGTTATCGCGATTTTAAAAAGACCACATCGTTTGACCCCTACCGTTTTTTTAAACCACGCTCGCGAGGTCCGCGTCGCGCCGCGCGGGAAATTTTTTTTTTTCGTTCGAAAGTAGACACTTTGAACTTTTCAATGCCGGGTCAACGAACTCTCCAGCTACATCTCCGGCCGAGATATCGATTTTCAAACACAAAAGTTTTTTTTGAAAATCGCGATTTTTTTTAGCAAAATAGGCCTTCTGAAGTGGAATTTTGGAAGGCCACTTGAGGCCTCTTGTTTAAAAATCGATTTTTTTGTCATCTAATGTATCGCTATCGTCGCTATCGTGTATTACTTTACTAAATTTAATATAGTAATACACGATAGCGACGATAGCGATACATTAGATGACAAAAAAATCGATTTTTAAACAAGAGACTTTCCAAAATTCCTCTTCAGAAGGCCTATTTTGCTAAAAAAATCACGATTTTCAAAAAAAACTTTTGTGTTTGAAAATCGATATCTCGGCCGGAGATGTAGCTGGAGAGTTCGTTGACCCGGCATTGGAAAGTTCAAATTGTCTACTTTCGAACGAAAAAAAAAATTTTCCCGCGCGGCGCGACGCGGACCTCGTGAGCGTGGTTTAAAAAAACAGTAGGGGTCAAACGATGTGGTCCTTTTAAAATCGCGATAACTCTGGCAAAAAATTTTTTTAAAAAATGGGACACACATCCCCGGGTAGCTAATCAGTTGTACTTTGGATGACCCAAAACAGTTTTCCCGCGCGACGCGTTGCGCGCGCGCAGCGCGATCGCTCTCAGTCATTACGGGTCAGCCTTTGTAGTTAAATCCCATTCTCTGATTTCAAGTTCCATTGTCTAATAATCAGATTCGATTCTCTGATTCCCTATTCCATTGTCAGGCAATCAGATCTGATCCTCCCAAACTTAATTCAAGCATAAGATAGTCAGATCTCATTCTCTGATTCCTAGTTTCATTGTCAAATGAACCGTGTTAAATCAAAAGAGACCAAGCGACAAATTTGATAGTGCTGAGATTTCAACGTATTTCTCACTGGGAACACAAAATAAGCTTCTGAACACGCAAATTAATGATAGATTAATGTTACCAGAGTTCATATTTATCATACTTATTATCCCTTCTTCAACTTTTTCAGAAGTTATCGTACTTCCAAGTTTGTTTTTTGGTGAAATTTTTGATGTCGCTTGGTCTCTTTTGATTTAACACGGTTCAAATAGTCAAATCTAATTCTCATATTCTTAGTTTCATTGTGTGATAATTATATCTAATTCTCTAATTCTTAGTTTCTGTTGTTAGGTGGTCAGAATCAATTATGAAATTCTTAGTTTTGTTGTCAAGTAGTTGGATCCCAATTCTTAATTCAAGCATTGGATAGGACATAAGATATCCCTGATTCTTACATATGTGGTATGATAGTCAGGTATGATTATTTAATTGTTAGTTCTATTGTCAGATAGTCAAATTGGATATACCAAATCTTACGTTTGTTGTCAAATAGTCATCTCTAACTCTCAGAATCTTACTTTTGTTGTCAAATATCCAAATATAATATTCTCTGATTTTAAGTTCCATTGTCTAATAGTTAGATCTAATTCTCTGATTTCATTTCCATTGTCAAATAGATAATCAGATCTGATTCTTCAATTCTTAGTTCCATTATCTAAAAGTCATATTTACCTAATTCTCTAGTTCTTAATTCTGCTGTCGGGTTCTTATATCAGATTCTATGATTCTTGATTTAAGCATCAGATATTGAGATTCAATTTTACGGTTCTTTAGTTTCATTGTTGAATAGTCAGATCTAATTTTCCAAAACTTGATTCAAACATTGCATAGTCAGATTTGATTCTTTAATTCTTAGTTTCATTGTCAGATAGTCAGATCTAATTCTGCAATTCTTACTTCAGTTGTAGGGTAGTCAAATCCAATTCTCTAATTCTCAGTTCTGTTGTCAGATAATTAGAGGGGATTCTATAATTCTTGGCTGGTACTTTAATTGTCAGTTCTGTTGTTGGATACATATTCAGATCTGATACAATTGGAACCAGTGACATAATCATATATAATGCTACAATGCTACAAGGGATCAAAGTGTGTGATTCCAAAGAAGTGGGGTAGTTGCAGTATGAGCTGCAGGTGAGAGCTGCATTGCACAACTTCGGATTTACACATGTTTGCTCCCATGTTTCCTATGTTATTTTTTACAAATATAGATGAAAAATACTTCATTATTACATTGTTTCATGTATAGGTATACACCAGAACTGAAATACAGGAGTGGTACGGTATTTTTACCAATACAAATAACTGTTGCGAGGTGTAAAAATTTAAGTAATAGTTTTATCCTACTTAAACTCAATTTTTTATAATTATTTAATGTGTAGCTTTGAGATCAATAATCACAAAACTATACACTAAATATTAAAAAATGGGATCACACAATGATTTAAAAATGACTTGCTTATGTTACTTGTAAACAAAACTATTCTTTGCGCATGCGTAGTTTCTGCACTTTGCTCCCAGCAGGAGGGAATATCAGGGCTGGGATAGCAATGAAATTTTGGTTCCTGTTCGTCGTTTTTGTTCTTCATAAGTTGCTCTTGTTCTTGTTCTTCAAAACTTATTCTCATTCTCGTTCTTCAAATTTTTTGTTCTTTTTGGTTCTTGGTTCTTCATGTTTCTCACAACTCAAAAATATTGGTATTTTTCAAGCAAAAAATTGAAAGAATGCAAAATCATCGTTCTAGTTCTTCACTTATCATTCTTGTTCTAGTTCTCGGTCTTCACTTATTGTTCTCATCCTTTTTCTTATTCTCGTTCTCAATTTTTTTTTGTTCTTTGTTCTCATTTGTTCTTGCAACCCTGGGAAATATCAACTTTGCCCCCTACCCAGAAAATGCATACTTTGTCTCATCAAAACAATGTAGTAATGAAGTATTTTGCGTCTATAATTATGAAAAATTTGTTTACAATACTGGAACATGATCACTTTCCATCGTTTTTTATAAAAACCATTAAAAACGACTGTTTTACGATAGCTGGAAAATTATCCTTCATTTCTGCGTTTTTGATGAAAGGATAAGAAACTACCATTTTACAATGTTGGAAATTGATAGTTTGCTATCATTTCTGAAAAAACTGTTAAAAATGGCCTTTTTAGAATGGTGGAATAATATAATACAATTCTTCTAGGGATGGAATTGTCTGAATCTGTGTGTAACACTGTTGGGGGAGGGGGGTAATTTTTTCTTCTCTATTGTACATTATAAAAATATTGAATTCAAAAACAGAAACTTCTCAGATATGACCAAATGAAGATGATCAATTTGAACCAAAAACTCCATATACCCTCTCCCTTCTCGAACTTCATAGAGAAGAGCATTCGAGAAATTCCACACATGCTTCCATTATCCATAACTTGAGTAAATGAAATAAAAATTTGAGGAAGAAACGAATACATACAAATACTTAAACCTGCTCGTATGAACGGTGCATAGAATCAAATTCAAAACAGTCCGGCCAGCTGGCGAGAGAAGAATACGAAGAACATCTCAACAACCTCTTCAAACAACCCCTCTCTCAGAGGCGTGACTAACGGGGGGGTGTGGGGGGGTGCGTCACCCCCCCAGACGATTCCAAAGTTGAGAAAAGTTGGGAAAATCAGGAAAAAGTGGGAAAATTGGGAAAATTGGGAAAAGTTGGGACTTGTCCCAACTTTTCCGCAGTTTGAATTTTGGAAAGTCGAAAAAATTTAAGAAAATCACAATCCCAAATCAAATTTTAGGAAAACTGGGTACAATTGAGATTTTCAACTTTTTTCCAAATTTTCCCAACTTTTTTGAAGTTTGGATTTGGGAAAACTGAAAAAATTGAGAATATCACAATCCCTAATTTGGACTTGGAAAATTGTGTGAAGTTGGGATTCCCAACTTTTTCCCAACTTATTCCAATTCTCTCAAGTTTAGATTCAAAAAAGTTAAAATTCCCAAGTTTTTGAAAAGTTGTACTTGGGAACGTTGAAAAAACTTGAGAATATCGAAAAAGTTGATTGCAAATTGTGTAAAATAGCTAAAATTTCGTTTAAAAAAACATTTAAAATCACAAATTTTTTATATGGAAGTAATAGAAATTTTTCAAAGAATAATCTATTGAAAAAATAATTATTTTTGTTTTAAAAATCACTAACTTTTCAAATTTTAGCCCTCGCTTCGCTCGGGCATATACCAACACCTAAGCAAACCAATGTAATTACTTAAGAAGTATGAGTTGAGGACTTCACCTATTAATTTGAAAAATGAAAAAATTTCAGCTTTTGTATATACTTTTTCTTCAAAAATTTTCGCCCTCGCTACTTACAATGATATGAACACTCTCATCTTCTATCTCAGACAATATTGAATACTTTTTGAAGGGGAAAAAAAATTTCCTTCTCATTTATTATTGGTGTTACAGGCCTCAGACAGAAATCAGCTTTTAAATGGCTGTCCCCTATTTTCACGCTTAGTCACTAAAGCCACCCTTTTTCGCCAAATGATCACTATTGAACCCCTTTGTTTTTTTTCAAGACACGCTTTTCAAAAATCTTTAAGAAGGAATTCAGAATAGTGGTTTTTTTGCTTATTTTATCATACATTTTTCAAAAAAAATAATTGCCCTCGCTTCGCTCGGGTTAAATATTACGTTCCATATCTTGCAAATTGTTTTTCTATTTGTTGTGATGTCAGTGACCACGATGTTGAAAATAGAAAGCAGGAATAGAGAAGAATTCGAAAGTATTGGTCACATTTTGGAAAATCTCAATGAGAGAAGTGTGTTGAATTTTCAATTTTTGAAAGTCTATTTTCGCTAAAAAATTTTGCCCTCGCTTCGCTCGGGCTCAACACATTATTACATCTGTATAAATCTTAACAAAATAATTATCAATACATATGTTACCTAGTCTAACCTAGATTTTTTTATTTACTTACTGAAACAAGGTAAAAACTAAAAATTGCAATGGCTTGCGTGCAATTTATGAAAAGTTCCCTTTTTTTGAAAATGTAACTAGCAAATCTTTTATTTTCACCCCTTCAGACTTTTGCCTAAGTTTCGTCTCTGTCCATATCACTGCCACTCAAGGCTGCATTCAAGTTGAAATTTGAAATTTTGTCAAGTGTGTTTATTTGTTGTTTTTTTTTCACAACACCTGGGCAGCCACGATAAAAATTACCTAGTTGGGAATTTTTTTTGGGAAGTAGGAAAAATAGTTGGGAATTTCTCGGAAAATAGTTGGGAAAATTTGAGCTTCACCCCCCCAGAAATATTGCTTCGTCACGCCTCTGCCCTCTCTCGATCGAGCCGCATTTTAAACGGACTAATTAGTATGTCAAGTTTATAATTACGTTGCGATAATATAATTAAGCGCGGCGGTATCGTGGGATTTATGAATTGATCTAGTTCTATACGATTTAATGGCCGTGGGCGTACGCGAAATTTACGCAGCTCGGCAACAGGTTTCTTTCCAACATACACGTTGGTTTTAATACTATTTCTTTATGGCTTATGATGATGTACGTACTTATACGTTTACTCTGTCTAACTCTCTTATATGTACGCGATGCATCGCGTATAAGTATTTATAGGTTCTCCAGCTCCAGTATACACTTATACAGAGAATCTTACTCGTACGTATACATATACAATACACACGTACCTATGCACGTAGTGTGTCTACGTACGTAGTAACTACGAATACGAGGAGATACATATTCTCGCTGTCCGTCTTCTTATATGTAGTATATTTTAAAATGTACCTGTACATCTAGTTTGCTTCAAGACGCCTGCAGGCAACCGGTAATGGAAATATTTACATTGTGTTAAACGCGCGGCGAATAAGACAGCAGCTTTCGTGTGGTCTGCTACGTTCGCGTTCCAATATCGCGGCGGGAAAGGCAGCGCGGATACGACGTAAAGTCGACCAGGAAATTTTAACACGTTACATCGAGGATCGATTAAGTTTGGTCAAAATCGAAGAAGCTGCCCAAAGAATTACCATATTGACCAAAATGTTGCTTCAGCCCGCAGAAAATTTTTTATTTGTAGATATTAATTTTCATTGTAATTAGATCCAGATTTTTTTTCATAGGCACATACCTAATTCAAATTAAATTTATAATTTTTAAAATTCATTTTCAATCCAATAAAGGAATCAATAGTAGTGCAGTGGGTCGGATTTGAACGAAAGTTAAATTTTCAAAAAGGATACATTTCAAAACCCCTGTGACCAAAATTTCAGTTGTCCAAATTTATTTTTTTAATTTTTGGAAAATTTTTGAAAATTCGGGCCATATTTTAAAAAAAGTGAGATTTTTTCCATCAAGTGCTTTTGCAGAAAAATTGATGAAAATTCTCTCTCTACCTAAAATCGATCACCTGAAACCAAATTTCACCCTTTTCAACTGTTCTGATGGAGCCTCCCGCAAAATTTCATTAAAATCCACGTTTTTATTTTGAATTCAAGAAATTTAACAAGAAAATTCACATGTTCACAGCAAATTTTAGCCAAACACCTCAAACATGTTTTTTGATCATTTTCGACTCTCTTTTCCAAAATTCCAAAATTTTGATTTTCCAAAAATTATAATTTTTACTGGGATGTTTAAAATTCAAAAGTGAATTTTACAATCTTGCTCAGTTAAAATGTTCGAAAAATTGGTCCAAAAGTTATCAGTGAATATCATCGACAGTTTTTTCACAAAATTTCTGGTACTCGTATTTAAAAAAAAACAACATAATTTTCACTGAAATTTCTGAAATTTTAAAATGCATTTCATAGTTTTTGAGGAACAATTTTTGAAAAATCGACCAAAAAATATTCGGAACTGTGTGAAGAGCCTAACACGAATGAAAGATATTTAGCACTTTTTCCATTTTCAGGTATTTTCAGAAAATGCCCATTTTTACTGAAATTCCATCGATTTTCTCAGTTTTTAAAGAGCCAAAAACCATTTTCGAAAAGTCTATCCAAAAATGGTCGAAACCATATGAGTAGACCAAAATAAATTAGGAATCATTGGCATTTTTTACTTTCGGAAATTTATCAAGAAAATTGTCATTTTACTGAAATCCCTTAAAATTAAAAATTGAATTTCACTAACTTATTTTGTATTTTCGAAAAATGAATCATTTCAACAGTGAACTTCGGTTTGAGCTAATAAATTTTGGAAAAGGATTCAATTTTTGCTATTTTTTTTGAAAAAAGATCAAATTTTCTTTTAAAAAACAAAAATTTTCAACTTATACCTAAAAATCAAAAAATAAATTCATATGCAAAGGAGCATTTTGACTCCAAACTCTCTGATATAAACAAAAACTCCATATCGTGAAATACATCTCAATCTCAACCCATTTGGTGAATTTTTGGAATTTCAATTTTATGAAATTTCAGCATTTTAAAAATTGGAAAAACTTGACATACTTATTAGCTTACTTGATGAACTTCAGAAACCAAAATTTTGGTCAAAACACGGTATCAGGCTCAAAATTGATTGCCAGCTTCACTTCACGGATTTGTGAGCCTGGTCAGGAAACCATAATTTTTTTCATTGCTATTCTATGTGTGATTGAAAAAATTGGTTTTCTAATCACACTTGTAAATCCGGGAAACAATACTGACAATCGATATTAAACCTGATATCACGTCTTTGATCAAAGACCCAAAATTTCAGTTTCAGAAGTTCATTAGATAACCGAATGTACAAGTTTTTAAACCGTCTTCAACATTTTTCTCTAATTACTTAAAATTGTTAATTATTTGCCAAAAACAAAAAAATCAAATTCAGCAGCTAAAAATTGATGGATGAATCCAATTTTCATTCAAATCAAATGATTCGAACTTATGAAGTTCTTTCATAAGCGATTGATTTTTGAAAAAATGTAAAAATGTTTTTCGTGAGAATTCGTAACAAGGATTAGTGTATAAAAAAAACTTACAAAATTTTTGAAAAATTGACTCCCTTTCGTATTTTGTTTAAAAACGATCGAAAACCACAAATTTATCCCTCATTAAATGTATTTCAATTAAACACTTTATAAAACTTGAAATTTGGATGCAGAAATTTTCACAGGGTGTTCCCAAGTTTTCCAGATCGATTTTTCGAAATTTTCCAGACCTTTTAAATATATTATTTCGGAAGGATGGAGAAGGGGTGGTTTTTTCGCGTGATGAAATTGTGCAGAAGAATGATTTAAATTGCGTAATGTCCAACAATTTTTTTTTCAAAAATCATTACTTCTAATGAGATTTTTAGATGCTTCTTTTTCCGACCACAAAAACGACTTAAATTCAGTTCTGAAAATTTTTCACGCCACCTCCCTCTCAACTCGGCACAAAAACTTTACACCTTGAATTTATGACAAAAAAAATTCCAAATAAAAATGAAAAACTTTGGTGTCAACCAAATCGTGAGACTAAAAGTTCGAATATTTCCAGTCTAAAAATTCAAAAATTTCTTCACAATTAAACATTTCCTCCAGAAAAACACGAAGGTACCTCAAATTTATAAATTTTACGAAAAATCCCTAATACAATATTTTCAGCTTGATCCAGTAAAGAATAGATTTATGAGGAGTGAAATATCAATTATTTTGATGAGATATATAAATATGATGATCCCGAGCAAAGGGCGAAAATTTTTGCAAAAAAACCCCTTCAAAACTTGAAAATTCATCACTTCACACCCCCAATAAAGTTTTCCAAAATGTGACCAAAAAAATACAAATTCTCTTCCATTCGCTTCCCTCCTTTTTCAAAATCATGATCAGGGGCATCATGGTACTCTTGTCTGATTACATTCTATAAAACATTTTTTTGAAAAATTTATAATAAAATTAGTCCAGAAACTTCAGATAATTTATTCTTCTCCTGGATTTTTACAAAATTCCACCGGAAGTGCCAGAAATTTCAAAATTCCTTGACTTTTCTAGACGGTCAAAATTCCCTGACTTTTCCCGGTTTTCCAGAAAATGGACACCCTGTTTCAAAATTTTCAAGTTTGAAGACCGAATGGCTCCAAAAAGAATTTTTGGGAGAACCAACGATCGATTTAATCAATTTATACTCAATAAGGAAGACATTACGTATCGTTAAAAAAATTTCAGGACATTAAAAAGTTTTGTGTTGCCTTCCCTGCCACTCAAAATTGGTCCTTAGGAACACGCTTCTTCATAAAAAAAACTAAATTTTAACTCAATAACGATTTATTGTAACTGAAACTCAACAGATTTCTTCAATTTTTTAAAAAATATCGTTTTTTTCAACCCTTTTGGGAGGGGGGGGGGTATAGACGAATGTTAGTTAATCGCTATAATTTTATCTAATATTTCACTTGTTTCGAAATTATATTTCAACAGCTCCATTTTTTTTTACATTCAATTTTACTTCCTTCGACGAAAATTTCCATCTCAAAAAGTATAATTTTCATGGCTCGATTTCTCCATCGGCTCAACTTCAAACCAACTTGGGATTCTGCAAAATATCTCGAAAGGTGACGAGTAGCCGTACAATGGCCGGCTCGCTATTCTACGAAACGGACGAGGTTGGTAATTTATTACGAAGCATAATTACTTATGCCAACCATGTCCCTATCCATTCGAATATGGATTACATCAAAACTTTTAATTCCAGGAAGATATATTAGCGGCTATCTCCGGTTACGCGCGTGTACATTTTATTCGTGTAAAATATGTCTGCGAGCGAATTTCTCGCAATTGTTGCGAATTTCTTTTGTACACGGCCATGTGTAAAAACGTCCTTTAGACTGTGGCCGGTTAATGCTTCAAATAAAAGTAAACTGTACATGCCGAAATCATACGAAGCACGCGATCGAGAAGGCTTTTCGATATCTGTACAGAAATGAGCTGGGCATAATGTGGAAGCGGAGGGAAAACGCGAATTGACGAGGAACGACTTCTACGGGCCAAGAAATTGTTTACATTTACATACATTGTATCGTATTCGGTACGTACCGCGTACGAGAGTGAATTGATAATTAAACGGGTCATTTTTTATTTTATTTGCCGATGTGTACGTTAGAAAAAAGCAACTCGCGGTTTAAATAACTCCGCACCGAGGCGGCCGGCGTCGTAAATTGCATTTTGCATCTCGAAATGTGCATGTATAATTCGGTGCCAAAAAATGTACAAAGATTCGGAGAGATTTGGGCAATGAGCATGGATAGCGGAGACCGACGATTGCGGCGAGGTCTCGCCTATAACGAGTGTAGTCCGCGATACGCGAGAGGTCGTAAATTTACGACTGTTTCTTTTTTATAATTTTTGCTCTTTTTTTTTTCTTCATACGTACGATAAATTTTCAATGCGGCTGTACACGTAGAAGACTCAGTACACAGAAGTACGAAATTACGTTCGAGAGGTTGTTCGGTAATACCTGAGTAATCTACGTCTATAGTTTGGTGATGATGATGAACCACCTCCGATGTCTCGTCTCCTTTAATCGTCTAATCACTCGTTCCGCATTCATAATTCTGGAACGATTCGAATTATTTTTTGAAAAACGATGCTCGCTTACGACCAACTGAGCCTTTTCAAAGTGGCATTTTCGCTTCGATGAGACTTCCTTTGAAATGCAGTAGGAGCTAATGAGGTGTAGGAAATTTTTCCACCTTGCAGCAGGTGGTCGTTGGTCAGTGTGGATATACAATGGTTTGACTGATGAGCATTTAGGGTAATTTCATTGAAGCGTTGTTTAGATGTGACAGCTTAGGCTTCGGCATGTGTGATGTTTTGATAGCGGATGAATGAAAGAATGGACGAGTATGCTAGTGCGGGTTTGTTCGTTCCTTCGTGTCGAAGTTAGACTACCGGTTGTATTCGATTGTCAGTACGGTTTCCGATTGGATAATAAGTTCATGTAGAAGTACTTGAGAGTGGTGTCGGGTTTATTTTGGAATTGAATTAAGTGTTTCGAAAAACTAATTAATCGAGCATTCAACTGGATGTTATGCAAGAGTAGGGGTTGTAAAATTTTTTTTAAGACTCAGGCAACAAAAATTCAGATGTAAAGACGAACCAAAGTTGACTTATTAGAGAAGAAAAAAATCAGAAAAATTTTACTTTTCTGGTTTTTCACACTCATAATTATCATTTTCCCTCATTTTTTCTAAATTGAAATAAAAATTTTCCAAACAGAAAGTCATCAGTTTCGAGAAATTTTCGAATAAAAATACAATCTTGCCATTAGAGGACGGTGGTAGCAAGCAGTCTTTTCTCAGGGTGTCCACTTCATCTCAGAAATAATTTTCCCTGACTTTTCCAGGTTTTCCAGACTAATTTTTCGAATTTTTCCAGACCTTTTAAATATGATATTTGTGAACTAGAGAGGGAGGGGAGGGGGTAATTTTTTACGTGATGTACCTACATTCCGAATTTTGCGTACGAATGATACATATACAAAATACGTCGATTTTTTTTTCAAAATCACTAGGAACTTTTTACGAAATTTTTAGATGCTCCTCTTTGGGCCAAAACAAATATTCAAATTCAATTCTGAAAATGTTCGAATCCATCCAACTCCCTCTCACCACAAAAATTTGAAAATTCGAATTCATTACCTACAGAAAAAATTTAAAAGAAAAAGAAAAAACTAAATATTCCAACACAAAATTAAGTTTTAAAAATGAAATGAATTATGCCAGAGTGTCCACCAAATCGAGCGAATGAAAATTCGGATTTTTCCGGGAAGAAAATTCAAAAATTTCTTCATCACCCTCCCACCCCTTCAAAAAAAGAGAAACACGTGCCTCAAATTTATAAATTTACACAATCTCCGAAAATTTATCAGTTTGTATCAATAAATAAAAAAGTCAATAAGGAGGTGAAATATAAATCATTTTATAGAAATATAAAAATCGTGTTGAGCCCGAGCGAAGCGAGGACGAAAATTTTTGCAAAAAAATATCATCAAAAGATAAAAATTCACCACTTTTTCACTTTTTCCTCATTCATGTTTTCCAGAACATGATCAATAAATTCGAATTCTACTCCATTCCCTTCCCTTTTTTCAACATTTTCTCATCACAGCTCATCAAAGTTTCCAAAAAAAATGAGATTTTAATTTTTGAACAAATTCTGTAGAAAGAAAGCGTGATGGACAAAGATATGCATTTTGAATATCAAATTCATTGTACTTACATTATGATCAACAAAAAATTATGAATAAAAAAAATCGGATATAATAAGATGTAATAATTTGGCCCGAGCGGAGCGAGGGCGAAATTTTTTGAAAAATTTAGAATAAAATAAGCAAAGATCCTTTTTTTGGATTTTCGAACAATTCCAGAGAAAATTCCAAAATTCCCCGACTTTTCCAGACCACCAAAATTCCCTGACTTTTCCCGGTTTTTCATAGAATGGACACACTGTTTCTGTATCCTCCATAAAAATGCAATCCCAGCTAAATTCTGTAAGCGGACGTTAAATTGAAAAAAAAACAAGGTTCAGAGCGAATGGAGGAAAGGAAAAGAAGCAGAGAGGTCAACTTTTTTTTTCAATAATATTAATATTTCTTTTTAGCGAAAGAAAAAGTCCAAGTTCAAAAATGGTAGAATATGATGATCTCGTCTATTGAGGATTTCCTGGTTGGGTTGAAAAAATGAGAAAAATTGGACAGAAAATATAACCCTCAATCGTTTCATCATTTTTGTCCCTTTAAATAATAATTTCAATCTCACGTTTTCTTCAATTGCCACATTTTGACAAAAAATAAAAATAGGTAATCAAAATGTTGAAAACAATAGCGAAATTGAAAATTTGATACGTTATACCAGGTGATCCAGTTAAAAAACATAGCTAGCAAACCGAAAATTTGAAAAAACTTTAAATCATCCAAAATTGCACTAAAAAAAATTATTAAAAATTTTCAACACTTTTTCATCATACTTATTTATTAAATTTTCATTAAAATTTTCAAGTAATTTCAAAAGTTTCATAATAATTGTTCAAAAAATACACGACATTGGAGAGCCAGCAATAAGAATGTCATTTGAGATAAATATCATTAAAATATGTAAGTAGTTTATTTGAAAAAAAAAATAAAATTTTGTTGAAAAAGTAGAGAAATGCCTGAAAGCATCAGAATTGTTCAAAACGCAGATTTTTTTGTCAAATTAACGCCATCAACAGCTTTAAAGTATAAAATATTGCAAAATGTAAAGTACATATTTTTAAAAAATGCAAAAAAAACATTACTGCGATTGGATTAACATTCAACATTTCATAAATATCGAACAAGTAGGTATAGTTAAAAAGATCACAAAATTGACTGTAAATTTTTTTTGACCTGTTTTCAGCTAGGTACTAAATAATATTTAAAATTGAAATAAAATTTGATAGGACAATTAGGTTTAGCTCCAGAAATTATATTCTCTAGTCCCAGACCAATTTTTTCTATTTATAACAAGCCAATTAAACTTTTCCATCATGACTTCATGACATTTTTAAAAAAAAATAGGGTTCTTAAAAGTTCTAGTCTAGTATCGAAAGTTGACCTCAAAAATTTAAGAAAATTAGAAGAATTAAAATCGATTTTTTTTTTGAAACTGCAGCATGGCACCCAAATCAAATTTTTAGATCAAAGATAGGTACGGATTTTTTTTTTACAGATAAGGTAGGTAATAAAAATATCAAATTTTCAATTAATTTTGATAGAAATTCTCAAAGCGTCCAAAAAAACACGATTTGAAAAGTTACAGTCGTCTAAAAGTAAGTCCGATTATTTTCTGGCAAAATCAACCCATTTGGTAGAAAATTGGATTCTCAATTTGAATGGAATTCATGTACCTTGAATTTGACAAGACTCGTCAATTTTCTCATCATTCGATACTGAACAAATGGAAAAATCTTCATTATGTGAAGAGATTATTGTGAAAAATATCAATTTTGAAAATTCAAAACACTTTCAGACTCTGAATTTTGAAATTGAGTGGCCAGAAATTCTCAATTCCCTTCCTTGGGCTATCCATGGATCATCTTGGGCGAAAAAAAAAGGTCAAATTTATTTTTACGACAATTTTTGTATTTTGAGCAATTTATTACGACAGACGTGACCATTTTATTGACAATATGGCTGCGATTTCTGGCAGGGCCGGACAGAAAAAATCGGAGTCCCGGGGGAAAAATGTATGAGCAAAAAAAAAGTCTTCTGAACGTCGTAATACGACGTGTTTATAGGCAAAATGTGTTGTTTTGAGAACCCTCGCTGTAAAAAGATAATTTTTTTCGCTTTTTTTAGTTGTAGCAGGTCCAACAGGGCCCTTACGGGCCTCTATGAAAACACACGGGCCTGGAGGAAATCCCCCTCTTCACTCCTCTCTGCACAGGCCTGATTGCTGGGGAAAATCGAAGCTCATTCTTTAAGATATGTCTACTGAATCTGAAAATTCTGGATCTTTCTTGCCATTTTCTGACATTTTTCTTACTTCAAAATTTCTTCAAAACCCTCTTTCTATCTTCCAATTAAAAAATTCGAAATACTGAAAATTCTTACTATCTGCAGTAAAATCATCAAAATTCTTGCTATTTACTGGTTCTCTACTCTCTCAATTATGAATCAGTGAAAATTGTCGAAAATCACTGGAAAACAGTCAGAATTGCCACACAGTAATAAATCAGAGAAAACACTTTCACTGAAAGCAAACAGTGACGAAATATCCTAAAAAATCAGTGAAAATTCACGGAAAAGTCAGTAAAATCTCTGAAATTCACCGAAAAATCAGTGAAATTCTTTGAAAAATCAGCGAAAATTCGCTGAAAATCACAGCATTTTAGTGATTGCCCTTATGCTGCAATTCTGACTATTCATCAGTGACTTTTCGTTGATTCAAAATGAGAGAGTAGCTACCAAGGTGAGATTCTTGCTATTTTCTAATTTTTCTTGCCAGTTGACACCATGTTCTTTCAAACAGAACTAATAACAATTTTGAGTGCCATTCGAAGACCACTCTCTCATTTATAAATAAGTGCAAATGATCCAAAATCACGGAGAAACAGTCGGAATTGCAGCACAAGAGAAAATCAGTGAAAAAATTTTCAATTATAACAAATCAGTGAGAAAAATCACTGGAAAATTGGTGGAAAATCATTGGAAAATCAGTGAAAATTCACTGGAAAATCAGTGAAAATTGGCGGGAAAATCAGTGAAAATTTACTGGAAAATTAGTGAAAATTCATTGCAAAATTGGTGAAAATTCATTGGAAAATTAGTGAAAATTCACTAGAAAATAAGTGAAAATTCACTGGAAGATTCGCTGGAAAATTAGTGGTAATTCACTGGAAAAATGAGTGAAAATTCAATGGAAAAGTAGTGAAAATTCACGGGAAAATCAGTGAAAATTTACTGGAAAATTGGTGAAAATTCACTGGAACATTGGTGAAAATTCATTGGAAAATTAGTGAAAATTCACTAGAAAATAAGTGAAAATTCACTGGAAGATTCGCTGGAAAAGTAGTGGTAATTCACTGGAAAAGTAGTGAAAATTCACGGAGAAATCAGTGAAAATTTACTGGAAAATTGGTGAAAATTCACTGGAACATTGGTGAAAATTCACTGGAAAATTAGTGAAAATTCACTAGAAAATAAGTGAAAATTCACTGGAAGATTCGCTGGAAAATTAGTGGTAATTCACTGGAAAAATGAGTGAAAATTCAATGGAAAAGTAGTGAAAATTCACGGGGAAATCAGTGAAAATTTACTGGAAAATTGGTGAAAATTCACTGGAACATTGGTGAAAATTCACTGGAAAATTAGTGAAAATTCACTAGAAAATAAGTGAAAATTCACTGGAAGATTCGCTGGAAAAGTAGTGGTAATTCACTGGAAAAGTAGTGAAAATTCACGGAGAAATCAGTGAAAATTTAATGGAAAATTGGTGAAAATTCACTGGAAAATTGGTGAAAATTCACTGGAAAACTAGTGAAAATTCATTGGAAAATTAGTGAAAATTCACTAGAAAATAAGTGAAAATTCGCTGGAAAATTGGTGAAAATTCACTGGAAAATCAGTGAAAATTCACTGAAAAGTTGGCAAAATTTATGAAATTGGAAGAAAAATCTGTGAAACTTTTCGAAAGATCAGTGAAAATTCGCTAAAAATTAGTGAATTTCGCTGATTTTTTCTGTGCCTCAATTCTGACTACTTATCAGTGACTTTTCACCGATTCTGAACGAGAGAGCAAGAGAGGGGAGACCTACATTCCATTCGATAGGCTATACGCATTACTCAAATGAGCATAATTATACGCATACTACAGACTGCTCTGGCGCTCGTCAACGCCATCGTGGATAATATATACGACGATTTGGTATTTAGTAAAAAACGTGTTCGGCTATCTAACGAGGAGTCGGTTAACGCAGGTTCGTTAATCTTTTTACGGGCGGGTGCGGCGTTTGTTGGAATATCGGTTTGTTTATTTTATCGTCGTATAAATGTTTATAATTTTCGATAGAAGAAGATATGTATGGCGAGAAGAGAAGTCGTATACAATACTACAGTATATTAGAAAACATCCCAATATAAATGTACAATAATAATAATAAGCAAACAACAGTTACACACCTAGCTAGCAAGAGGAGAGATGGGGGGGAAGAAAAAAATTAGATACTTGATGGGCTCGATAGATGACTATACAAGCTACGAATTTCAAACCCCATTTGGATACTTATAAAATGAGAAGGATACTGGCGGACGAGATCGAATACTACGTTTAATACGGATTCGTATTCGTCTGCACGTATAAAACGCACAGCTAAGCTTACTCTATACACGTACACCGAAAGAAAAATTCCAAAAATAAACTAGATTAAATTTTCTCCAATCGTTAACGTATATTTAGAATATTTATGTTAGATTTAAAAGAGATGTTAATGACTTATTAGAGTACGAGCGTGGCGGTCGTCAAGACGCACGGTACTTGTTTCCTATTTCCAGAACAGAGAGCGGCGAAATAACGTGTGTAGCGTACTCGACTCCGACGTTGGACGACGTCGTCGTTGCGGACCCTGCGAACCTCCGGCGTCCGCGATCTCGCGACGGTGACGAAAGTTTCACGTTGTTTTTACGGTACGCGGTTAGACATAACACTGTGCCATGTCGAATACGCCAGCGGCGATATTTTCTTCGCGCTTTAGTAAGCTTTTTTCTCATTCTGGATGCGCGAAGACGAAAATGTAGTGGTCGCGACGGTGCCTGAGGAGCGATTTGATACCCAAGACGCATTGCGTCGCGACAAAACGTCGTAAAGTCGAGAAAGATTTCTCCTATAGACGAAGTGATCGTAAAAGTGCTTCTTTACCGATATGTCTGGATCACGAACGAGACGTTGTTGATTCTAGGAGTGTTTTTTTCTGAGGTTCCGTTCGATGTTGAAATTTTTCCAAATTTTGTTTGGAAAATGAACATTAAGATGGAGAAAGAAAAAAATATTGATTTGGTAGCATGGAAATTTCAAAAATTGATTTCTAGATTTGTATTTTTGTACCTACATCGTTTGCAATAATTTTCTCAAATTTTTGAAATTTCTTCATTTAAATTTCAAGTTCCTTAACTATTGCAATATTTCAGACAATTTTTAGTCGATTTTTGCAAGAATTAATAAATATGAAAATTCGATTGTTTCAAGCAATTCTCAAAACATTTCGACGCTATTACGAGACGAAGTTTTGAAAAATATTTCTATTTTCTAAAAGTAATTTTGGCCAATTTTTGGGACAATTTTAATAAAAATGCCATAAAAATTTTGAACGCATTTTGAAAATGAAATGTTGACATGAAAATGTATATTTTTAAAACTTTTTTCGTAATAATTTAATAGATAATTTTTCTATGTTTGGACATTTTTTTGGGGATTTCAACTACCCTGACGAAATTTTACTCTTTTTTTTGCCAATAAGTTGTGCAAAGATGAAATTTTCAGTGATCAATAAATGCATTGTCGAAGGTTCAATGTTATTGCTTTCATCAAACCATGAGTTATTGATTGAATTCAAGACTTTTTCAAGATTTTCATTTATGATTCTGAAGAAAATTTCCATCAATAGCTTTTGAATCGGATAAGAAAAGCGTATATTTACGTTGGTGCGCTTTTTTTTCAATCCCATGACCAGAAGCTTCGAGGTTCATGGATCGAACTACGTGAAAATACCTTTCCCAATATTAAAATTCGTAATTTTCTTTAAATGAATGTATAAGGTACCAGATATGTTTTCATTTTGAGAAAAGGCTCTCGAATCATTATTTAAAAAAAAACTTTTCTCATGAATTCCATAATCAGTAGACATCTTGATTTTTTGGAAAAACAAGAAATTTAGAGGAAGGGGAAGGCCAGATTCAAAAAGTAGGTATAATGAAAAAATTGGAAAATTATTCAAAATTCCATACTGAAAAAGCTGAAAAAATGAACAGATTGTTAGCTCCAGAAACATGGGAAAAATGAAAAGTCGATATTAAACCGATGAATAATGTTAAGGAAATTTCTTGTCAGAGGAAATATTAATAGCAAAAAGTTTAAATTCAGCTAATTTCTTGATTGGATACAGAAATAACCCAAAGGTGTCATACTGGATATTGAAATAAGCTTATTCAGCGTGACGATTGCGTATGGAGAATCGTATATCAAATATCGAATATCGAGTAAGGTCAGAGTCATATTCAGGTGCTAGTAACGATTTCGAGGAAAAAAAAATTGAGAAAAGTTTTAAACCTGAGAATAATATTTTGAGAAAAAGATTCAAGGTTGAAAACTTCAGAAAAATTGAGATGACCTTTGAAATGGAATTTTCACAATACATTCTACGTTTTTTTTCAAGTTTCCCAGGGTTAGATGATTTTTGAGATGAAAATCACGTTCCTTAATTGATCATCCAGTGATTTTTCTGGGCGTAAGACGACTGTTGAGATGAAAATCATTTTCACAAATAATCCCGCAATTTCTCCATTTCTTGCGAGTTGAAAAATTTTTGAAAAAAATCCAGTGTTGAAAATAGTTTTAAAAAAGTTGAAATGACCTTTGGCATGTTTTTTCCCCCAAATCTTCCTGTTATCGATATACACCAACAATTTTGAGAAAAATTTCGGACCTGAGAAAATTTCTTGACAAATGAGAAAATTTTGAGAGAAAATTCGGCGTTAATTTTTTTGGGAAAAATCAAATATTTTTAAATTGAGTCACGCTTGAGCTACACTTTAACACAAGGATTTCAAAATTTGGTTCATGTAGAAAGCTCTCTTAAAACACCACTTTTTTTTTTAGCACCTATACAAATAATTCCTCTTCCTTTTCCATGCATGATAGTTGAAAAAGTCCGAGTCTATCTATAGAGTATAATCAGCTGAAGAAAACAAAAAAAAATAAGTTAATCGTTACAGTCGTTTCTGAAAAAAATGTACATTAAGCATTAAAAAACTGAATTTTGATAATAATAGCTTTGAAGTTTGAACTTTATTTTTTACAAATAAACTTTAGTTTAGTAGCCCAGATGCAAATGATAGGTAATTTACTTTTTTTTAATGAAGGATAAGACTGATCAAACAATCCTGGCTCTCTCTCATTTTAAATCAGTGAAAAGTCACTGACAAATGAGGAGCTGAGAGCCAAAACTCACTTTTGCCACAATTTTTTTTTCGTTCTTATGACGGATTCTAAAGAAGTTATTTTTGTCTCTAGATATTTTTGCCCAAAATCAATCGTCTTCGAGTTATGAACCAGTTTCGAAATGCATTAATTTTGAAATGCATCTTAAAATTGGTTCATAACTCGAAGACATTTGATTTAGAGTAAAAATGTCAAGAGGAAAAAAACGTTTCTCTTATCAATCTCTACTAATTTGGTTGTACGAAGGGGTTCGACCCCCCCCCCCCCCCCCTGGCGTAAGGAACTTACGTGAAAAATGTTTTCTTGGAGAATTAAAAATCAAATTTTCTGAAAGCTTCGCCCTCGTTTCGCTCGGGCATGAACGAAATCACAATTACATATTTCAACTATGCAAAACATGGCTCCCTTCTGATATTCCAAGTCTCCAATTATCCACTTTACACCCTCTCAAAAAAAAACATCTGACGTCAATGCTTGGATTTGTTCAGTGGAGTAGCCAAAAATTTCTCATGGAGGGGGTCCGAAATTTCATAATTTTTTAAAGAATTCTGCGTTAATCCCCCCCCCCCCCTCAATCAAATTTCCTTTTTCTATAAAAACACTAAATTCAAATTTTATAAAGTTCTCGTGCAATTTGCATAGCACGTTTAAGGGAAAAAACAGATGAAAATGTAATTTTGGAACAAACAACTTACCCCGACTGACAAATTTGCTGACGATTCGTTAGCGAGACTAGCGAAAATGTAGCTGACTCTCGATTTCTTGTCGAGTAAACAATTTTTAGTTGACGAATCGTTAACTACAGCTGGCGTTTATTTGGGAAAAATCATTCACGAAACGCTTAGGTTTTTGTGACGAATTCGCTAGTGTTATAGCTGGCAATTTATTAGTTTGAATTTGTTTCAATTGATAAGGAATTGTAAACAAAATTGTAAACTATCCTCAAGAAAGAATAAAAAAAGACAGAATACTGTTGTCAAATGCAAATTGATAAATAGCACTGGTAGCTCAATGGTTAGAGAGGTCACCTATTATGCCGGGGGTCTAGGGTTCGAATCCCTCACAAGACTTAAATTTTTCAAATTTTTTTATGAGTAATAAGGTAACAACTAACAAATTTCTAACTAATATTTGATGAATTCGTCGCGAAAACGTTAGCGTTTCGTCAGCGATTTTTCCCAAATAAACGCCAGCTGTAGTTAACGATTCGTTAACGTTTTTTTCAATTTTTTTTCAAATTTTGTCAGTTGGGACATAATTACTAATTATTTTGGCCTTAGAAACAAATAAAAATTAAAGCGTTTTTTACCTTAAGGTAAAAATCTTAGAACATGGATATGTCAAAATATATTAAAGTGATTAAGGTTTTTTAATCGACAAGTTTTGTCTGCTATTTTATTTGAAGATAATTCTAATAATGGGTCTGAATCATTAAATTCTGTACCTTCAGCAAATTTAAGAAGCATACAAATTAATTCTATCCATTTGTATTCACTTGCACTCAAAGTAAGAAATATTGCTGGTTTACCCAATTACCGTATCATTGCAAAAACATCTTTTTTCCTCTGATTCCAATAGAATGCAGAATTAAGAATAGATTTCAAGAATGAAAAATTTCTCTCTATACCTACATCTTTCAACAAAATTTCTGTCTTCAATATCTGCCCTTGTTATTGTATTACTAGAGACCGGATTCTTATGCAATTGCATATTTTTCTATGTGACAGTTGATTGCGCATATCGATCAGATCTTTGCGATTCATGCAATTTCGAGTTCATAGAGCCCCATTGATGTTGCATATTTTTGCATATTTGGGCCATAAATGCATAAATCGACATAAATGAGGTGTTTTAAGTGCATATTTGTGCATATTTAGCGTATTTTCACTATTTTTCTGCATATTTTCACCAAAACATTTGAAATTTGGTATTTTTTCAATGTTTTCCAAACAAAACAGAGCCGTGATGAAAAAAATGCCACAAAATTTCCGAAAAAAAAATCAGAATTTAAAAAAAAAAATTGTTCATTTACTTGACTTTTTTTTTTAGTGGTACCCGGTTATATCCAAAAATGAAGTATGGCAGACCACTTACCGGACACCCTGTATGAAAATCAAAATTTAATCATACTTTCAGATTTTTAACAAATATTTGGAAATTTTGCTTCATTTTCCCAAAGTTTTTTTTTTCAATTTCGTGTTTCAATAATAAAGATTAATGTTTGACGATTTTTTCAAAGAATAAAATGATAAAATACAGTAACAGTGTAAATCTGATTGAAAAATGCTTTCCGTAGACACCCATGTCGATTGTGCATATTTATGCATATTTTGCTCATAAGTGCATATTTTTGCATATTTGGGCAATTATAAATGCATGTTTTATGCGCATAAACAGAGATTTTAAGCGCATAATAATCCGGTCTCTATGTATTACTATTTGCTACGCTTTTAAAAGTAAGATATAAGCTATCTGCCAAATGTAATCACATAAGTTTCATTGCTATGTACAAAATATGTTCAGGTTTCACACCACACCTATCTTTTCAACCTTTCTCACTAGTAGCAATCATAAATGGAGTAACATTTTCAATAGAAAAATTCCGAAGTTCACCTAAATAAATATATACTTGGAAATGATAATTCTTCAACATGTTCATTATAAAGTAAACTAATTAGTTTTTGATACATTCTTGGCGCAATATCCAAATATTTTCCTCAGACCACATCAAGGTGTGTTGTTTTAATAATAATAAATTATTTGCACTTTCTTCACTTTCAACAATTTCTTCAATGATAGATTTACAACTTATTGAATCATTATTACATTTTTCATTTTCTGTATCTAGTTGCACATTACATACTTAACGGTTACAGGTTATGGGTTATGTAACGGTTATGTTAGATCAAGGCATAACCTTAATTCTTCTTTTCCCTTCGGCAATTTAATGAACATAATGTCATTATATATTTATATGTTAATCTCAATTTATTTCCAATCACTAGACCGACATTTGAAAGACTGTTCTTTTCTCATCTACAGTAGACATCAATTCTTCTTATTATGTCTTCAACATATCATGATATCCAGATCTAATAATCCAATTTTTTAGTTTCTTCATGTCCAACATAATGTCATTATGTCTTCTTCTACCATAAACATTAGTTAACTAACATGGGTCTTAAAATACCATCAAAATTACATAATCAACATTTGTGTAAAGTTTAACATAATGTCATTATGTCTCGATCTACCATTTTAGTCTAACATAATATTATGTCTAAATATAATATTTCATTTTATTTCTAAGTTTTTTCAAGTCTAACATATTGTCATTATGCCTTGATCTAACATAACCGTTACGTAACCCTTAACTCGTAACGTAACGATTTTCAAATTTTATCCCCCAGGCCTAAAGACATATCCATGTCAAAATACCTAACAAATCCAAAAATTGGCGTCAGAAGTTTTTTTTTGAGAGGGTGCAAAGTGGGTATGGAGACTTCGAATATCAGAAGGGAACCATTTTTTGAATAGTTTATTAAAAAGTTTATATAATTGTGATTTTTTTCATGCCCGAGCGAAGCTTTGAGAAAATTTGATTTTTAATGCTCCAAAAAGGGACCTTTTCACGTAAATTCCCAACGCCAGGGGGAGGGGGGTTGAGACCCCCCCCGGTAGTTACGCCTCTGGATTTGTTAGGTTTTTTTAGTGGCTTTAAGGTATAAAAGTTGTTTGTTCCAAAATTACATTTTCATCAGTTTTTTCCTCAAACATGCTTAGATTTAGTGTTTTTATAGTAAAAAGAAATTTAGTCTGGAGGGAGGGGGGAGGGGGGGAGGGGTGAACTCAAAATTTCTCAAAAAATTATGAAATTTCGAGCCCCTTTCTTGAAAAATTTCTGGCAACGCTACTGACCGAGTTTATACCCCCTTAAATTCAAATGCTGAAAAAAACACATTTCAGATTATTTCTCATCGAGTAAGGAAGTTGATCCTGTCCAATTTACCTCCCTCGTTTCCTACTATTTTCCCAGATCAGGTTGCACATTCTTCAAAATGACCTTTCGAGGAAAACAACACGTTCTGCAGAATCGACCCGAATAAAGATAACTTCATCTTGGTACCTCGCAGCAGCTCCCGAACCATTTGAGACGGCGCGGCGACCCTCAACTCACGTTAAGGTGGTCCTTTTTTTATTTTCGGATACCGATGAGATCATAAGCGGACAATACGGCTGTCTGGGTATTATACTAATTTACATATAAATATTACTTTCGAATCGAATCGAAAGATCGTGTGTCTGTGCGCGATCGTGCGCATACAGAGGGGGGTCCATCCTACCACTCATCTTGCTCTTCGGTAAGTCGACTAAATGAAGATCTTAATAATAATCTAGTAACGTTGACAAGTAACAAACGTATACCGAAAAGTCGGGTGTAATGACGTAGTCGCCACTGGTTTATTTATCACCTTACCTCCTGAGGATTTTGTGTGGTTGCGTTGTTGTCTTTCAATACGAATGCACCACATCGGTACCTACGTATTTCATCCGCCATAAACGGCATTTCGGTGGCTCCTTTTTGTTGTCTTCGTAGCTGTCCCAACCACCGTCACCATCGGCCAGCAACAAAATACAGAATCGTAATGGTGAAGTGGTCGAAATTTTCGATCGAGACGTTTAATCCGACACGTGGTATTTTAATATGGCACAGCGACCGAGGCACCGCACGTTGGAAAATTCCGTCCACCAAACGTTTCGTTAGTAATTTTTTAATGGCCCGAGGATTATACTAAAAGACAGTTTCGCCACCTTTTAATGAAACCTGCGCTGGTTTTTTTCATCTATGATCTTTTTATTAAAAACCATCGCATGGCAGCTGTTGCCCGATGGTGTGGCGGCGAGTCTCAGTCGAGAGATCTGAGACGACGAAGGCGACAAGGAACTCGAGGGACTGTTGACTTTTGTAAAAATTGACCGTTCATACAGCGTAGGCAGATTTTTATTGATTTGTGGTTGTTTATTCATGAATCCGACTGCGCTCTGCGTTTAGGTCTTGCTAGATCTCTTTCTTGTTGGCTCAGAGACGTCCGTCGTTGTCGTACGTGTGGTGAATGTCCGCCACGGAGGTGGCGGCGAACATCTAGCGAATCGAACGAATGGTCCATGTAATGTCTAGCGTTTTACAAATCGATGGCGTCAGTGGTTATGGGCTGTCACCGTGTAACTATTCGTTATACGTATGTATATAGCGTATTGCTGACAATGCTCGTGTGCGAAGGGGGTTCTTCCATCTCTCTTCAGCTCGCTCTGGTCTCTATTTATGTCTAATTCGAAACCGTCGTCGGGCTTGTACTCGTTTACCTACGTTTAAGTGTTATGCCATATGTACATGTATGATGGAGATGATCATAAGAGGTGGTCGAGTCGTGGACCCTTTTTTCTCTTCTGTTGTTACATTTTTTGGTGTGAATGTCGCCGTATCGAGGCGACCTTGGGTTAGGTGTCGTCCTCGGTCGATGTCGTTTATGAGGTGAAAGAGGAAAATGGTGTTAGATATTGATGTTTTGAAGCTAAACGAGTTCAGGGCTGGGGGATGAGAATTCCCAACGATTTTGGTAATTTGGTCGAGTCTTTTACGAGCGAAGTGGCGTTAATTTGAAGACTTCATTAGGATCATTGATTTTTCTCGATTTGACAATGTCGTAGTAAGAAATAGAGGAGGAGTTGATAGATAATTTCGAATGACTCTGACACTGCTGCATCTGGATGATTTGTAGAAACGTAAAAAGAATTCTTTCAAACTGGAATCATTTTTTGAACCTTTTTTTCATTTCAAAAATCTTGCAAATTCCCAAAATAAGAATATTTTCTTTAATTTCTTCCCTGAAAATTGTTTTTCAATAGGTAATTTGTTGTGTATTCAGGAGTCAAGCTGTTAATTTTGAATGTTTTTAGAGCTGGATAGCGATGTAATTGGTTCTTGGACAGAAGTTCTCAATAATTTACATTCCACTAATTCTGAATACTTTGCAATGATTTGTTATTTACTTATTTCTTAAGATTTTTGTCAAAAATATTTCAAGAATCGCTTCTACAGCCCTAGTCAGGCTACAAACGTCAGAAACTTGCTTCTTTTCAAGGAGGGGGGGGGGGGGGTCGGCTCTTATCAATTAATTTCATTGACTTGGAAATTTGGAATCTCTAATTTGGAAGAAATTCCGATAGAAAAAAAATATTAAAATCAGAAAAGAAATCAGTGCTTAGTTGCCTCAGCAGTTCACATTTCATAAAACGCTGGACATGAATGTGGGGTTACTTCACTTGGGCCCTGTTTTCACTTCTGGGTTCCTACTTAAGTCATCTTTTACCATAAAAAGTCGCTTTCCATAAAGAAGTCACTTTTTACCATAAAATCGCATTTTGCCATAAAAAATCACCTTTTGTCATACAAAGTCACATTGTCATAAACAGTCATTTTGTTGTCACAAAGGGTCAATTTTTACTACAGTCAATTTTTACCACAGTCACTTTTACCATAAAAAGTCACTTTTTATCAAAAAATGTCATTTTTGACATAAGAAGTCACTTTTTGACTTAAAAAGTCACTTTTCGTCATGCAAAGTCACTGTTTGACATAAACAGTTACTTTGTGACATTAAAAAGTCCCTTTTCACCATACCGTCACTTTTTGTCATACAAAGTCACTTTTTACCATAAAATCACATTTTGCCATAAAAGTCACATTTTTTGTCATAAAAAGTCACATTTTTGCCATAAAAAGTCACTTTTTGTCACAAAGGGTCAGATTTTGCTAGTAATTTTTTACAACAGTCACTTTTGCCATAAAAAGTCACTTTTGCAATAAAAGGTCACTTTTTACCAAAAAATTCCATTTTTGACATAAAGTCACTTTTTGACATGAACAGTCACTGTTTGACATAAACAGTTACTTTTTGACATAAAAAGTCTTTTTTCGCAATAAAGTCACTTTTTGTCACGCAAAGTCACATTTTGCCATGAAAGTCACATTTTTTGTCATAAAAAGTCACATCTTTGTCATGAAAAGTCACTTTTTGTCACAAAAGGTCAAATTTTGCTAGTCATTTTTTACAACAGTCACTTTTGCCATAAAAAGTCACTTTTTAACCAAAAAATTCCATTTTTGACATAAAAATTCCATTTTTGACATAAAAAGTCACTTTTTGACATGAACAGTTACTTTTTGACACAAAAAGTCCCTTTTCACCATAAAGTCACTTTTTGTCATACAAAGTCACTTTTTACCATAAAATCACATTTGCCATAAAAAGTCACATTATTGTCATAAAAAGTCACATTCTAAGAAATCCTTAGGCCGTGGTCAATAAAATGTCGATTAAAAAAAAATTAAAATTGAAATATTTTTCGAAATTTTGAAAAAAATGGAAAAAGGGCTCTTTCAGCCTATCAGAAATGTTATTTTACACCACGTATCCAAATTTCATCAAATTTGATTCAATAGTTCCCGAAAAATCTTGCAAAAACCGTCATCAAATCTTGCGTTTATTTCAAGTTCAACAAAAATAATTATAATGACAATTGAAACTTCCAAATGCTTTTATTTTCTTCTTTCTACGTTTTAAAATCATATTCGTTCGTTGTTTCATCATCCTATCACTTTATAATCCAAAAAAACGAAAATTCGAGTTTGCGCCTTGTAAGTTGCAGATAGGCTAGAATTAATTCCCGCAAAGCGTAGAACACCCTCTTAATTTATTGGACATTGGACACCTTTAAGATGCAACGTTGAACCGTGAAAATGAAAAAATGAAGCATTTAGATTTTAAGAATTTTAACATTTCTCTTATGACCTTTTTTGCGACTGATCACTGGTGCAAGAGTGAAGAGAATCGATTGAAAATTGATGAAAATTAAAAATTTTAACGAGTGAAAGGCATTAGACCCTAATAAAGTGTTTGAGAGAGGAATAAGGGGACAGAAATTATGTTGTAAAGTTACTTAGATCTTAGAAACCATCTTTAACTTTTTGATTTCAAAATAAAAGCTTAAAAGTTTCTCACCATTCTCAAGTGACGTCAAGTCAATGTCTTTAAAAAAATAGTAGTTTTTCTATTCTCATCTCATTTTCTTTCAATTTAAAAAAAAAATGAAACTTTGAAAAAAAAGAATATGATTCTCTCCTTACGAATTCAACAAGGAAAACTATTCAATCCTGAATTCTTTCTCTCGAGCCTATTAATACCAACAAAAAAAGGCAGAAAAAAATAGTTTTTCTGAAAATTTCCATCACCAATAATGTATTTTTTCAAAGCATGGTGTCTACTGGATATCAAAAATAAAAATTCTTGTCATTTTCTGAATTTTCCACGCCATTTTCCTACCATTTCTCCGATTTAAAATTTTCTCAAAAAAGAACCTTCTTTTTTATCGATCGATTAAAAAATTCAATGAAGAACAAAACGTTGAAAATTCTTGCTTTTCTCATAGTAAAATCACTAAAATCCTTGCTTTTAAGGTAAAATTCTCTCCATTTCCTAGTTTTCTTTGTTTTTCTTGTCAGCAGACACCCTCTAAAGTCAAAATTCAAAGTAATTGGACCATTAACAAGAAAAACCATTTCAGAGTAATCATGAGCTGGTTCAATGATGAAAATTTCACATCCGAGGAATTCACCGACCCAAAGAACAGCTCCTTAATCCGGACTTTTTTCCGAAAGGTTTGGCAGAAATAATACCACCCTTGAAGATCTTCGTCCAGTTATCCTTTTTTCATCACTTTTTTTTAACTACATCCAGGATACACCTCGAGGGCCTGCAAAAAAATATCGTGCGAGGTGAAGAAAATCGTTCGCGCGTCCGCAAATCTACTGTTCTGTGATCTCTTGGAAACCGCCTGTCTACTCCCCCCCTCCCTCGACCTTCAATCGAATACGTGATTTTCTGTTTTCGGAATCCGTTTCTCGAAGAGGACACGGTTACCATTGGATTGGATTTCCACATCTGGGGGAATTTGGAATTACCTGGCTTGGCACGTAAGTGGTCGCAGAGTCGGTGTTTGTGGTACGATATTAAAGAGTGGCCGCGCGATGACTTTGATGCGGCGTAACGATGAAAGATGAATTTTTTCGGCTAGTTTAGCGTTAAATAAAATATAAAATTAGACGAAGAAGATAGGTATAGGAAAAAATCTAATACCAATAGAGACCTGATTATAATCACAGGTTATTAGACGTACGAAGACTTAATTACAGTGAGCATTTCTGCTCGGTACGCGGTGTAGGTGGTCTGGTGTGGTGTGCGCCGAGCAGGGCCAGGGAAGCAGGGCAACGATTTTTTCCTTCCTTCTCATTCGTCGGTTAGTTTATAATATCATATTATAGAATAGTTTGGTCACTGCGTATAGACACAGACTGCATCGGGATCTTGTTGGGGGCCTTGTTCGAATACTAACAAACCAGCGCACACCATCTAAAGTAACAATCTATAAATACGATCGAAATCATTTATTTTCTCATAGATTGTTGCGCAGCACTCCGCACCGCGCCGACTGGGTGGGTGGGAAAAAAATTAATATTTACTTTGCGGCTATTTTGTGATCTGTCCGAATGGCTTCGAGGCGGTGCGGCATTATCACATGGAATCGTACCGCAATATAAAGGGGATGCTGCGTGGAAAATGACGTCGAATAATTCGAATCGGAAATTTTTTTCCCTTTTGTACCAGAGTCTGGGATTTGGATTTTTTTTTCTCTGTGTGTGTCTCGGATCATCTTATCTTGCGGCCATACCCTCGTACCTAAGTACAACTGTTGCTCCATTTGGCCAATTCTCGATGGTCGTCGATGTTTTTTTCTCCGTCGTACACATGGCCATCGCTGAACAGCGAGCCTATAATGTACTTACTCTATAGCGGTATAGTTGATGACTCGTGTATGTCCTTCACACTCGAATGATGGCAATCTAAGCTCCCATTTCGTATATCGCAGTGTTTCTCAAAACCGTGCCAAATGGCCGGGTGTGGCGCACGTGTATATTATTATGATTCGTAATACAAAATAATACCAATTCGATGAAATTTTCCATTTCAGCTGCGTATCGACTGCGAGAAATCACTTTTTGCCGATTATTACAAAGTACGTCTAATTAGGACGATTCTTTGTTGTGTTTTCGACCCCGATTCTTAGCATGGAGCCTTCAACTATTCCATGTTTCGGATTCGTTGCGCTATTAAATTATTTTATTTGAAAAATTTGTTTAAAGGTTTGAAAATTAGAAAATAAGGCATAATAACTCAGCGTGGAGTGTCTTTTTAACGTTTGGTCGACGTAATGTCAAAAATTTCATATTGAGAAGCAGAATTACGAGTAAACAGAATTCTTTGGTTATCTTGTGAAAGCTCGAATCAGCATGATAGCTTTTTCCATTGCGAATGAGCCTAACGAAGTTTCCAAATAGGCATTTGGAAATTTGCGCCAAAAGTTGAAAAAATCACAAGTTGATTTTTTTTTAATAGTTTTGTTGCGAAATAAAAGTTTAGGTTTGCCTAAGGTTTGCCTAAGGTCTGTTGAAGGGGATGTGAAGCTTTCTGATTTTTGATAATTTTTCTATTCACCAATTTTTAGTCAAAAAATAGGTACTGATTTCCTGCAAAAATGATTTTCACTGATCATAAATATCAAAATTCCTCACAATCAATTTCAAAAAAAAATTTAAAAAATCGTGTGACATATGGTTTGTTAGTAAACGTCGATTGGGTTTTGAATTTTCCCTCGGGATGCCCGTGAAACCTTTGAATTTTGGTTCGGAGCAAAATAACTTCGGCGTTCGACGATCCTCCGACCTCTCTGGTCATTTCCTCGCATTTCTGCTCGAAATTTGACAGATTTTCCGATAATTCCATTCATTAATTTTTTCAACTCAGATTTTTGTTTAAATTTGCTCCAATCCTCGGAAGAGAGGAGGAAAAATTCTAAACCAACTATATTTCATTGTTGGCGTGATTTTAATGCTCTTTAAAATTTTTTTTAGGTATTACGTATTAACAACGCGTCACGGCACCTACAACAATTGGCACAAAAAAATTCTAAGTAAGGGATCTCTGGAGCAGGGAGCCGGAGGGGAGGGTTTGATTTGGTACCTCCGACTCCAGCTCCGGCTCCAGGAATTAAAAAAAAAGTTCTTCCGACTCCGGCTCCCAAATTTTTGATGAAAGTGCCTCCGACTCCGGCTCCGGCTCCGGCTCCAGAAAAATCATCCAGAGGGGGGCCTCTTCCCTCCACCCTCCGCCTCCACCTCTGGATCCCTGTTCCCAACTTATGTGAACGTGATTTAAAAATGTGAAATATGAGGGAAAATTAATCTTCAGATCAATGCAATGTACACTTGATGACTAAATTGAAAATGGACATCATATTCATGTTTTTTTTTTTTAAAATGAACAATAATAGTGTGTAGGCAAATTAGGCAAAAAACATTTCTGGCCAGTAAAGCTTTTATAGCGGAAAACTGTCGAGATAGGACCCCTGAGTAACCCCCAAGAGTTACCAACCCCTAGACACCTTGCTAATTTTTTATGGAGGTTCCACCTCTCCCATAAAAACAGTTTTTCGCTTCTATCTCCTTTGGATTTGATTTTGCGGTAAAAATAGTTCAGTACTTTTTTGTTCTACAGTCAATTTCCAATATTTTTTGTATGAAATGTTATTCTGTACGACCATTAGCAGAGGAGATAGAGAGTCCTGAAAGAAGGGGGTAATGGGGAAAATACTATCATTTGAAAACGTGATCATAGGTAAAAATCATTCTGAACTGTGTGTTTCAGCCATGAAAATAGTAGTATTATGTAAATTGGTAGTATTAATACTCACTTGACCCCCTCCCCTTCCCATATCCCCACCCCACCTTACCCAATTGTTTTTATTTAGCAGTGGCAATATGATTGAGCGGTGAGGTGGGGTAGACACGTAGGAGGGGGAGAGGATCGAGATACATTTTTGAACCCATTTGCAGTTTCTTTTTTTAAAAATGGATACATCATGTTTTTTTGGAACATTAGTCATCATTTCCATGATTTTTGAATGCCGGGCGCCACTTCCATATTTTTTTGAAATAACATAACGTTACTTAATTTATTATAACTCGGTCAAAATTGCATACACAAACATTGCTTATAAACAAAGTTCTAGAGGAAATCGTTTTTCGTCGTTTTTGAAGAAACGACCATTTTAAAATATTGCAAAATGATCGTTTTTCAAATATTGAAATAATCGTTTCTTATCGTTTCTTTAAAATCGAAAAAAAAAACGATAATAAGATTCCAATGTAAAATGGTCATTTCTGATCGTTTCTTCCGAAACAACAAAAAACTAACCATATTCTAATATCGTTAAATGATCGTTTCTAATCATTTCTTCAAAAACGACAAAAAACGATCATTTTTCAATATCGTAAAATGGTCTTTTTTATCGTTTCTTAACAAACGACAAAAAAACCAAAACTTTCTAGTATCGATATCGTAAGATGATTGTAATTTTAATCGTTTCTAAAAAAGATTTTAAAAAAAAACAAGTACATTTGAACAACGTAAAATTAAAATTGTTGTTTCTTCAAAAACCGACAAAAACAATAAATTTCCAATACTGCAAAAATGGTAGTTTTTGATTGTGTCTTCAAATACGACAAAAAAAGGGTGTAGGTGTATTTCAATTTGCAAAATATTCGTTTTTTATCGTTCCTTCAAAAACGACCAATTTCCAATATTATAAAATGGTGGTTTCTGAACGTTTCTTTTAAAAACAACAAAAAACGATCACTTTTCAATATCGTAAAATGGTCGTTTTTTATCGTTCTTTCAAAAACGACAAAAAAACAAAATTTTTCAACATTGAAAGATGATTGTATTTTTTATAGTTTTTTAAAAAAAGACAAAAAACAAGTACATTTGAACTGGGCTGATAGACCTCGACGTCTAAACCCAAGAAAGGAAAACAAAAAACAAAACAAAATGAATTTCCAATATTGCAAAAATGGTGGTTTCTGATCATTTTTTCAAAAACGACAAAAAAAGGTATATTTTAATTTGTAAACCAGTCGTTTCTAATCGTTTCACGTTTCTTCAAAAACGACGAAAAACGATCAATTTTTAATACTGCAAAAATTGTAGTTTCCGATCGTTTCTTCCAAAACGACGAAAAAAGAGTATATTTCAATGTAAAATGGTATTTTCTGATCGTTTCTTCCCAAACGACGAATTAAGTACTATCTCATTTTCCAATATTGCAAACTGGTCGTTTCTTATCGTTTCTTTCAAAACAACGAAAAACAATCAATTTTTAATGTTGCGAAATGGTCGTTTCTTATCATTTCTTCAAAAACGACAAAAAACGATCATTTTTCAGCATTCTAAAGTGATGGGTTCTTTACAAAAGGACGAAAAACAATCATTTTCTAGCATTCTAAAATGGCCGTCTTCAATCGTTTCTCCAAAGACAGCGAAACCCGATCAACTTTCAGTTTTAGTACCTAAAAAAAATTGTAATTTAAATAGGACCAGTCATTTGCAAAACAACGTAACGCCCATTTTAGACGATTTTTATATTATTGTTGATTCTGATATGTACTTCTGATGGTACCTATATTGGATTCTCTATCAATTGAGCATAAAACCACATTTCGTAGAGTCAGCCGTTTTGAAAATACAAATACATTAGGTACCCATCCATAACAGCACTAAAAAATTCCAAAATTTTCTGGTAGCTCCGAAACGTCTTCAAAGCGCTTCCAATAAATTCAGGAGGTTGAAAATAGGGTATCTACCAATTTTCAGTTTTCTACCTAAATGTAAGCGGATTTTACGGATTTTTACTTTTTTTCCAAGTTCGGGACTCATGGAGTTTTAGAAATACATTTTGTGCGTTAAATCGAACTTTTTACAGAGTTTTTGTTGAATTTCATCATTCTAAATATTTTTCCAACTTTAGAAGCCCTTCCGGTGAAATTTTAAGCAACTTTTATGGTCGAAAATGACGATCATTTGCAAAACAACGTAAGTCCATGAACTTCATTGGAC
This sequence comes from Pseudococcus viburni, assembly GCA_033439095.1. Taxonomy (NCBI): domain Eukaryota; kingdom Metazoa; phylum Arthropoda; class Insecta; order Hemiptera; family Pseudococcidae; genus Pseudococcus; species Pseudococcus viburni. Next base: position 437,370 of record JAVBJF010000250.1, read on the forward strand.
TGTAAATCAATCATGTCGACACTGAAAATCAAAATTTGACCCAAAAGGTTTATTTTTGCGTCCTCTTTCCATTTCTTACATTGATTTCTACCATAACGTAAGCGATTTTGCTTGAAAATGTTTTTTGTTGCTCCTGAGAAATTTACTTCTGTGGTGTTACGTTGTTTTTGGTTCCATGAGAAAAATCGAAAAAATAATTCTAACAAGGAAGGTATCCCAACTCAAAGTAAACTTTTGAGCCCAAACAAAAAAAAATCGGAAGTACATTATAACAAGACCCCGTACCCAAAATTTCAGGTGTTGAAGTTCATTTTACGATTTTTGGAGAATTTTTGAAATTTCAAAATTACCCCCGTGCGCCCGCCCTCCGAAATATGAAAATTTGATCTAATGAACGAAAAAAGCTAAAATTTGGAATATACCCTATTTTCGGCCTCCCGAATTGATTGAAAGCGGTTTCGAGACGTTTCGGAGTCACCAGAAAATTTTGGAATTTTCCAGTGGTGGGAGAAAAGCCCATAAAAATCGCCCATATACACTTCAGCACCTATAATCGCGGATTATCCATATTGGTGACCTATTTGATAGATTAAAACACAATTTTCCAAAATTCGCAACTTTGAGTTCAAATTCGCATTTTTGGGCAAGAAATCTTCCTGGAAAAAATTTAAAAATTCGCCTAATGTGCATACCTCCAGGTAAAAATTTGAAATTTGGTAGATACCCTATTTTCGACCTTCCAAATCGAATGGAAGCGGTTTCGAAACGTTTCGGAGTTACCAGAAAATTTTGAAATTTTCCAGTGCTGGAGAAAAGCTCATAGAAATGGCCCATATGCACTTCTCAGCATCTATAATCGCGGATTATCCATATTGGTGACCTATTTGATCGATTCAAACACAATTTTCTGAAATTCGGAACTTTGAGTTCTAATTTATATTTTTTTGGAAGAAAATTAATTTTTTCCAGGAAAATTGTCAGCCAAAAAATGTAAATTTGAACTTAAAGTTGCGAATTTCGGAAAATTTTACTTTATTCGATCAAATAGGTCACCAACATTGGTTATCCGCGACTAAAGGTATACTCATGTTCATATGGACCATTTTTATGGGCTTTTAACTCCAGCACAGGAACTTCCAAACTTTTCTGACGCTTCCAATCGATTCGGGAGATCGAAAATCGGGTATATATCAAATTTCAGCTTTTTTCGTTCATTAGATCAACTGTTCTTATTTCGCAGGGTGGAGGTAATTTTGAAATTTCAAAAATTCGCCAAAAATCGAGAAATGAACTTCAGCATCTGAAATTTTGGATACGGGATACTGTTATAATGTACTTTCGATTTTATTTTGTTTGGGCTCGAAATTTTACTTTAAGTTGGGATACCTCCCTTGTAAATCAGAAAATTTTTTATTTTTCTCTCCCTTGCTTTCCATTAATGATTCAGACTATTATTTTTCTTAAACTGCAACTAACCAAATCCATCACACAGCAAAAATCAAAATCAACGCCTTCATCTAAAAACCTTTCATTCGAACAGCACCAGACTTCTAGAACACACTGTACTCGACGATTTCGTGAAAACTCTCGGACAAAGCCCTCCGAAAGCAAGGGAGCCGAAAAAAAGAAGCGTCGAAGCCCGAAGAGTACTCGAGCGTAAAACGTTATAAATATAAGAAGATATGACATCTTCTCATAGTACATATAACCACAACCACGTCTACAAAGTTCCAACTTTATGAATACGTAGCAAATACAAAATAATGTACACGATTCGTACAGAAAGAGATACACTCAACAAAGAAAAAGGAAGAAAAAAAAAACTTCGCATAAAGTGCAGAACATTGGTACAGTGTACGTGTGCACTGAAATGGGTAAAAGTTGTCGCTCGTTTATTGTCGTCCCAGAGCAGAGCAGGCTACATGGCCAAGGATGGGTAAAAATAATATAAAGTTCTTCAAACCAATTATTTCCCTCGTCAAGTTTTTTCGTCTGTATTATAATAAATGTATTGTGTATCATACATTCGTATAGTAAGTATAAGATGCAGCACGAGAATTCTTCATCTTGTATTATTTATGTATTATGATATATGGATACGCGAGAGACATAGAGAAAAAAAGGAACAAGAGAGAAGTACGGACGGGAGGAGGGGGTGAGGAAAAGAGAAGGATACGTTTATGGAAATACATTGTACTATGTAGCATACTACGACCGTAATGAGAGAATGATTTCTTATGCATTCGTAGTACTACAGACGTACCTACGTATTCTTCACCTGCAGTTATGATGGTGGTACATACGTATAATTTTTACGACAGCATATAAGAGTACTTATTTTGTACTTTTTTTCGAACTTCGTATCGCCATTTAAATGGTAATACCGATATGTGTACTAAGTTATAATATAACATTGTAATGCGGTGAAATTTTCAGCGGTCGTTGAAACTACAATGTTGCTGTTGCCTTCTGCCTGCTGCCATTGCACCCGTCACAGTTCTGGTCGTTTTGTATATGTTTTATGGCTTGGAATCGGCGTGCATTATGCACTCGGTATGGAGCAGACCGAGAATATACGAGGAGGTTAGGTGAACTTTGGCAAGAGTTATTTTCAATTGCAATAAAAGACGGATTGCTTTGCGGTTTGCACCGCAGTGGAATTTTTCCTGACGCGGTATGTAGCGGTGGTTTTCTCGTAAGTGAGGTTATTACCTTGTTTTGCACGTAGGTATTTAAAGTTATGGAGATTTGACGGAATTTCGACTAGTTTGAGAAAATTTTCGATAGGGTGGGGTACAGAAAAGAAGTTTTATTGAGGTAAAGGGTTTTAGGTGAATTTGGCCCCCGGTTCGATTTTCGATCTTACCCCCTCAGATGATGTACCTTGATGTAAAAAATATGTTGGATTAAAAAGTAAGTTGATATTCGAAATCTACGCCCTAAAATTAGTTAGAATCGATATCCCACACGATATTTTCGTTTCTCAACATAGTTTTTCCCAAAATTGGGGGGCTAGAGGGGCACTAAAGGGTCAAATCCAAAAAATAAGCAAATTTTCGAACTCAGCGCTCTCAAAAAGCTAACAAACGACAGGTCACAGGTTATTTTTAATTTTTTTGAATTTCGGCCCTATCAAGGAGGCTGCCAGGGGGTTCAGTGGGGTTGGATGAAAAAACAGAGTACATATTCGAAATCAGTGTCTTCGAATTAGTAGTAATCGATGTGTTACTTCATTTTTTCGATTTTTTTGAATTTTGGTCAAAATTGTGAACCTCTCTACCCCCCAAAGGTCTAGAGATCCCATCTTGAAAATTTGTTGGTTGGAAAATAGATGAAAAGGGCTCCTAGCTGTAATTTTTTCAGATTTTTAAATTGTAGCTTTCATCTTTTGGTCTTCTCATGGAAAGTTGATCTTTCATCACCAAAGTTCAACTTTGAGCTTTTCAAAATGTGATTATCGTGTTAGAATCTCCTATTAATTATCTTTCAGACCCCGCAAATAGTTTTTCCCCAAGTACAACCTATCTCGAGATATGAGCCTTCAAAGTTGGATAATTTGGCTAAAAAAAATCGCAATTGCATAAAGATGGTTAGAAAAGAAATGATCGTGGTTTTGTGAATAGACCACCAAGCGTAACTCTTAAAAAAAATTTGAGCGAAATCGGAAGACCAGACTTCATTTTTGGTCTGTTTTAGTATGGAATAGCCCCTTGATAAACACCCTTTCCGCGGTCGTTTTATTTAAAGACTCGAAATTCGCTATTTTGTCATGAAAAATTAGTGAAAAAGGTGAATTTTGAGAATCGTAACCAAAACGACCACGAAAAGGATGTTCATCGGGGTATTTTCTCCCGTTAAACACGAATTCGAAGTTAGTTTCTTTATTTGGCGACTTTTCCCGAATAAAACACTCAAAATTTGAAAAATCTGCTAAAACAACATTTATGCATGGGTTTTTGCGATTTCTGGACCTTAGTTCAAAGAAACAGCCAAAATAAAACACTCAAGAGAAAATATACATTAAAAAATATAATTTAACTCCAATTTTTATCAATTTTTTCCAGATGATCAAATAAATTCAGAAGATAGAATCAGAATTATGAAAATAAATTCAATTTTTCAAGAATGATCAATTTTTTTAGTTGGTAGAAACTTTGGTGGATTTGTTTTGAATATCTGATCACTTCATGAGCTGAGTTCGAATTATATTTCAATTTTTTTTTCAAAATTTTCACTCAAATGCTTTATAAAAAAACAGAATTATATTTCATGTGAAACAAAAAAGTCAAAATTGCACTCACCATTTCGTCGATCTTTTTCTTTCCATGGAATTGGTACACTCCATTTGAATATTGATAAAATGGCCCAAAACATGCCTGAAAACAGAATAAAATCTAGTATATTATAAAATAGAAGACGTTTTTTTCCTAACGCGATCAATCCAAAACTAGAGCACGTATCCGAAAAGTAAATACACCATCGGAAAGAGCTCGACGAGTAGGTGGTTTATGGCGCAAAAAGTTTCGAAAAAGCTGGCTTCAAAGCTGAGAAAAATTAAGTTAAAGTTCCATCCCCTCCTTCCCCTCCCGCCCATCAAGGCAAAAACCAGTTTTTCGTAAATATCTCGAAAAGAAAAGCTCAAATCAAAAATCTGACGACACTCTACCGAAAGCAAATTTCACGGGCTACAATTTCGGTTCTCTTCAATTTTTGCCAAAACCGCTTCGTTTTTGAGATATTCCTCAAAATGTGATATCAACAAGGCCCCTCCCATCCATGACATAAACAAGACTCATGACTCACTCACAAAGTACTACCACCTCATAAGTCAGGGTTCAAACCCCGGCCGGAGAGAATTTTTTTTCAATTTTTTTTTGTGTTTAATTATTTTTTAAAGATAAAATTACTAAAATTACATCAGCTGAATCGATTTTATCCAATCTACCACCTTCCATTAATTAAAAATATCACGTTTTAAACTCCAGGTCGAATCATTTTTTAAAAATATCCCCTCCCATGAATTAAAAATCCGATCAATTAATTTTTTTTAAATTACATGGGGTCAAATCAATTTTTTTTGAACACCCCTTCCAAAAAATTTGATCAATCGTACTCAATTTGATTTTTAATGCGTTTTTAGCCAATCAAAATTATGTGAGAAGTTTTTGTACGGCTTAAAAGATGCGATTTGAGTTTCTACATCTCCCTAAACCATCGTCATACTCTCCGATCAAAACTCTTGACTACTACCAGGGGGATGAAAAGTTGCAGATTGCAATGTTTCAATAATATTAAATTTTCACTAAGCTGGAATGATTTTTTTTCTCATCGAGAAAGTGAACAAAATTTTTTTTAACCACTAAGAGTGAATTTTGAAAAAAAATGAAAATTTTGTACATCAGTGCAGCGCACAGCAAATCATGAAATTCCAAATTTTTGACCCTTCAGAAAATTTTGTAATTTTCCAAAAATTCGACCAATTGGTTATATTTAATTTGAACCCCAGGTCAAATTGTTTTTTGACTATTTTTTTTTTAATTCCTCCCTTCTCACTAATTAAAAGTTCAATAAATTGTATTCATTTTGAACTTCAGGTTGAATCATTTTTTAGAACATCTCCTTTTAAATCAAATTTCCTTATATGTACTAAGATATTTTAAAATTATTTTCTACTTAAATAAGATCATTTTAATTTTTTTTTCAACTTACAAACTTTAGAACGAATCAATTTTTTTAAAAAATACCTCAAGTCGAATTTTTGAATTATAAAAAATAAATTTCAATTTTTTTCAACTTACACAAGTCAAATTTTTTTTGTCTTTAATTATTTTTTAAAGATAAAATTACATCAGCTAAACCAATTTTTTCCAATCTACCACCTTCCATTAATTAAAAATGTCATGATTAAAACTCCAGGTCGAATCATTTTTTTAAATATCCCCTCCCATGAATTAAAAATCCGATCAATTAATTTTTTTTAAATTTCATGGGCCAAATCAATTATTTTTGAATACTCCCTTCTAAAAAACTTGATCAATTGTACTCAATTTCACATTTTCAACTGCATTCAGCTTAAATTATGAATTACATAGGTACTTTTGTAAAATTTTCTTAGTTCAAATCATTTTTAATTTTTTCAAAAAAAGGTACTTAGTTACTCAAGTCAAATCATTTCTTCAGTTTTTTTTTCAATATCCCCTATCCCCTCCCATCAATTAAAAATTCAATCAAATTAACTATTTTTTTTTTTTAAATTACAGAAGTCGAATCATTTTTTTCTCTCCCATCAGTTGCATTCAATTTTAATTACATGGGTCAAATCAAATTTTAAAAAAATTCCTCTCCCATTAAGTAAAAACTCAATTTTAGTTAAATGTATCCAACTTATTTTTTTTTCAAAAATTAACAACCTAGGACGAATCTTTTTTTTAACACCACTCCCATTAATTAAAAATTAGGTAAACTGTACTAAATTTGTACATCAAATTTTTTGAGAAAAATTAATTTTTTTATCATTTTTCAACAATTACACAAATCGAATCATTTTTTAAATACCCCTCCCCATTTAAAAGCTTGGTTCCACATAAACATAAATTACATTTTCAACTATTCAAAAATTAACAACCTGGGACGAATCTTTTTTCTAACACCCCTCCCATTAATTAAAAATTAGGTAAACTGTACTACATTTTGTACATAGAAATTTTTGAGAAAAGTGAATGTTTCTATCATTTTTCAACAATTACACAAGTCAAATCATTTTTTAAATACCCCTTCCCATTTAAAAACTTGAAGGGTTCAAACCCCGGATGGAGAGAATTTTTTTCAATTTTTTTGTATTTATTTATTTTTTAAAGATAAAATCACATTTTTTTTCTACTTTTTTATGTTTAATTATTTTTTAAAGATAAAATTAAATCAGCAGAATCATTTTTTTCTAATCTACCACCTTCCATTAATTAAAAATGTCAAGTTTAAAACTCCAGGTCAAATCATTTTTTTAAAATATCCCCTAGCATAAATTAAAAATCCGATCAATTAATTTTTTTTTTAAATTACATGGGTCAAATCAATTATTTTTGATTACCCCCTTCCAAAAAACTTGATCAATCATACTCAATTTGAATTTTTTTTTAAATATCCCAGATTTTAAAATTATTTTCTACTTAAATAGCATCAGTTAAATTTTTTTATGCCAAATCATTTTCAATTTTTTTCCTTTTTAAATTACATAGGAAGACAGGTCGAATTATTTTTAAAAAATCCCACCCATTAATTAAAAACTTTATTGGTTATATACAACTTCAATTAAATAAGTAGTACATCAAATTTTTTGAGAAAAATTAATTTTTCTTATCATTTTTCAACAATTACACAAGTCAAATTATTTTTTAAATACCCCTTCCCATTTAAAAACTTGATCAATTGTGTTTCACATTAACATGTACCTAGGTAATTATTACATTTTCAACTACATATATTCAAAAATTAACAACCTGGGACGAATCTTTTTTTTAACACCCCTCCCATTAATTAAAAATTAGATAAACTGTGCTAAATTTGAATTTTATTAGTTACCAAGAAAATTTTTTGCCAAAAAATATGGATTTGAACTCAAAGCTACGAATTTCAGCAAATTGTGCTACAATAGATCAAATAGATCATCAACACTAAGATATTTTAAAATTATTTTCTACTTAAATAAGATCAGTTAAATTTTTCTATGCCAAATTATTTTCAATTTTTTTTATTTTTTAAATTACACAGGGACACAGGTCCAATCATTCAAAAAAAATTCTCTCCCATTAATTAAAAACTTCATGGATTACATTCAACTTGAATTGAATAAAGTAGTACATCAAATTTTTTGAGAAAAATTAATTTTTTATCATTTTTCAACAATTACACAAGTCGAATCATTTTTTAAATACCCCTTCCCATTTAAAAACTTTATCAATTGTGTTCCACATAAACATAAATTACATTTTCAACTATATTCAAAAATTAACAACCTGAGACGAATCTTTTTTTTTAACATCCCCCCCATTAATTAAAAATTAGATAAACTGTACTAAATTTGAATTTTATTAGTGACCAAGGAAATTTTCTGCCAAAAAATATGAATTTGAACTCAAAGCTATAAATTTCAGCAAATTCTGCTTCAATAGATCAAATAGATCATCAATGCGGGCAATCTGAGTTTGTAGGTGATATAGTTCATAAGAACTATTTTTATTGCTTTTTCTCCGGATCTGGGCAATTTCAAAATTTTTTGAAGGCTCCAAAGTAATTCATTACCTAATGTTAATTAAGGAGAGGATTATTCAAAATATAATAATCCGACCTAGGGTTCAAATTGAGTAAGTACAACTTTTGAAAAAATTGGTCAACTTTTTTATCAATAAGAAGAGATATTAAAAAAACTAATTTTACGGGGCTCAAATTCAATACAATTGATCAAATTTTAAATCATTTAATGGGAAAGGCATTTTAAGAATTGATTCGACCTATGTAATTCAAAAAATCTTGAAATTAATTATTAATTGAGTTGTGAAATAATGGAAGGGGACATTCAAAACGAACTAATTTTACCTGGGATTCGAATCGAATACAAATTTCAAAAAATTTATTGACCTCCAAAATTAATTTTTTTCAAATTATTAATTAATCGAAATGTTCTCAAATGAAAGGAATCAATTTTTCAATTAAAAAATAATAAAAATTTCAAATTTTTTCAACTTACAAGGATCGAATCATTTTTTCTCAAATATCCCCTCCCATTAATTAAAAATCCAATCAATTGTATTCAATTTGTTAACCCCAGGTCGAATCAATTTTTTTTTAATATCTCCCTCCCCCACTCATATATCAAAATTCGATAAATAGTACATATTCAATTTCAACTTCAATATCCACATCAGTATAAAACGAATATACGTCGATTTCCGTCCGAAGGACGGGTTAAAAGCTAGTAATACATAAGAATTCAACAATGATTGAAAACAATCGAATTGAAATGGAAAAGGAACGCAAAAAACAATGTAAGTATAAAATTAAAAATTACCAAATAATCACGATACCCTCCTCCCCAACTAAAAAAGCAAAATTAAAGTTGAAAAAAACTCGTATAGAAAAAAAAACAAAAACTGTTTTAAATTATGACTTGATTGAATAAAAATAAATGCAAAGTTGTTTTTCATAAATCGGGGGGGGGGGGTGTAAGTAATGCGAAAGTGGAATACAAGACGAATGAAAATTCAAGAATTCTTATATCGGTTGAAAATTATTTCAAATCATTTTAATATACTGCTGAAATTTTTCTTTTGTGGGTGAAAATCTTGCATCATTTTGGGACAAGTTTTAAAAAAATATTTTATGGACTTTTTCAAAATCTATCAACAAATCTGATTTAAGAATCATAAATCGTTGCCTTTGCCTTTCATACTCGCCGAGGCCAATTTTTTTCAGAAGTTGACGTAACCTTACGATGTCTTGTAAAATTTTTCGACTAAAAATGAGGTCGTATCAGTGAAAAGGGTCAACACTGTCACATTTTAAAAAACGATTTTTTTATGACAATGCTGGTCCATTTCACATAAACGGCCTCAAATAATTATTTGTTTAGCACTAAAATTTTCGAATATTTCATTAAGGCAAAAATCCCAGTTTCCTCCTCTCCCCCTCCGAATCATAAAATTAAATTTTTAGCCAAGAAAATTTGATTCAAATTGGATATTTAAAGAAAATGGATACCTACTTTTCTTCTAAAAAAAAGATTTGTAATTCAAGACGAAAAAATTATATAATTTTACATTCGAAAAAAAGGAAAATATGCTATCTCTGAGTTGAAATTTTTTTATTTTTTGCACATCTTCAGCAATGTCAAATTCGTTTCGTACCTGTTCATTCGTTTAAATTATTTTATCCATCTTTTGCCGTCTCATTACCTCTTCTCAAAAATTAAGTTCAAGAAGAATTTCAAAAAATATTTAATTTTCAAGTTTAAAAAAATTCCAGCACAAGTCAACTAACACGAAGAAAAATGGATGAATTTTGGGAAAATCAATTCATTCAACAATTACAGGCATCAAGTGAAATTTTTGAAGAAATTTAAACAAAAAGTGACCAAAAATAACCTAAAAGTAACCAAAAGTAACCAAAAATTCAATTTTTTTCGAGGGCAATTTTTTTTACAGTTTTCTGGGGGGGGGTGATTTTTGTTGTAGTTTTCTGCAAACATTTCAAAGATAAATCAACTGAAAAGACGTGAATAATTTCATTTAATAAATTCCTTCGTCAAAACAACAAACTAGCAAAAATCAATTTTTTTATTAAAAAATTTTGAAAAATAGCAATTTTTACGTGAAAATTTGAATTTTTGCCTGGAAGTGCGAAGAAAAAGTGACTTTTGAGGGGGAAAAAGTAACCAAAGTGGTCTTTTAGACGTGAAAAGTAACCAAAAGTGACTGAAGTCAGAAAAAAGGACAAACACCCTAAAAAAGTGACCCGCTATGATGCCTGCAATCTGCAATCAATTAACGAAATTCAACCCGACTGACAAATTTGCTGACGATTCGTTAGCGAGACTAGCGAAAATGTAGCTGACTCTCGATTTCTTGTCGAGTAAACGATTTTTAGTTGACGAATCGTTAACTACAGCTGGCGTTTATTTGGGAAAAATCGTTCACGAAACGCTAAGGTTTTCGTGACGAATTCGCCAGTGTTATAGTTGGAAATTCGTTAGTTTGAATTTGTTTCAATTGACAAGGAATTGTAAACAAAATTGTAAACTATTCTCGAGAAAGAATAAAAAAAATCCAAAATACCGTTGTCAAATGCAAATTGATAAATAGCACTGGTAGCTCAATGGTTAGAGAGGTCGCCTATTATGCCGAGGGTCTCGGGTTCGAATCCCTAACGAGACATAAATTTTTCAAATTTTTTTATGGGTAATAAGGTAATAACTAACGAATTTCTAACTAATATTATGACGAATTCGTCGCGAAAACGTTAGCGTTTCGTCAGCGATTTTTCCCAAAAAGACGCCAGCGTTAGTAAGCGATTCGTTAACGTTTTTTTCAATTTTTTTTTCAAATTTTGTCAGTCGGGAAGGTGAAAAAACGTTGCCTTTTGAGTGTAGATTTAAACAGAAATACCAACCACTTTTTATCATCATGATAACCCAGAGTGTTTAGCAAAATTTCCTAAGGAAAATTCATACATAACATTTTCATGAAATTTCAGACGCCCGCCCTTGGAACATGAATACACCTTCCCTCCAAAAAAAAATTGAATAACATGTTTTAATAAGTCAAAATATATCATTTTATAATTCAGAAAAATTATTTACTTTTGAATAATTTTTCAGACGTATTTTAATCGACTCAAATTTTTTTTTTCAATTTTAAGTGTATCAAAATTAAAAAAAAAATATCATCATTACTGGTGCGAATTTTCTGGCTGAAATTTGATTTGCCTAATCAAAAATACAATTCTGTCATTATTGAAGGAGAGGGTAACTGGGTAAGCTACCTTTCCCTTTTCAAACCAGCCTTGATTTTGATTTTTGTAAATAAATTTCGAGTTGATTTCATGAGTTTTTCTTGGCTTTTCATGACTTTCATCACTACCCCTTCTAAAATCATGACTTTTTCATTTCCCCTTTCGTAATTCACAAATAATTTTCTAATTTGAATCACTTCGAAAAATCAATACCTCCTAATTTAAGACTTGTTCTACGCATATCCTTCTCTGAACCTTAAATCGGAATTTTTAAAGAAAAAACAACAAAAACTTAAAGACTCATTTACAATTGATTTTTTTAAATTTTTGTGAACCCCCTCCCCTTCAAAAAAACCCCAAGTATTACCTTTTTGAAAGGTTTGGAGGCTTCATTTTTCTTCGATTTTTAAGAAGCATTCAAGAGAATTTTCATTTTTTTTTTTTTTGGAAAATCATATATTTACCCATCATTTTACTAAGGTTTGAATTTAAGACCAAAAATTCACATATCTACTTGCCTTGGTTATTTAAAAGATGAAGTAAAACGTTCTAAAATTATAAAGAAAATAAAATCGATAAAATTCTGAAAACATTTCAATTCTCACGAAGACATTTAAAAAATAATAAAATACATAAATTTAACAAATCCAAACCCATGGTCAAAATCATACCTCCTTCCCCCCTCTTCAATACCAGTTAAATTTCAAAAATTTCCATCGACGATGTCAGCCACACAAAACTTAACAACCCTTTTCATTCAATTTTCCTCCTAAAATTTACCACAAATTCGGCCAACGTTGAAAAATTCCCAGCAATTATGTCGGTATAATTTTCAAATATAGATTCCGCAGTCGTTCGTCGCCAATCGACCCAACATCAAATCATTTTACAACAAATGCCATAAAAACTTTCATCTTTTTCTTTCGGTTACTCTCTCGTTCGTCTCAATGTCTGTCTATCTCCTGCTCTTTTTCTCTAGAAAAATATACTTATACATATGAAACGAGAATATGAGAATTTGGCGTTATAAATTCGCGTAAAATTACCATCTCGAAATACAAGCAATCGATGTTGGTCGAGACGTTCATATTCCAAGCTCCGATCGCCCATCATCGTAAAGTAAATATTTCGCGTCTGCGAGCACGATATCGTGTATCGTCGTATTCGCATATACATAATTATACCAACGCAATGGAAAATTTTTCTTTATGGTTGAAAAGTTTCGTTGGTGGGTTTCGCAAGAAAAATTTTATTATACCGGCTGAGTCGCTGTGAAAAAAATTTCTATCCAGAATTATAGCGATTAAATGGAGAAAGTTGCGGAGTGCTGAAGGAAGATATCTTAAATTTCTCGAGTCTTATTATACGAGTATTTTTTTCTCCAAGCTTTACTCCGTTTTTTTTTTTGGCTGCATCTCTGCGGAGTAATTTATCGTCAATTTTTATTTCCATACTAGATCCGTATATTTGCGATGAATTTTTCAAGCTCCCCTCCCACCTAAAAACTCTATTTGGCTTTCTCTATGGAATATTTTCAGCTCTCGTATATTCTGCGATAATCTCTTTCTCCAAGTTGGCTGCGATTTCGCCACAAACCTCACCGATGGTAATAACTTTACGATATGGCTTCGGGTAGCACATTTACGCGTAAATAATTACGGATTACGACGGTGACGATATCTGTATTCATTTTCGCTAGTCTTCGGGGTATATTGGCCCCCTCCATTAAATCCAGCCCATCGCTACAATTACAATCGTGGCCGACTAAATGTGATTTTTATCGCTGCCGTCAGCGAATCATTGTGTACGAGCAGATTATATTTCATACGATTTAACAAGCCGACCACCCTGGTCTGTTTAACGGATCCAGGTAGAAATCTTTCGTGCCCCGATATTCCGCCTTTGACCCGCCAACCTAACGTTTTGTTTGCACTATGAGACCGAGGCTCTTTATAAAAGAGCACGTGAAACCGCTAAGGGATCGTAGCGTGTGCCCCTCCATCCCACCGGGACTCTTATTCGGTGAAAAATGATTACAGAGAGTTTGATTGATCGTAATGGGAGTTGGCGGAGAGGTGGAAGGTGAAAGGCGGCGGTTATGTTGTGACAAAATGCTGCGGTGGAAAAAAGTGCCCCGAAATAGGGTCGTAGCCGAGATAATATTTCGATCGAGGTTAAAAGTACACATAGGTTGATAACACAGGTCGACATTATTTAAAGCTTTTTGAAATGTTGTTTGAAGTTTAATGGGTGTTTTTTATAGTATTTTTCACGCTGATCGTGAAAAAAGCAATGAAAAAATTCTATCATCCAAGGATTTTTCACGATTTGAATTTTTTGTTGAACATTTTTTTCTTACACTTTTTGATAACTTTAGACACTTAAAGTCAATTTTCTGAGCAAGGGAAGGGTTCAACGAAAAAAATGAATAAGACATCAATTGCAGATATCTCAAAAACGAAGCCTCCTAGAGAAAAACTAATTCGACTCTACAGAAAGGAAATTTTACGCTCTAATTTTTTCAGAAAATGAATTTTTTGTAATAAACCACATTTTCAACATTTCTCATTTGTAACAATGGAAATATCAAAAATCGACAAATCAACAATTTTTTCCTGCGTAATTGATTCTGACCTACTTTTTGGTGCTGAATTCAAATATGATTTCAATTTTACTCTATCACGTCAGGATTTTTTAAAATTTAAATTTCTTGTTGAGAATTTGTTTCACATTTTTTCATACAACTTTTGACCCTGGGAATTAATTTTCTGAGCAAAGAAATCGTTCTAAAAAAAATAAATGCAACGTACTTCGCAGAGTATAAAATTTCCTTACTGTAGAGTCCAAGTAGTCTTTTCTTCAGAAGATTAGTTTTCAAGATTTTTTGTAATATAAGAAAAGAGGTTGAACATTGAACTTTCAACTAAAATATCTCGAAATTTAGACCTCCTAAGAAAAAACTAATTTGGCTCTATAGTACAGAGTGTCCACACAGAGGCGTGACTAACGGGGGGGGGGTGCGTAACCCCCCCAGACGATTCCAAAGTTGAGAAAAGTTGGGAAAATCAGGAAAAAGTGGGAAAATTGGGAAAAGTTGGGACTTGTCCCAACTTTTCCACAGTTTGAATTTTGGAAAGTCGAAAAAATTTAAGAAAATCACAATCCCTAATCAAATTTTAGGAAAACTGGGTACAATTGAGATTTTCAACTTTTTTCCAAATTGTCCCAACTTTTTTGAAGTTTGGATTTGGGAAAGCTGAAAAAATTGAGAATATCACAATCCCTAATTTGGACTTGGAAAATTGTGTAAAGTTGGGATTCCCAACTTTTTCCCAACTTATTCCAATTCTCTCAAGTTTAGATTCAAAAAAGTTAAAATTCCCAAGTTTTTGAAAAGTTGTACTTGGGAACGTTGAAGAAACTTGAGAATATCGAAAAAGTTGATTGCAAATTGTGTAAAATAGCTAAAATTTCGTTTAAAAAAACCTTTAAAATCACAAATTTTTTATATGGAAGTAATAGAAATTTTTCAAAGAATAATCTATTGAAAAAATAATTATTTTTGTTTTAAAAATCACTAACTTTTCAAATTTTAGCCCTCGCTTCGCTCGGGCATATACCAACACCTAGACAAACCAATGTAATTACTTAAGAAGTATGAGTTGAGGACTTCACCTATTAATTTGAAAAATGAAAAAATTTCAGCTTTTGTATACTTATACTTTTTCTTCAAAAATTTTCGCCCTCGCTACTAACAATGATATGAACACTCTCATCTTCTATCTCAGACAATATTGAATACTTTTTGGAGGGGGAAAAAAATTTCCTTCTCATTTATTATTGGTTTTACAGGCCTCAGACAGAAATCAGCTTTTAAATGGCTGTCCCCTATTTTCACGCTTAGTCACTAAAGCCACCCTTTTTCGCTAAATGATCACTATTGAACCCCTTTGTTTTTTTTCAAGACACGCTCTTCAAAAATCTTTAAGAAGGAATTCAGAATAGTGGTTCTTTTGCTTATTTTATCATACATTTTTCAAAAAAAAAAATAATTGCCCTCGATTCGCTCGGGTTAAATATTACGTTCCATATCTTGCAAATTGTTTTTCTATTTGTTGTGATGTCAGTGACCACGATGTTGAAAATAGAAAGCAGGAATAGAGAAGAATTCGTAAGTATTGGTCACATTTTGGAAAATTTCAATGAGAGAAGTGTGTTGAATTTTCAATTTTTGAAAGTCTATTTTCGCTAAAAATTTTTGCCCTCGCTTCGCTCGGACTCAACACATTATTAAATCTGTATAAATCTTAACAAAATAATTATCAATACATATGTTACCTAGTCTAACCTAGATTTTTTTATTTACTGAAACAAGGTAAAAATTGCAATGGCTTGCGTGCAATTTATGAAAAGTTCCCTTTTTTTGAAAATGTAACTAAGAAATCTTTTATTTTCACCCCTTCAGACTTTTGCCTAAGTTTCGTCTCTGTCCATATCACTGCCTCTCAAGGCTGCATTCAAGTTGAAATTTGAAATTTTGTCAAGTGTGTTTATTTGTTTTTTTTTCACAACACCTGGGCAGCCACGATAAAAATTACCTAGTTGGGAATTTTTTTTGGGAAGTAGGAAAAATAGTTGGGAATTTCTCGGAAAATAGTTGGGAAAATTTGAGCTTCACCCCCCCAGAAATATTGCTTCGTCACGCCTCTGTGTCCACAATGTTTCAGAGATGATTTTTCCTAACTTTTCCAGGTTTTCAAGACCAATTTTTCGAAGTTTTCCAGACCTTTTAAATATGATATTCGTGAGCCAAGGAAGTAGGGGGGGGGGAATTTTTCACGTGATGTACTTACATCCCGAAATTTTGCTACATACAATAAATTATGAAATGCATGGGGTCTAGAATTTTTGAACCCACCCAACTTCCTCTACACCACAAAACCTGAAAATTTAGATTTACATATTACATAACTAATTTCAAATAAAAAGGAAAAACCAACAAGGGACGTATCCCAACTCAAAGTAAAATTTTGAGTTCAAACAAAAAAAAATCGAAAGTACATCATAACAGGACCTCGTACCCAAAATTTCAGGTGCTGAAGTTCATTTCTCGATTTTTGGCGAATTTTTGAAATTTCAAAATTACCTCATCGTCCTAAAAAATATGAAAAATTGATCCAATCAACGAAAAAACCTGAAATTTGTTATACCCTATTTTCGACCTCCCGAATCGATTGGAAGCGGTTTCGAGACGTTTTGGAGCCACCAGAAAATTTTGGAATTTTCCAGCGCTGGAGAAAAGCCCATAAATATGGCCCATATGCCCTTCAGCACCTATAATCGCAGATTATCCATATTGGTGACCTATTTGATCGATTAAAACACAATATTCCAAAATTCGTAACTTTGAGTTCAAATTCGAATTTTTGGGCACAAAATTTTTCTGAAAAAAATTGAAAAATTCGCCTAATGCGCATGCAACGAGGTGTCTTGAAACCGCTTCCAATCGATTTGTAAGGTCGAAAATAGGTTATCTACCTAGTTTCAACTTCTTACCTCGATGTATGCGCATTAGGCGAATTTTTCAATTTTTTCCAGGAAAATTCCTTGCCCAAAAATGCAAATTTGAACTCAAAGTTACGAATTTTGGAATATTGTGTTTTAATCGATCAAATAGGGCCCCAATATGGATAATCCGCGATTATAGGTGCTGAAGTGTATATGGGCCATTTTTATGGGCCTTTCTCCAGCGCTGGAAAATTCCGAAATTTTCTGGTGGTTCCGAAAGGTCTCGAAACCGCTTCCAATCGATTTGGGAGGTCGAAAATAGAGTATATACCAAATTTCAGGTTTTTTCGTTGATTAGACCAAATTTTCATATTTTTTAGGTAATTTTGAAATTTCAAAAATTCGCCAAAAATCGAGAAATGAATTTCAGCTTTTTTTTTGTTTGGGCTCAAAATTTTACTTTGAGTTAAGATACCTCTCTTGTAAGTATTTCAAACCAAAACTATAAAGTTTTGAAAAATGAAACAAATTATGCCATGCCAGGGTGTCCATTCAATCAAGCGAATGAAAATTTGGGATTTTCCGGGCTGAAAATTCAAAATTTTCTTCACATTTTATTCCCCCCTCCCCCCCTCCAAAAAAGCTCATGTCTCAAATTCATAAATCCACGCAATTCCCTAATCTTTTCAGCTTGTACCAGTTAATAAATAATCAATGAGCAGGTAAAATTAAATCATTTTGTTGAGACATAAACGTGTTGAGTCCGAACGAAGCGAGGAAGAAAATTTTTGCTAAAAAATATCTTCAAAAGATGAAAATTTACCACTTTTTCTTCATTCAGGTTTCCCAAAACATGGCCAATAATTTCGAATTCTATTCCCCTTTTTTTCAACATCGCATCGTGGTCAAGGGCATCATGGCATTTCTTTCTCATCACAGCTCATTAAAAAGTAAGTTTCCAAAAAACTCATAGTTTTTGAATGAATACTGTAAAACGAAAGAGCGTAAATTACCCCGAGCGTAGCGAGGTAATTTTTTTTGAATTATTCATAATTTAATGGACAAAGACATGCATTCAAGGGCATGCTCTACCTTGCAATCACTTAATCAGTGAAAAATTTAGATCGGGATATCTTAAGCATTATTGAATAAAATGGAATATGTGCTTCGAAACAACATTATCTTTTGAGGACTTTTGAGATATCAAAATTTTTCTTCAAATTTAAAAAAAATAATTTTCAAAAAGACTTTTAATAAAAAATGTTGTTGTTGTTTGTTCAGTTTTTTCAAACATTTCTTTTTTTTCAAAAATGGAAGAGAAATTTTGAAAATATCTCAGAAATCCTCAGAAGATAATGTTGTTCCGAAGCACTTATTAAATTTTCAGAACATCTAATTCAATGATGTTTAAGATATCCCGATCCTAAATTTTTCCACTCATGACAAGCTGAGCATAGGTAAAATTTTTTGAAAAAATTATAATAAAATAAGTAAAGAAACCCTTCTATAAATGAGTCATATTTTTTTGGAGTTTCAAAAAATTCCAAAGAAAATTCCAAAATTCCCTGACTTTTTCCTGATCTCTCCATATATCAAAATTTCCTTACTTTTCCAAGTTTTTCAGGTTTTCCAGAAAATTGACATCCTGATACAGAAAGGATATTTTACGCTCTACAATTTATGTCCTATTCATTTTTTTCGTTGAACCCTTCCTTTGCTCAGAAAATTGATTTCAAGCGTCAAAATTATCAAAAAGTGTAAAAAAATGCTCAACAAAAATTCAAATTGTGAAAAATCCCTGAGTGATAAATTTTTTTCACTATTTGAGACGCAGCCAGGGATACCCGACCATATGTCGGAAAAGTAAATTTCGAGAAAAACGCAAATTAAGAAAAAATGACCAAAAATATGAAAAAAATTTTTTTTATCAATTTGTATACTATGAACCCTCTACTTTCATATGAGAATAGGTTCAGGTCCCAAAAGTGTCATCTTCTTGGTTAAAAAACGAATTTTGCTGAAGACCTCTGAGAAATTGAAACCATACCATATGTCGGAATTTTATAAAAATATGTTAAAATTTACAACTTTCATTATTATTGAAACGTAGTAGTGTTCAACAAATATCCGGATATCCAAATACCAAATACTATTTGGATTATCCGGATATCACACGGAAATTGCCGAACAGCTCCGAAAACATCCCGAAAACGGTTGAACTTTTCCGAGAGTTCCCGAATTCTTTCACAAACCCTCACAAAATTTAAAGGTCGATTATCGAAATCGAAAAATCGAAATTGAATAATCAAAATTGAAAAATCGATTATCGAAATTGAAAAATCGAAATTGAAGAATCGATTATCGAAATCGAAATTGAAAAATCGATTATCGAAATCGAAAATTCAATTTTTTAAAGTTGAAACTCTTCATTTCGATTTTCCGGATATTTGTTGAACACTAATTTTCAAAGCATGATTTTCACCGTTTGGTTTGTAAAGTTGTTTGACTTGCACTATGATTTCATTTCTCAATGCACGTAATTTCAGGTTCGTTTTAATGAACTACAGTGGTGTACGATTATTAAAAAAACAAATTTTGTACCAAAAATGTCAGTATTTCTTGAAAAAAGATGATTCCCGACATATGGTATGGTTTCGATTTTCGATGCCGGCAACTTCTGGAAGGGGTCAATGACCTAAAGTGATGTAAGAGGACGTAAATAAACCATTTCCGATGAGAAAAGTCGTTTACAGAACATAATTTTTTTTTATTCATTGAAAACAGTTCCAAATTTTGTTTTGCGTTTTTCTCAAAACTTTGATTTTTGAAAATCATTTTTTGGTAAACTTTGAAAAATCATAGAAAATTCATTTCTCAACCTTTTTTAATGCGGTTTGCGCTATTCGAAAGGTACAAGTCTGTACTATTTAAAGAGTCAAAAAAACGAAAAAAAAAATTTCCGACATATGGTCGGGTATCCCTGGCTGCGTCTCATTTTCTCTCTTGATCGACGCAAAAAATACTAAAAAATCACCCATTAAACTTCAAACAGCATTTTCCATGTCGCCTTGTGTGATTTGTTTGAAGAATCATTTTACGAGTTTTCTGCTCAACTTCAAGGTTTTACTTTCGTCATGATTTTTTTGTGGTGACCGCGGTTTTGTCACATTGATACATTTATTTCTCGCAGATTATAAACCATTTTAGCCAAGTGCCTTCATAATTCATACAAACTTCGTCAGAGGTTCGGAAAAATGCTAAAGAAAAAAGAATTTTTGTGCGAGAGAGAGAGAAAGAGTGAAGGAAAATCTTTTGATATATACCGGTATATATGGTATACCTATAAGCGGTGTTGAAATTTATGTGGCAGTCTGAATAGCTTTTACGACTTAAACATTCAGTGTTTACTTAGGACTAACCTTTATTCTTATACAGGTCTCTTGGTTCTTTTATTCCCTCCCCGACCTCTCCGCGTCCTATAAACTGTCACGATAGCAAATTATAGTCTAGTTTAAAGTGTCTGTCCTGGGTTAATCCTACCTTTATTATGCCTTCGCAGCTACACCAGGATTCAACACTTTCGTAATTTTCAAACGAGACTCGACAGATCCGCGACTTCCAAGTCCGCGCGCCCGTTACGGATTATCCGCCCTCTCTGCCCCTCTCGCCGAATTCCATGTGCCGAGCTAACGTGACAATTCACCAACATTTGTATCTATACGTTATAACCTGCGTGTAGATTAGGTATTTGTTTTCTTTTGAATATTTTCTAGCGGTATGCCTTCTGTTTTGCCTTACGTACCGTCGTATATTGACGATGGTATGCTCGATTCGGTTTCCTAATGGGGGTTCTTAGCAGGAGTCCGCGGATCGCCGTGATGTTTAAAGGATCGAGCCGATGAACGGATTAGGTGACTGGATAAGGAAGGGAAAAAGGACGGTGTTTTTTTTCCCCGACGACGATTCGAGGTATACACCTATGTGTTTGTATTTATACGTCGAGATACCTTTGGGTACGTGCGATATAGGTTCGAGGTTGTAAATTTTTCCAAGTGGTGTGAAAGCGTAGTTTATTTACAAGGTAATAAAGTCATTCGAGGTGGTTGAAATCTAGGTTCATGATGAGAGCAGAAAATGGCGAGATGGTATTCACGTGTATTTGTATTTTCACGATGATGTGAACTTTTTTCCACGAAAGGTTTGTTTGAAGGATGAAATTGGGGATTTTTGTTACGTCGAATCCAAAAATTCGAATATCTACTTGACTAAATGAAGGCAGAAGTGAAACGTGAAGTATGAAGAAAACAATCTTAGCATAGATTTTGCAGGTCAAAATTAATTTTAAAAAATGAAGCCAAGAAGAAGTTTCGAAGAAATAATCATCAGAATTATCATTCTGCGTTAAAATATCGAAGGGTTTGGCTTGATAAGTAAGTAAAATCGAGTCCTACTTTGATTTTGTATCTTGATCACTCGGTGCTTTTTGATGTGTGAAAAAACTGAAGAAAATTTGATTTCTTGCATTGCTTTCCTCTCTGAATCCGAATCAGTCAAAGGGTATCGGCGGTTAAGATAGGCGAATCTGCCCCGAGCTGAAATTCGAAATTAACCGATGGAATTTGGTTCTTAGGGTCTAAAAACTACGTGGTAAATATTTTGGCCCCCAACTCCACTCCTAGCCCCAGTTATTGTACAAAACGTTACTTTTTTCAGCCTTTCCATTAAAAATGTTTATTTCCGAGAGTTTTTCACCAAATTTTTTCAAATTTTCGTGAGGTGTACCCTATACTGAAGGGTATCAGTGGTGGTTTGAAAAAAAAATTGATGATTTTTTCATGCCAAAAATTGCGTTTGAAAACTGAATTTTCAAAATTTGAGTAGTTTGAGCTGCTGAACATGAATCTGTTGCAAATTTTTTCGTATGACAATTTCGTATGGAAAATAAAGTGAGATATTCAATTTCGAGCCTTGTGCTGTACTTATTTGAAATATAATTACAAGAAAAAAATTTTCAGCCAAAAATGACCATTTTATGAGTGAAAAACGCTGTGAAAAAGTGGGTTTTCGCATTTTTCAAGGTGTTCCACCACCTAAAAAATTCTGAAAAAAATATCATGATGTACATAGAGACTAGGTACATAAAATATATTTTTTTCAAAATTGCACCTCTAAAACATCATGTAGAAAACTCGAATTGAAGTTTTCAAATGCAATTTTTGGCTTGAAAAAATCATCGAAATTTTTTTTTCAAACCACCCACTGATACCCCTCAGTATAGGGTACACTTCACGAAAATTTGAGAAAATTTGGTGAAAAAATCGCAGAAATAAAAATTTTTAATGGAAAGGCTGAAAAAAGTAACGTTTTGTCCAATAACTGGGGCTAGGAGTGGAGTTGGGGGCCAAAATTTTTACCACGTGGTTTTCAGACCCTAAGAACCAAATTCCATCGGTTAGTTTCGAATTTCAGTTCGGGGGCAGATTCGCCTATCTTAACCGCCGGTACCCTTTGGTGATTTAGCTTCTTGAATTTGATTTTTTCTACTAATCATTCAGTCAAAAAGCACTGATTTCCCAGCATAAGCGCACTCAAGGGGGGAACCCCCCCTCCTTAAGCTTGAACAGGAAATTTTTTTATTACAAAAATGTGAAAAGCGATTTTTTTTTGCTCTTGAAACATGATTTTTCAAAAAAATTCGCCCTAGCTCCGCTCAGGCAGTATTTTAATCCTTCTATTTTAAAAATCAATGATTTTTCACTGATCATTCGGTCAAAAATCACTGATTTCTCAATCAATTACCAGTTTGTCAGAAAATATCAATAATATCGACTAAAAAATCAGTGAAAAGGCTCAAATCCGTTTATGAATTATCAACCTACCGAAAATACCCCAACTACGCCAGCTCCATTGAAATAACAAGTTATTGAATTTTTTCATTGAAATTTCACCCCCCCCCCTATTTTTCTGGATTCTAAGCCTCTCCTTTAAAGAATTTCTGGATGCGCTTATGTCTCCCAGTCAATTTCCAATTTTTGTTGGAAAATAGTAATTTTTGACTAAAAAAATGATAAAAAGTCAAGGATTTTCCGAGGAATTTATTCCACTGATTCAAAAAAAGCAGAATTTTACTAAATTTGACTGGTTCAGATTTAAAGTAAAAAAATTAAGAAAAAATGGACTCTTTTCTACTGTTTCTTGCTCACAAAAAAAATTCAGATAAGTTTAATTATTCATTTAAATGAAACATTTTATCAAACATTTTACGTAATTGAATTTTTGGAAACTTTGAAAGTTGATTCTGGTCGAATTTTCAGTGAAATTGAAAAAACCTTCCCACTTCCTTTATTTTTTAAATTGATGAAAATGTGAAGATTTCAACTTTTAGATCATTCAACAAATACCTACCTAGGTAAGTTCAAAAACGTGAATGTAAATTTTTTAAAACAAAATTTTAATTTTAAAAAATAAAAAATTTTCCATTACACCTTTTTTTAGATCGAGAAATTTTTCAACTCTTCCACAGACTGTTTTCCAAAATAGTTGCTTATCATCCAGTTTGGTTATAAATTAATCATGATTCAAGGAAAACTATTATTTTTTCAGAGTAAAAATGTAAGATCTAGTATAATCCTTGTTCAAATGTCCAAAATTTCAAAAAGAAAGGTTCACACTCACAACATCCAGAAATTTGATGAGAAAATTTACGTTTTGCTCGACTTTTAAGCAGACTCTCCAGTTAGAATGATTACCAAAAAATCTTAATGTTGTTTTCCAACACAGATCTACAATCCTTATTTCCAAACGCCTCCAGCTTTAATTGCTGTACATGGGATTGAAAAAAATTATTGACAGGATTTTTCAGTTTTTGTATTTTTTTGATTTTTCTGGTTGATTTTGGTTTATTTACGATCAAATTGAGCCGAAAATTTGATAAGCAGCCGTCTTGAAAAAACTTCTAATGGACTATTTTCAAGAATTTCTTAATTTAAAAAAATGAAAAATTATTTTCCAAGTTCTACAAGCATTACATCTTTTAGTGGGGATCTATTTACGATTTTTTTTCAATTTTAGTTCACTCATCGTGTTTTTTTTTGTCTCCTCAAGTTTTCAAACTTGAAAAAAAAACTCATAAATGTAAATAACGACCTTTTTGGAAAAATTATTCAAACATTTTGTAATTTTATGTGAAATTTCCCTGTACTTACAAGTATACATACTTGGTTTTGTCGATTTCTTCGAAATTAGAGCTGAAAATAGCGAAAACCAAACAGAGGAATTGTTTTTTTCGCTTTTCCTGAGGAGAAAAACCAACTCAACTTGAAAACCGTGTCTCTGATAGAAAATTAGAAAACAAAAGAGTGGAAAATTGTAAACCTAAAACTTTCATTAGGTCACTGCTTTTTTTTCATTTCAAAGGGAAGGAGGGAAGATGTTCTACTATTTCAAATTTCAACATTTTTCCATCTGAAAATCTTTTCCAAAAAATTAAAATGTTAACAATTTTCTCCCTTTTAATTCGATTTCGAAGAGGGAGAGGATGTGTGGCTCAGTTTACAAGTAATATAATTCTTCACTTAAAAAATAAAATTTACACATGAATAAATGAGAGTTAATTTTCAAATCTCAACTTTAAAAAAATTTTTCATGAACAAAAACTTAATTTTTCCATGACAGGAAAACCAATGAATTATTTATACAAGTTTTCGCAATTTTTAATTTTTTTAAAAATAAGTACGTATTTTTGACTTCTCGAAAAATTTTTTCGAATTGGTCTCTTTAAATTGTTTTGACGGAGTTGTCTCACAATTGAAAACATGAAGTGACCACAAAAACTTGAAGGAAACTGAAAATTATTTCATAGAATGTTAAAATGCCATATTTTGACAGAAATAATTATTGAAATACTGTCTATTAAAATACACAATGAGTTTTTTTCAAGATGAAAATATTTTCAAGTCGACACACAAATTAATTATAAAAGGGGAAAAAAGTCCAATTCTGTAAACTTTTGGTAGAGGTTTAAAGATATTGAATACAGTCAGAATGATATCGACGTTTTCTACAAAAATATAGTAAATTATTTGTAAAAATGAGAAAATTTACAAAATTTCGACCCTTGATAAAAAAATGTTGCATTTTAAGATGAATTTTGCATTTTTTCAGAAAGTATAGATAGAAAAAAATTCACCTCAATTATTCAATGTTTTTCAGCATAAAAAATTATTTAAAGCAATTTTTGTGGAATTTTTCGATTTTTAAAGAACGCCCCTTTAGACATATATCTCAAAAATCAAAATACACATGCTATGTTG
Organism: Pseudococcus viburni; assembly: GCA_033439095.1. Lineage (NCBI taxonomy): Eukaryota > Metazoa > Arthropoda > Insecta > Hemiptera > Pseudococcidae > Pseudococcus > Pseudococcus viburni. The sequence goes on from JAVBJF010000250.1 coordinate 462,692, forward strand.
AATCTTAAAAAAATCAAAATCACCTGAAAAATGCTCATATTTTTGACATAAAGCTGTTAAAATTATCCACGTATGTCGACCTTTCTCTCTTTCCATTATTCAAGCCCACAACATGAAAAATTACGAGTTAGGTATTTCAATTTCAACGCTAACTTCGAGTCCGAGATCGTATCAAAGTGTCAATGTAATTGCTCAGTAATTACTCATCTGTGTTTTGTTTCGTGTCATTTTATTTACATAATGACATCAAACAAAAATAGAAAATCGTCGAGTCTGCCTTAGCGACTTTGATACACTCCGCACAGATGACACGATCCGCGCTATCCAATTATTATAGAAAAATACCAATAAAGAACCCCGCAGGCAATCGTACGCAGACGCATCGATATGAACTTGAACCATAAATTTGCCGCACGACGAAGTTCAATTGAAATTTCAGAATACGAAAGAGTAATTACCGTCAGAAGTCGTGCGTTAATTGAAAAAATTTACCATGTGGTGACATTTTGACCATTCATCGTCACGTGGTGTTAATAGATAGGCGAATTGATTCAATGAAGTACGACAACGTGAGTTGTGATTGAATTAGAAATTTGAAAATTTTTCGAGAGGGTTGACCAGTTCAGTATTGCGATAATTGAAAAAAATTCTCATTCAATAGACAAAATAGAAATAAAGTAGACTGAAGAATTGAATGTGGCGTGACTCGATGCGGTATCTATCGATAGCGAAGGGAAATATAAGCTGGTATACAGCGTCATCTGGAAGGCTCGTAGTGATTCTGAGCTCGTCGAGGGATTGAATAGATAGCGACCGAAGTACAATAATCCGACGATATCAGAAGTTAAATTTTTTTAAATTTATAATGCCAGAAACCACCGATAGAGCAGTACGGGTTCTAAAAATTCAGAAAAATATTTTTTACGTGGTGTTAGATTAAACAATTGGAAAATTGAAGACAAAGTAATTGAATTATGAACAAATAATTACAGACTAAGCACGTGATAGAAAATTGGAAACAAATTATCGAAGCCTGAAAAATTGATCGAGTACTTATTTTTAACAAAAAAATAATAGTACCTACATGAAAATGATTCCACACTATCGAAATATCACAAATTTTACTTCCAATTTATTTTTTGGCAAACGAGTGAAGTCAATAAAAAATTAAGAGATGAATTTTTACTAAAAAATGTTCGTCTTTTGAAACCATCTTGTTCAAAATAACATAAATGTTAATGGAAGATCATTGAATTTGCTTGAAATTATGCAAAACTTATTAAAGGGAATTTTTAGAAATGTTCAAAATGGCACTAAAAATTGTTTAAAACATTGTAAACAATGGTATAAACTATTTTTTTAAATTTCAAGTTTTAAGTTTAAGTTTAGGTTTTATTTTTTTAAGCTTAAAATTTAAAAAATTTTGCCCCATCTTTCCATTTTTTCAATTTTTTCGAACTAACTTTTTTCACATCTTCCTAACCTTGAAATTTTTTCAAATTGAAATTATTCATTAATTGTTCGTAAAAAAATTTCTCAATTTCATTCCAACATGAAATTATTTCAAATTTTAGAGTTTTTTCTCATTTTTTTTTCTCACCTTGAAATGAAACATTTTTTTCAAACTCAAATTATTTGCGGGTCTGAAATTTTTCTTGAAACATTTTTCTATATTCTTGAAGTTTTTTCAATCTGAAATTTCCTTAGATATTTTATCAACTTGTTTTTCAATCTCTTTTCAACTCAAAAATTTTTCCAGTTTACAATTTGTTGACATTTCTTATAAATCTGACTTTTTCACACACTCATCATTTTTTCATTCTCCAAAAAAATTTCAATATATGAGAAACAATTTCATGATGTCATTAGGGTAGGTGTGCAACAGGAGACATTATTTTATATACAATAATACTTTTGAATTCCAAAATTCAGGGTATGAAAAAATATTAGGACTGGATACAAAAATTGAGTTGAAAAAATGTTGAAAAGAAGCTTTAAAACTTTGAAGTTTTGGTTTGAAATAATTTTGAGAAAAAAATCGTTGTTGAAAAAATTTTAAGATAGGTAAGAAATGGAGTTTGAAAAGTTTTGGAATTCAGAAACAATCTTGGGTTTAAAAATATTTTAGGGGGAAAATTTGGTTTGAAAACATTTCAAGAAGAAAATTTAGCAGCTTGAAAAAATTCAGAGGAAAAAACTTGAATTTCTTTTTTTTCTTCGTTTTTAATTCAAATACAATCAATTTTCTGACCACAAAAAAAAGTGAAAAATCGATCTCGTTTCGAACTTTCCTCACCACAAACCCCCCCTCCCATCAAGTTTAAGTTTAAGTTTTAAAAAATTTGGCTTCAAGCTTTAAGCGTAAGTTTAAGTTTTATTGGTTGGCTTACCAGCCCTGCGAAAATCTATTCAAAATATGGGAAAGAAAATAATACAGGACCATTCGAACTGAAATCAAAAAATAAAAATTCCTTACCGATTTGATGACACTTTTTCCCCCCAAGAAATCGAATTTTTTTAAAAATCTTATTAGACACCATTTTTCAAGAATAATTTTTCTTAAACTTTTCCTAGTTTTCGAAACCAATTTTTACCAGTTTTCCACTTTCAGACCCCTTTACCAAAAATACTTTTGCAAAGATGAAAGTGCACTCTTGTTTTAATTTTTAATCGGAATCTAGTTCTTGAAAATGGGGAAAACATTTAAATTCACTTCAAAATGTTCATACTTTCTAAGACGGAGAAAAGAGGCTCAAATTTTTTTCAACACTTCAGTCCTGAAGGAGAATTAAAATTTTAAATCCCTGCCCCTCGCGAATGGTTTAGGTATACAAGGCGAGAACTAAAATTGTAAAATTTTGATGTAGTTCAGAAACAAAATCATTCTTTTTTCAACACTTCCCAAGTTGAAAAAAAAATTCTAAAACAAGCAAAATATTATTAATTTTCGTTGCTTTATTTTTTGTTAAAATGTCGAGATTTTCGATTTTTTTTCACAGAATTTCGTGTTTTTTGTGTTACTGTGTATTTTTTAGCGCCAGTTCAAACCTCGCAAGAAAAAAAAACTTCCTAAAATTCCTCTAAAATTCGCAACTTTGGAAAAAATTCAACTTTTCCATATTTTTTAGTAATTTTTTTTTAAAAATCCACAAATGGTTCATTTTCAATTTTTTTCAAACTTTTTTAGTATTTTTTACAACGTTTTGTAAAATTTTAATTGATTTCAAAGAAATTCAACCAATTTTTATTTTTACATTGGTATTTAGAATTGTTTTATGAAAGATTAATAATTTTCTAACTTGTTCAATAACTTTTATGATGAGCTGATCAACTTTAACGAACTTTTTGGAGAATTTGAATCACATTTTTACGCGATTTTCACTTTTTACATTTTATTTTGTACTTCGAACAATTTCCAGATATTTCAACAACATTTTACGTTATTATTGATTTGCCTAATGGTGGAAAAAATTCATGTGCTTCTTAAAAACAGTATCAATACTTTTCTACAGTAGGTACTTCAACTGTAGGATTTAAAAAAAATTAAATCAATAATTTTTTTTTGCAAAAATTGTAAAATTTTCAATACGAATAAACTACAGGATGCCTAAAAAATTCTAAGACCAAAAATCACATCACCTCCTTCTCATCCCAGTAATTTCAACGTACAGTTTTTCCTTCCTCTTCGAAAATTTCAATTGAAAAATAAAATAATGAAAATATCCGCAAGTGAAATAAAATCATCGGGAATTTTATTTTTAAATTGGCAATAATTTTCAACGATTTTATGGAAAAATAAATCAGCATGCCTGAAAACCGAGATTATTCAATGTATAATATACTTCGGTAGAATTTTTCGTTCGAAATTTTTCCCCTCCGTCACCATTCCAATGAAATATTTTTTCACACAAACAATTTCCATCGAACTTATTTGTCCTTCCCCAATTCACATCTTTCTAATAAAATTACAACCTACAATAATGTTCACGTATGCGAATTTCTTGCTCAACGTAGGCCTATTCGGTAAACAAAATCAAGCATGTTAATAAATTTGCATACCCAAACGCCGTAAATATGCGATTCCTTGACTACGTATTTCCTAGGCAGTTCGTGCCTTTATTTTCCAATAGAACGGAGGCAAGAAGAGGTATAAAACCTTGTTCGTTCTTTCAGACGTCGAACATCAATGCGATTTTATCTTTGATACGAATATCTTCGTATTGCTATCGGTAGGAGTGTAAGAAAATCAAGCAAAAACGCAACAAAGGACCCGCCTCGTTCATAAAAATTTACCCATAACGAGCTATTAATTTTTTCACTCGTCTCGGTGTTAGAAGACCCCTTACCCGTTCCCCTTCTGCAATAAGGGTTTCAAATATCCACGAATCGACACTTACGACGAGCCGACATGACGAGGGTAAAATATCTGCGTAATATCTCGCAATATTGCGCAATATTTCTGGAGAAGGTTCTAGCACTCCAGTTTCCAGTCTCGCGATTGGTTACTGGAGTCCAAATGACATAATCTACAGCCAATCGGAAGCTCACGAACCACTCCCGCTTCCCCGCAGACAGTGAACCTCGTGCCTATAAATAGAACCTGTTCGTAGGTACGAGCGTTCATTTCTTTTTCATTTTTTATTCAGTTACGTTGTCATATTATGTTCAGTTCTTTTTCAGTTCTTTTTCATACTTGTGTGTAACCGTGATAATTGAAGTGAATCATATGTGTTTGCCTTAGTTCAATTAGGCTGTACTTGTTTATTACGCGAATATATTTCACGTTAAATCTCTTTTTGTGTATTACTTATTCATTCAGTCAACGCAAACATATCTTGTGCTGGGTTGATAGAACATCTGTGGTATTAGTGTAGGAAGTGACCGAGTCGAGCATAAAGTGATCATTCACCCTTTTGCCTCACAACCAATCACTATCACCTATTTCTATTACCAGTTCAATTTCTAGAAAGAAATAGTAAATTCTTTGATTTTTTTTTAAATTTAAGAATTTAGAAATTTGAACAATTGAAAAAACTGATGGAGGCAAATTCTATTTTTTGGAAGTGAAATCGTAAAACTTTAAAATTTGAATAAAATGGAATTCAAAAACTCTTCAACGTTGAATTTAGGTTCCATTGAAAATTTTTATAGCTGTTCATTGTTCAATGACGAATTTTAAATTTAAAGGAACAAAAATATCGAACATTCGAAAAAAAACGTTTCAGTAATATTATACCTAGGTACCTACTTGTTGTTTTCAAGCGATAAAAAATAATCAATTTAGTAAAGAGACCAAAAATATTCAAATTTTAAAAAATGTAAAATAAAATGGATAATCTTTCAAAAATTATAAAGTTAGGGTATATCTCAAAGCTGGCACATATATTTCCATCAGCAATTCGTCAAAATGACACCTGCACTCGCTTCCTAACCTCATTCAATTCATTTTCATTTTCTTTTCTAAAATACCGGTATCTCCTTATTTGACTCGTATATGCAATAATCCAAGCTCCATTTCCATTCCAGGAAAGACATCGTACCAAGAAAATGCTAGTTCAGCAAGAAATGTTGAATCCAAAACTATTTACCAACCTGAAATTTGAAAAACCTTCTAGCCGAAGAATCCAATCCCACTTTCAAGAAAAACAGCAAAAAATCACCACCTTACAGCGACGAAGCTGGCACTATGTATAATTATTGTGATAGCTCGGATACCGAAGAAGAAGATCAGAGTACTTGTTAAATTTTAATTTTCAGTACATAGACTGTATTTACCTAATACTTACATACTTAGTAATTATTTATAATTGATTCGTACCTATCGCTTAAGGAATTTGTGTAGTTTTATACCTAGATACCTACGTGCATATTCGATACCTGCTCCATACGCTTTTTATAATATTATATTTTATTAGCTTTACATTACTATGTGGAAGTTTTGAAAACATTTTATGGCTTTGTAATGAGATAATAATGATTAACGAATAGTTGAATAGTAGGTAATTTACATTTAACCGTCGAGAAAATTATTGATTTTCAGAGTACCTAACGAATGTACAATGAACCTACATATTTTTTTCTGACAATGTGATTGTGATATGATTGTGATGATTTGAGCATCTGATGTCTCGTGAGGGTTAATCAAAGTTTAATTTTTTGCTTGTAAAGTGAATTTGATCTTTGATGGTATGCTGACGCATTTCATATTTATTTTTTGCGATTGAATCGAGAAATTTGTATGAACTAGCCAAGTTTTCTGTTTCGATTTTAACTTTTTTTGTTTTTTTTTTTTATGCAGATAGGCGTTGATGAAGGGGAGGATGAGACTCAACATTTTGAACTCAATGGGAGATCCCCCTCCAAGATTAACAGGCTTTATTATAGCCGGGCCAACTCAAGAAGGAGAGCGCTCAAAACGAAAAGCAACTTAAATAAAAAGTAAAAATAGTAGGAGTCTACGTCAATTGCCCGTTGCCAAATGCTCGCGGACAATTTCCCGCTGGAAATTGACCGGGGGGACAATTTCTCGCGGTTTAATTTCTTGCGACGACAATTGCTAACTGCGAAAATTGTTTGTGGTTGAAGTTGCTGGCTGCAAAAATTTCTCGCGATCAAAGTTGTTCGCGGCGAAAATTGCTCAAGGTCGAAGTTGCTGGCTACGAAAATTTCTCGCCATAAAAGTTGCCCGCGACTAAAATTGCTTGTAGTCAAAGTTGCTATGGCTGCGAAAAATTTTTCGACAAAGGTTGTTACAGGGTGTTGATGTGATTCGGGCACACCAGCGAAAAAATTATTTTATTTTTGTTTCCCTTCTCGTCCATCGTCAGTTTTTTTTTACTAAAGAAAAATTTTTTCCCTGGTATGCCTAAATCACATCAACACCCTGTATAGCTTTGGAAAATTTTTTGCGAAAAAAATATCTTATGCAATTATCCACGAAAAATATTTCATTTGAAATACTCTATAATGTATGTACAATCAATATCACACATGCGAGTCTTGTCGATGCTCAGAACGTAGAACATATTTAACCAAAAGTTGGTTTTGTCACAATTTTCGCTGCGAGCAATTTTCGTTGCGGGAAATTTCATTTTTATAACGGGCAATTTTCACTGCAAGCAATTTTCACCGCGGGAAATTTCATTTTTGTGGCGGGCAATTTTCACCGCGGGAAATTTCATTTTTGTGGCGGGCAATTTTCGCTGCAATCAATGGTCGCCAAACGAAATTGAACCGCGAGAAATTATCCCCGCGGTCAATTTCCAGCGGGCAATTGTCCACGGGAAATTCACGTGATACCTAATTCTTTGTTACCTACATATGAAAAAAATATTGCAAAACCTGGGTTGCGTTCAGCTTGGAAATTATGTACAAAAAAATGATGTACATAATTTTTAGATGTCAACAAAAATTAACCAATCAGATTGTTTCGGTCCTGAAAGATTCAGATCGGTTTTGTTTTCCTAAAAAAAGTGATGAAAACATACAATGGAAAAAAAGCTGCTAGGTAACCAACAGTTTTTAAACTCTTTTTGAAAAATATTCTCTGACGTCATTTTTTTTTTGTATGCACCAAAAAATTGCCTCATTTTTGCGTACAAACTTTCCAAGCTGAATGCCCCCCCCCCCCCGGATTCATAATTTTCTGATGAAAAATAGAAACTGTTTCTATTTTTCACCTGAAAAATCAGATTTTCAGAAGCGAGCATAAACACTTTCATAAGAAACAATACATTCAATTCCAGTTTAGCGTTCCTTCGCGTTTTTCATATGTGAGTACATATATCTATCTAGCTTATACAGAGTCATCTGATTTCTAAAGCAAAAGTAATCCATCTTGTAAATAATTACCTATACACACACGCACACAGCTACACAACTTTCAAATTTCTAGAGCTTATTGAGGTAGATTCTTTTTTCAACCAACTTTTCAGTGTTTTGAATACTGTATTGTGGGCATTTTTTAATTCTGGTGTGTCTTTATCTGTAGGTGGATGTATATCAGCACAATGAGATGTTCCTAAAATGAACAATGAACAATATCGATTCAGTAGGGATACATATGAGTAATTCTCTGAAATGAAAAATGACAATTTTCAATGTCCGAAAATTGCAAGAAAAAAATTAAAGCGTTTTTTGCTTTAAAGCAAAAATCTTAGAACATGGATGTCTTTAACTAGACAGATTGTTGTTATAAAAATTATACGGTTATGGTTTTTGAAAACAAATAAATTGAACACAAGTTTTACGTGTTTAAACACAACCAACAATTTTTTCACAAGTTTTACGTGTTTAAACACGACCAACAATTTTTTCACAAGTTTTACGTGTTTAAACACGACCAACAATTTTTTCACAAGTTTTACATGTTTGAACACAACCAACAATTTTTTCACAAGTTTTATGTGTTTGAACACAACCAACTGTTTTTTTCACAAATTTTTAAAACAAACTTAAAGAAAAATAAAAATAAATATAAATATAAAAATTTAAATAATTATAAATTAAAAGAAAAATATTCTCTTTAAATAATAATTTAATAAAATCCCTAATAAATTGAAAGTGTTTAAAAACAACTAAACAAAACCTCAGCCACCATAAATAATCATGTCCCTATATCCAGGTCCTCTACTTCTATAGCACCAGCATGTTTGTCAATGTTTAACATATTAACATGATGTCTCCACCTAAAAATGTTGTGTAACACCCCTATCATATTTTTCCAAGTCCAATATATATAATGTTATTCAATCTTAAACTAAACACCAGCCAGTAATTTATTACACCTCCAAAGTGTTTTTCCAAGTCCAACAAAATCTCGTCTTTTCTAGACCTTTCTCATCTCATCTTTTCTTGTCTTTTCTCATCTTTTCAAATATTTTCTCTTTGTTCCTAATCTTTTCCTGACTTCTTTTCTAGACCATTCTTGACTTTTCTAGACTTTCCTCGTCTTTTATGTTGGACTTGGTGCATTTAGTTATAAATATAAAATGCCTCTCTTCTGTCTTTTAGTATCTTTTTATCTTCAAATTAATATCACTATGTCTTTATTAGAAATAAAATTTTCCTCGTGTCATATATAATGTCTTCATTAAAAATGGTGTTTTTCAAATTTTTTGGTGTCCACCATAGTGTCATTATGTCATTATGTCTTGACCAGAGCTTAAAACCTTTTGAGATTCAATTGGTTGTTGTTGTTATGGTATGTAATATTTGAAAATCAAACGGTTTTGGTTTTGGTTTTTCAATAGGTTTTTATTAACCATTTTTTTAGGTTATGGTTTTGAAAAGGTTTTGAAAAAATTTTCTTTCGTGGGTATGGTGGTTATGGTTTTTGATTAACCGATTCAAATTTCAAATAGTTGTAATGGTGGTTACGGTTTTAAAATATTTTTTTTTTTTTCAAAAACTAGAACAAACCCAACTTGACTATAACTATTTGTTTGGTAGTACTAAAAAAACTAATTTAAATCCGATTTGTGAATCATTTGTTAATAGTTGTGCTGGTTCCAATCAAATACATTGAAATGATTTTCTCAAAAAAATATTTGTGGTGGTTGTAGTTTCGGTTATTTTAAAAGTGAGTTTGTTTTGATTATTGTTTTGGTAATGGTTTTTTATTATTTTTTCTCAATTGGTTCTTTATGGTTCTTTTCGGTTATTTTACTCAAAATTTTTGAAACTGTTCTATTGGTTGTGATAACACTGATAACCGTTTGAAATTTTCAAAATTATCTGGTTGTGGTTGTTGTGGTTTTGGTGGTTTTAAGCTCTGGTCTTGACCTAATCTCTCCAAGTCTAACATGTTATCAGCAAATTATCATGTTCAAATATAATATTTAATTTTATTTATAAGTTTTTTCAAGCCTAACATAATGTCATTATGTCTTGATCCACTGCGATCATTACACATAACCCATAACCCGTCCAAGTCTAACATGATATCAGCAAATTATTATGTTCAAATATAATATTTAATTACACATAACCCATAACCCGTCCAAGTCTAACATGATATCAGCAAATTATTATGTTCAAATATAATATTTAATTGAAGACCCGAATTCCAAAGCGGGCTTAGTCCATGCAAGTGTATATGAGAAAAGGGACTTAGGTGTAATCTATTTTTCAGTACATTTAAGTCCTTTTTCTCATATACTGTCGTATGGACTAAGCCCGTTTTGGAATGTGGATCTTCAATTTTATTTATAAGTTTTTTTAAGTCTAACATAATGTCATAATGTCTTGATCCACCTTAACCGTAAGAATTTTCAAGCGCAAGAATTTTCTAGCGTAACAATTTTCTAGCGTAACAATTTCAAAATTTTACCCCCCAGGCCTAAAGACATATCCATGTCAAAAAAAGTTTCGTGGGATGAATTTTTTTATGGAAATCATAACTACATGTGTCTCAAATACCATTTATGGTATTAGGCTCAAGTCATTCTCACCTGGAAAAATGGGCAAAATTTACATGGTATTTTAAATGTAAGTATTTTGAGAAAAAGCCACGGCCTTGGAGAATTTACGGGTGATTTATGTTTTGAAGACCACAAAGGTCAATTTTTGACAATTTTGAGTAGATGAATGTACTGGTACTAACTAATCACACATTTTCATTTTTATTTCGGAATTTTTGGAGATCGTAGGGCTGAGATGTGATCAGCCATGGTCTCGGACAACTAAAAGCGGGAATCTCAATTACTGCTACTTTTTGCTTTTCACTGGGTAAACGAAATAATGTAGAACATTTCTAATGTGTGCAGTACATTCTTATCACCAGTGAGAACCCCTTTTGCCATTTGGTGAAACAAAAAATTCACTCAGTGAGCCATAGGACACAACCAAAAAATTGCCACGGCCTCGAAACATATTTCGTGAACACTACTTTGAACTCCCCTGGTGACCTGGAGGGGGAATTATGGTCATAATTTCATGCATTAACCTGCACCCTCGCCTATTCTAAATCACATCATACCTTTTTCCCCTTGAAAAAACTCATTTTTATATCATTTTTGGGACCTTGAAATTTCAAAATGTGAGTGTGAACACGCCACGGTCATGGAATTTTCACACTTTGAGTTGATTTAACATATACTTCGAAGAGGTTGGGCCCATTTTTAATTTAAGGAAAAGGTAGACGGGATGCTAATTTATATCATACAAAAGAAAAATTAAAAAAAATCGCTTTGTTTTCAAGAAAACTTTCGTGAACAGAAAAATGTCGTTTTTTAGAGAATTACCCATATGTAGATACTTAATACTTCTTTAACCACAAACAACGATGATGAAAATATAGTGTGAAAAGTAATAATTGTTTGTTAATGAATTGAAGGATCTATCTATATGAACATTTGTTAGTAAGTACCGTTGATGAAAACTGTCTCATAAAGAGAGGCATTCGATTTCTTGAAAAGACCAGCTTTATGCCATGGATCGAGAGATCCGTGAATAAATATTGTGTTACAAACATTGAAATCTAATCCTCCATGTTGCGAATTGGTATGTTCAATTTTCTCCGTCAAATTTTTGGCACTGAAACTTTGAAAGTATAATGGATTTTTTATAACTTAACAAATAAACTAGTTGGATAGCAAAAAAAAATATATATCCAATGAGAAATGAATAGGTAGTTTGCTTACTTTGGGCCAAAAAATGATTGGCAAAGATTAACAATTTCAACTTCAATTGGTCTTAAGTAATGTTTAACTGCAGATAAAAAAGTTGTATTGGTAAAACTTGAGAAATAACCAAATTCGGAACAACGTTGATATTTCCATGCTTCTTCTATTCCCTCTAAATTTATGAGTAATATTGTAAAGATCATCATAATTATTTTAAAATTACCTAATTCTTAGATTGAGAGAGAAAAATTTAATTGCGTTCAAGCTAGGTACCTAATTGTATTTGTGTCATTTCAAGGTAAAAGGTCTCACTTTGACATTTCTAGATCTGGAGAAAATCACATTTTTTGTCAAAAATCGACAAAGTGGGACCTATTGAGTTATTAACGCTACTCTATCACCTGTAAAAATTTCAGGGCGTGAAATTACCAGGAAGTTCGCAAACTATCGCGTTGGTTTACCATGTAATTTTTTATGGGGTATTTTTTAAAGTGACAACAGATTTCAGTGTTCAACTTTTACATGATTTTTGATGAAATATTTAACATTTTAATACCGTCATGACCTAAATTTATTAAAAATGAGCAAACAAAGTGTTAAAAGCAACTGTAGTGATGTGAAGGAAACTTTCGTAGTTATGCCAAAAAAAGTTTAAAAACTTTCAAATGCATTTTTTTGAAAAGTGGTTTTTCAAGTATAAACTTTAGAAGCCCGTAACTTCGGCAAAAATCAACCATTTGGGCTGGGGGAGGTCTTAAACGATGAAGAATATAATATTGTTCTCTACACTGTGGCGGTCTTAACTCCATTTTGCTAAAGTGGGACCTTTTACCTTGAAATGACACATTTTTTAAAAATCCATTTGAAAGGTGGGGTACTTATGATTGAAAAAAAAAGTTCATAGGAGTGACACTAGGGTGTTTTTTCGAAATTTGATGGTGCCGCCTACTCATTTTATTCCATTGGATGACAAAAGACCCCCATAAAAAATTTCACCTTAAAAATTTATGTTGAGTGGTGGCGCAGAGGGTGAGCAACTGTGAGGTGAGCTCGTTATTTAATACTATCTCATTTCATTCTCATCCAAATTTTACAATAATTTATGAATGAAAGATATGTTATTCAATAAAATGAAAAAAGTAGGTAATAAAATTATCCTGACAAAAATTAACAAATAAATTATTCTCAAGTGTTTGGATCAAATGCTTTAAAATGTTGTTCAGTGTTTTGAAATGAATAACGTTTTTTCTATTTCACCCTGTTGTTTTTTTCGTACACCACCTTAAATAACAGGAAGTCGACGAAAAAAAATTTTGCTCTCCCACGAAAAAAAAAATTAGATCAATCGAATCCAAATGGATCCAATTTGATCCGAAAAATGGCGCGATCCAATCGGATCCAATTTACTCCAATTGGATCTGATCAGATCCGATTGAATCCGGTTGGATCCAAATAAATCCAATTGAAGGAATTTTTCTCTTTAATTTGAAAAAATTTGGATCCAATTAGATCCAATCGGATCAGAAGAGATCTAAAAAGATCCGAAAAGATCTGAAAAGATCCAACTGGATCGAATTTCATCTTAATTCAAGGAGAAAAATGTCTTTAATTAGATGTATTTGGATCCAATTGGATCCCATTGGATCCGATTAGATCGCGCCATTTTTCGGATTCAATCGGATCCAATTTTTTCCCCCAGGCTGTTTCAGTTCTCGTGCCTAAATTCTGATTCTAGACATCGAAGTACACCAACATCCCGATGAAAAAATTTTAGATCTGATCATATCTCAGAAATGTCCCAATCTGATGATATCAAATCAGATCAAATCAGATCAAATCAGATCTAATTTTATCTATTCATATCAGCTTTTCAGATACGATTTGATTTTGATATAATTTGATCAAATTATATCTGGAAAACTCATAATTAGATATGAATTGATTGGGACATTTTGGAGATAAAATTTTATCAAAACAGATATAATCAGATATGATTTTGATATGATTTGATCTAATCAGATATGATCAGATCTAAAAAATTTTCATCGGGATACTGATTTGTGGCTTTCAAAGTTTACTTAAGGGGCGAGGGAGCGAAAAATAAGGTTAATCGAGAACAATAAAATAAACATTGGCTTCAGAAAAAATGTTGAAGAATTATTTTTCTGTCCCAGACTTGTAGAAAATTTCACCGCGAATCGAATAGAACAACTCACATTTCTATGTCATTTAGAAAAAAAATGACAGCCTACTTTCCTGAATTTGGTGAGAAAATTGATTTTTTTATGCCTTGTTCTCCAAAAAGTGACATTTATGAGAAAACTAAGCGTGTCATGAAAAATTGTTCAATCTAGTGCAATACGAAATTTTATGGCAAATTGAATGGAACAAACCACAGATCTCTTCTTGTTTTGCGAAAAAGTTGAAGCCTAAACATTCCCAAATAATTTTCTCATAAATGTTACTTTTTGATGAGTAAGGTACAAAAAATAATGAGATTTTTCACAGAATTTAGAAAATTTCAGACTGTAACTTTTTTTCTAAATTAGACAAAAGTCTAAGATTTGTTCCATTTGATTCGCCACGAAATTTTCTGTAAAACTTGGGCAAGTAAATTTTCATGACACTTGGTTTTTTCATAAACATCACTTTTTGGCGAACAATAAGGCAAAAAAAAATTTCCCCGGAATTTAGAAATGTTTTGGCTGTAACTTTTTTTTGGAAATGAAATAGAAGTCTGAGGTACCAATGTTCTTTTCGATTCGCTGTAAAATTTTCCATCAGTCTGGGTAAAAAATTCTTTAATTATAATTTTTATAGCAAATAAAATTTTTATTTTTATTATTAAATTCAATTTATAGTAGCCCTATTCTAAGTTTGATTCTTTTATCTATTCAAAATTTAGCATTTGAAATTTTATTCATCTATAAGTATTATTAGGTAATACCTATTTAATTTAATTTTACTAAATGAATTATTTGAATTAATAATTTTTTTTTCTGAAGTCAGCGTATTTTTTCTCAAAAAACCTTATGTTTCACTCACCCTCACCCTGCCAACAAACTTTGGCCAAAAAAAATTGTTCCCTTCATTGGTTACCTAAAACTCCTAAAAGCAACCAATAAATGGCAATTGCAACCCAGACACAAAAATCATCGTCGACTTGTGCAATCAATAATTATTACATGATTGTACATATAATTAAAGGTTGGGGTGTAATATAAATATGTACTACTTGTGGGCGCTTCACTGTACTCATTCTTCATAGACTTTTGACCTTCTAGATATTTTTCAGATTGTATTTTCAAGTCACCTTGTTTGTGTTCTATAACCATTTTCCTAATTCTAGCAAGAGCTTCCAACTAAAACATTATGTCCTTGAAGAATTTTGAGATAAATATTCTTTCAACATTTATTTTTAGCGTATGATTTTTACCTTTGTACCATTATATTCAATCATAATTCTACAAAGTATTGGAATGGAAATAGGGTATGCTCGTACGTCATTACTTTGAACTGCTTTTTTGATAATATTCAGCATAACATAAGAAATGTTTGTTTTGATAACGGCAAGATCATAAGACGGATCATCACCTAAACTGATGAGGAAATTTTAATTAAACAAAAATTAATAAGTAACACTAGGTAATAATAAGGAATGTGGTCCTTACTAAAACATTTTTACAATATTTTTCATGTTTTGAGTGCTGTTCAAGAGATGTGCAATTCCTTCAAACGCGCTTGTGATACTTTCAACACATTTTGAATCGTAAGATTTTAGTGATTCTTCAACAGTTTGTTCATACTCTAGAAATAATTTGACACAGTATTACTATAGGGAAGCATCAATGTATCACAATAGTTTTTAAATATAATTGAAAGGCCTGCTGGAAAAAAGGGACTCCGTTTTTCGGTATTTTATCGCATTGGGTTATCTCAACCCGCGAGGGAAATAATTCAAAATTGTCGAAAAACACTTTATCTCCCTTGTTGCATAATATACTATTTCTTGGGGTAAAAAATTCAATTCTATGAGTAAACAATCCCAAAATTTTCTGGTGGCTCCGAAATGTCTCAAAACCGCTTCCAATCGATTCAGCAGGTCAAAAATAGGATATCTACCAATTTTCAATTTTTTACCTCAATGCGGGCGGATTTTACGAATTTTTAATTTTTTTCCAAGTCTGGGACTCTGGGAGTTAATATGGAGTTTCGCAAATATACGTTAACGTATTGTGCGTCAAAACAAAGCTTTTGTCGAATTTTGTCATTATTGCTAAACGTCGCGATACAACGGATTTAGAAAATAAAATTTGTCACCTAGGTGGTAAATTTTAGGACTATTAAGAACATCGATTTTTCGGCTATATTATAGTTCCGCTATCTGCGAACTGATTTTAACGGGGTTTGTTTTATTAGATTTGTGGAGCGATTCCGCACATTTAAAAAAAAAAACGTATTTTTTTATTTGATCAATTTTAACGATTTTTGTAAAAAATAAGTTACTTTCCAAGTCTTTGAAAAAACGCCCAATTTGGGTTTTTTTATGAAACAATTTTCACAAAGCCGAGCTTTTCAAACTTATTGGATAAGTACCTATGCAATTATGCATATTTTGCATATTTTAGGTAAAAATGCATATAATACATATGTGCATATTTCGGTGAAAAAGGTGCATAAATCTGCACCTGGGTACAGGGTTCCAACGATTCGTCAAAAAAGTGAATCGATTCACGATTCACAATTCAATAAATTTTTTCATCACGATTCACAATTCATAATTCATTTTTTCAGAAAATGAATCGATTCACATGAATCGTGAATCGTGAATCGCGATTCATTTTCACGATTCATTTCCACGATCCTTTTTGATAAATGAAAATTTGTGATATCGAGCTCAGTAAAACCAATAAAACGAGTGTTGGTGTTGATTAGTTGATTTTTGAAGTTAATTAATCGGAGAAAAAACGTTGAAACTTGGATTTTTTATAAAGTAAGTCAGTATCAACACCAACACTCGTTTTATTAATTTTACTGGGCTCGATATCACAAATTTTTATTTATCAAAAGCAGTGTTAAAAACCACCAGAACCAAAACCCACCAGAACCACTTTTTTTTCAATTTTTCAATTGGGAACCATAACCAATTGGAACCGGGTTCTGAAATTGTTGAAAAATACCCAAATAAGACCAAAAAGAACCAATTCAGAGAGCGAAAAGTAAGATTCCCAATTGGGAGAACCAGAAGAAGGGAATGATTTTCAAAATTAACACAACCACCACCACGAGAAAATATGTTTCAACTTAAAAATCACCACCAATAAGAACCGTTTCAGTTAATCTCTACCCAGAACCAGAACAACCACCACCAATTTGTGAATCGGTTCCATTTGGTTCCAAAAAAAATTGAAAAAAACTGGATTTTGAATGTCAAAAAAAGTATTTTTTTGGATGTAAATTTTACTTTAATCATCAAAATCTAAATTTTTTTCATTTACTCATAGGTACCTATTTATTTCAACTGCCTAAGTACCTATCAAATCCAAAGTTCCTTTCTTCAATTTCAAAATATTTAAAAACAGGGCATTTCTTTACATTTTTTTTCATTTTGAGATTCTTAAAAAACTTGAAATTTTCTATTCTAAGAATATTAGACTTGGAAAATAATTTGAGAAAAAAATCAAACAAAAATTAAATTTTGAGAGCTGAAAAAAATTAAGAGAAAGATTTAAATACTGGGAAAACATTTCAAGAATTGAAAAAAATAATATGCATTTTTGGTGGGGAGGGAAAATGCCAGAGTTGAAAAAATTTAAGACCTAATGATCGAAGGAAAAAAGGGGAGAGGAATTTCAAGGTTGAAAAATAAAGAATAAGAAAAAGTTTTTGGCTAGCTTTTAGCTTGCACTTTTAACAACTTTCAACTTTTGGCTTTCGGGTTGTCACCAGCTTTTAGCTTCAAGCTTTTGGTTAGCTTTTTATCCCTATTTTCAATTTGATACATGAATACTTACCTGATTTTTTTGTTTTTTTAAACTCATGCAATCTTGAAAAAAAAACAATTGGAACCAGGAGAACATGGGTCCCATTTGAATTTATCTCAATTTTGAGAACCACCGCCAGAACAGAATGGTTTAAAATTTTAAAATTGAGCCCAAAACCAGAACCTTTTGCAAAAAATGAAAAACCAGAACCATTTCAAGACCAGAATCAAATGGTACAAGAAATTAAAATACCAGAACCAAAAAGAACCATTTCAGACCATTTTTTAAAACCGATTCAAAAACCAGAACCAGAACCACTCAATTACAAGGCATTATAAAACCACAACCACTAGAACCAATTGAACTTCAATCTGTTTTGAACACTGATCAAAAGGAATCGTGAAAATGAATCGTACTTTTGAAAAATGAATCGATTCACGATTCACGATTCATATCGGAAAAATATGAATCGATTCGCGATTCAATGAATCGTGAATCGTGAATCGTGAAAAATGAATCGATTGGAACCCTGCCTGGATATACATATGAACAAATGAAATTATATCTCATCATATCTAATCATATCTGATCACATCTGACCACATCTATTCTCATTCAACCATCCCCGATGAAAATTTTTTAGATCTGATCATATCTCAGAAATGTCCCAATCTGATGATATCAAATCAGATCAAATCAGATCTGATCAGATCTAATTTTATCTATTCATATCAGCTTTTCAGATACGATTTGATATACATAGGTTGGCCGGAAACTACTGAGACTGGTCTCATAACTTTTGAACCGTTTAACCTAGGGACTTTAATAAAAAACCATTCGAAAGCTCAATTAATTCTGAACAACATACTAAAATTTCAATTCTCTAGCGAGCGTGAAAAATTTTTTATAGCGAATCCCGCGAGGCGTGTGAGGGCACCCCCTACAAGTTTGTTTAACTGGTTGTAAATTCAGAACCACGCGCCCTATCGAAAAAATTTTTTAACAAATTTGAAGAGCACGTGTTCAGCTACCACATACTAAAATTTGAGGGTGTTAGCATTGTTTCATCACGAGTTGTGATAAAACGCGTAACAGACGCTTGCGAAAAAGTGTGTGTTTTTGGTATTTTTTCAATGTGGTTTCAGTGAATTTCTGTAGTAACGCGATTCGGAGCTAAAAAGAAATCAAAGAGTGAATGTAACCGATTGGTTGTCTTTTTCTAAGTGCTTACTATCATTTCTGATACATTCATCACATCTCTCGACCCCATTTTCCGATTGTTTTAACAAAATCGTGGGGGAACGGGTTACCCCTCCGATTTTGCTGAAACTTTCGAAAAATGGGTCAATAAATGTGATGAATGTTTCAGGAACGATGGTAAATTCTTCGAAAAATAATAACCAATCTGTAACTAATTAAAAATAAACGTTTTCATAAAAACATTTTTTGTGTAATTTTTTTTCGTCAAAACGACTTGTAGGGGGTACCCTTACACGCCTCGCGAGATTCGCTATAATTTTTTTTTCACGCGCGCTAGAGAATTGAGATTTTAGTATGTTATTCAGAATGAATTAAGCTTTCGAATGGTGTTTTATTCAAGTCGCTAGACCAAAGGGTTCAGAATTTATGAGATCAGCCTCAGTAGTTTTCGGCCAACCTATGTAATTTGATCAAATTATATCTGGAAAAACCTAGATATAATTAGATATAATTAGATATGAATTGATTGGGACATTTTGCGGAGATGAAATTTTTATCAAAACAGATCTAATCAGATATGATTTTGATATGATTTGATCTAATCAGATATGATCAGATCTAAAAAATTTTCATCGGGTCGCTAATCTCAACTCTCATCATCCACATGTACGTAGATCAAATCATATCTGTCAAGATATAATCATATGTGATCACATAAAATTAGATCTGATCATATCTCATCACATCTGATCACATCTCATTACATGTAATAATTTAAATTGGAAGGTGAGATAGTGAGCAAAAAGTTATGAAGAACATCCTTTCAATTTTTACATATGCGTAAGTGAGTATTTTTGCTGATTGCTGCACATACGGTACCATAATAGTCCAATTTGAGTAAAAGTGGTGAACTCGAAACAACTGCACCATGAATCAGATGTGTATATTTACGTCGAGCCCATGCAGCCAGCATACCTCCGTAAGAGCATCCAAAAACAATCCAATTTGTGTTACTCGGTAAATGAAATTCCACATTCATGCCTTCGAAAAATAATATCAACTAAAAATTACAATTTTGACATTTTGTTGTGCAATGTGCAGTAGGTCTCATCTTATTTTTTCAAGGTCATACAATTGGTTCTGGCAATATTTTTTGGAAAGGAGTGGGAGAGAGGCGTTGAGAAGGAGCAGGAGTGGGATAAAATACTAGACGTTAGCGACCGCGAAAACCGGACCAATAACAGCGCAGATACTTGTTTTTGTTTTTTGTTCATTTCTACTTGTCTTTTGTTTTCATTTCATGTTTCATCATCAATATTAATTATTGGCTCAAGAGTTTCTGAGGCACTCGCCACAACTCGAGATGCAGAATCTATTTATTTAGCAATGTTTTGTTTTTTCAACTTGTGACCCAAAATATTCTACAATCAAAATCGGCTTGTTTACAAAGCTTTTCAAAACTCCTGGCGCAGAATTCCCTCGCGTTTTTACGCGTTTAAAATACTCCAGGCACTAAATCCATTTGTTTGGCGACGTTTCAGAGACTCCAAGATCAAAATTGGTCCATTTATAGCGCTATTTCGAAACTCCTGGCGCAGAATTCCTTCGCGTTTTTACGCGTTTAAAATACTCCAGGCACTAAATCCATTTGTTTGGCGACGTTTCAGAGACTCCAAGATCAAAATTGGTCCATTTATAGTGCTATTTCGAAACTCCTGGCGCAGAATTCCTTCGCGTTTTTACGCGTTTAAAATGCTCCAGACACTAAACCCATTTGTTTGGCGACGTTTCAGAGACTCTAGAATCAAAATTGGTCCATTTACAGCGCTTTTCTGAAACTCCTGGCGCAGAATTCCTTCACGTTTTTTACGCGTTTAAAATACTCCAAACATTAAACCCATTTGTTTGGCGACGTTTCAGAGACTCTAGGAACGAAAATGGTCCATTTACAGCACTTTTTCGAAACTCCTGGCGCAGAATTCCTTCATGTTTTTTTCCGTTTTTTGCACTCTGGACACGAAATCTATCATTTTGGCGACGTTTCAGATCTCGGAACAAACCCCTTCAATTTTCGCCGCCTTTTCGAAACTCCTGGCGCAGAACCCCTTCGCGTTTTGACGCGTTCTACAAACTCCTGACGCGAAATCTATTCGTCTAGTTTTTTGGCTAATCCTAATACATTTTACCTGCCTTTAATGAAGTTTGCTATGTCTTCCAAGGCTTGTGCCGTGCTTAGATGATTCACAATGGATCCGCTGCCAAAAAAAAAAAAAGAAATAAAAGGACTAAGAACTCAACTAGTCTACAGTCCAAGAGGCAAAAAGTGCTCCAGAAAACGAAATTAGTGTGCATTTTCGCTGGACAAAAAAATCAGTTTGTTTATTGTAGTTATGGGTCCCGTAGTCCCAAAAACCCGAATTTTGGATTTTTGCCCCGGCACAGTAGGGAACTGAGGCCTGAAAACCCCCCTTTTTTCTCAATTTTTAAATTTGACTTTGGACAAAAAATTTTTTTACATTCTGGTAGCAGACACTCCCCTGACTCCAAATATATGTCACATTCCTTGGGTCCCGGGCACAATGGGATGCTGGGCCCCCCAATGTGCGATTTTTTGCCAAATTCGATCATTTTTGGCACAATAATGCCTCTGTAGGCGTTATGCGGTAAGCTGGACAAAAAAAATCAAATGCAATGTATTCTTGGGTTCATTCCGCGTCCAATGAGCCAAAGTTTGAGGAAAACTGTGGGCACAATAGGCCGTGGTGGAATTTCAAAGTTTTGAAAACACGCGATTTTCTCCCCCTTTGTTAAAAAAATAAGTCATGAAAAAAATCTAAAACTTGGGTTGCGACATATCAAAATGGGTTAAAATTTCACGAGCAGAACGAAATTATTGATGAAAATTAAATTTGAGCAATTTTCACCCATTTTGAGTCCCAAATCGGGTCAATTTTTGAGTATTTTCAAAGGATTGACATGTGACCTATGAAAGTGGGGTAGAATTTCGCCAGAAATTCAACAAAACCATCCAAAATTTTTTTTAGCAATTTTTGAGTGTTTTGAGCTTTAAATTGAGTCAATTTTTGATTAATTTCCAAAAATTGACACGTGACCTATGAAAGTGGGGTAGAACTTTGCCAGAAATTCAAAAATATCATTCAAAATTTTTTTGAGCAACTTTTGAGAATTTTGAGCCTAAAATTGAATCAATTTTTGAGTATTTTCAAAGAATTGACATGTAAGTGTAACCTATGAAAGTGGGGTAGAATTTCGCTAGAAATTCAACAAAACCATCCAAATTTTTTTTGAACAACTTTTGAGAATTTTGAGCCTTAAATTGAATCAATTTTTGATTAATTTGAAAAAAATGACTTGTAACCTACGAAAAAGGGATAGAATTTCGTCCAAGGTTTTAAAATGTATTCCAAAACTTTTTAAAACAGCTTTCATGTTTGAGTAATTTCAAGCGCAAAATATTTCATTGGAATGCCAAAAAATGAACAATCTAAACTAATAAAAAAGAAAATAGAAAATTCAAATCAATTACATTCAATTGAAAAAATAAGCGGGTTTAATTTCATTCAGGAAATTATTCGATTTTGATTTTTTGGGTTCTCTATGAAATTTTAATCCATGAAAGGTCTATCTAAAAATCTACTAAATTAAAGGCTAAAAATTCTCAAAAGATGCTCAAAAAAATTGGATGGTATTTTTGAATTTCTGACGAAATTCTACCCTACTTTCATAGGTTACATGTCAATTTTTTGAAAATACTCAAAAATTGATTCAATTTGAGGCTCAAAATTCTCAAAAGTTGCTCAAAAAAAATTGGATGGTATTTTTGAATTTCTGACGAAATTCTACCCTACTTTCATAGGTTACATGTCAATTCTTTGAAAATACTCAAAAATTGATTCAATTTGAGGCTCAAAATTCTCAAACGTTGCTCAAAAAAAGTTTGGATGGTTTTGTTGAATTTCTGGCGAAATTCTACCCCACTTTCATAGGTCACATGTCAATCCTTTGAAAATACTCAAAAATTGACCCAATTTGGGGCTCAAAATGGGTGAAAATTGCTCAACTTTAATTTTCATCAATAATTTCGTTCTGCTCGTGAAATTTTAACCCATTTTGATATGTCGCAACCCAAGTTTTAGATTTTTTTCATGACTTATTTTTTTAACAAAGGGGGAGAAAATCGCGTGTTTTCAAAACTTTGAAATTCCACCACGGCCTGTTGTGCCCACAGTTTTCCTCAAACTTTGGCTCATTGGACGCGGAATGAACCCAAGAATACATTGCGTTTGATTTTTTTTGTCCAGCTTACCGCATAACGCCTACAGAGGCATTATTGTGCCAAAAATGATCGAATTTGGCAAAAAATCGCACATTGGGGGGCCCAGCATCCCATTGTGCCCATGACCCAAGAAATGTGACATATATTTGGAGTCAGGGGAGTGTCTGCTACCAGAATGTGAAAAAATTTTTTGTCCAAAGTCAAATTTAAAAATTGAGAAAAAAGGGGGGTTTTCAGGCCTCAGCTCCCTATTGTGCCGGGGCAAAAATCCAAAATTCGGGTTTTTGGGACTACGGGACCCATACCTACAATAAACAAACTGATTTTTTTATCCAGCAAAAATGCACGCTCAATGAACACTTTTTGCCTCTTGGACTGTAGACTAAACATTGTTATGATACTTATTTTAGGGTGCGTGTTTATGTAATTTAATCATTGATATCATTGTCTAACATGCAACCAGCCGTTCATTGCTAAGCTAACTGAACCACATTAGGCCCTTCGTCTATAATAATCGCATCCTAATCATATCAATATTCATTGGTTCAAGTTTTTTATTTGTTTTTTTTTTGTAAATTCACTTCGAAAAATCTGCATTTTAAAACGTTTTATTCTAGATTTTGAGAGTGAGAAGTGAGTACCAAACTATGTAATTGATTAAAAGCAATGAATGCATTTGTTTTCTATGTATTACTTTACTGGCGAAGTTTTACTGTAGAAACGATGCTCCAGGGAGAAACAGATGGCACTTAGGTTCCGCGCATATGATAACATACTGTTAGGAAATTCGTAACCCCTGTATACAGGACTTGCACCATGTATAAACAGAAATGCTGGTCCAGTTCTTCTGTAAAAATCTGCAGTGACCGCATACTTCTAGAAGTCAGAAATATGAATATTCATTGAGGACAAGCTGCAACCCGAATATCAAATGAAGTATTTGATTATTTTTTTCATTTTTTACATGGATAGATATGTCTTTAGAGCTGGGAGGTAAGATTTGAAAATTGTAACTGTTACGTCTTACGGTTACGGGTTAGGGTTACAGTTGATCAAGACATTATAACATTATGTTAGACTTGAAAAAATTTGGAAATGAAATAAAAAATATTATACCTTATTTGAACATGATTTTTTGTTTCCGTTTCTTCAAAAGAAACATTTCAGTTTCTCTTAAAATTATTGCAGGCTGTTTCCATTCCTGTCCCCGTTTCTCTAAATTTAGCGTTTCCAAGCGTTTCTTGGAAACGTTTCCGTTTCGTTCAGTGGCGGAGACTTCGTGTCACTCATGTCATCGATGTGACACCCATCGCACTTCGCATGTTGCATTGTGACATGCAAAAATTTTCGCAACATGCCAAAAATTTATCAAATCAGAAAAATTGTTTTTTATTTTCCTACAAATCGAAAAAAATTGAACTAAAATGATGAAATCTTGTAAAATTTGCAGGAAAATATCCTTCAAAAATTCCAGTTTTTGCCAAAATTTTGGTAATTTCGCGGTTAATTTTGGTGGGGGGGGGGAGGGTTACTCAACCGGTGAACATCGGTATTGAAAAATTTTTTGTGACGCCTTGAAAAAATTTACTTTTCCGCCGTCGGATGATTCGAATCATAAAATAAGTGATTTGAATCATGATTCGAATCAAAAATGATTCGAATCGGCACAACCCTAGCCTATGGAAAACTTTGACTCCATTGGTAGTTTTTCCTTGTATAGATGGTTCCTCAGCCCAAATAAGTATTGGGTGGGAACAACGAGTCATCGGTAATCAGTGGCGTAGCCAAGGGGGTCTGGACCCCCTCCCCCCAAAGCGCCAGAAACCATAGGTAAAATTTGAAAACTATCATAAAATTTACGTGCGAAATGTCTTTTTTAGACGTACAAAATCAAATTTTTTCAAATCTTTGCTTCGCTCGGGCATGTACAAAATCACAGTTTTATAAATTATTTGAGGTAATTATGCGAAAAAATGGCTTTCAATGCCTGTTAGGCATTGAAAATCCAATTTTTTCCAAGTTTCGCCCTCGCTTCGCTCGGGCATGAACAAAATCACAATTAAATAAACTATACATGGCCATTTTGTACCCTCCAAAGACAGCTTTGACGCCTACTGCTTGGATTTCTTATTTTTGAGGTTTGAGGCCAAAATAATTTTGAAAGTAAACTTGGAACTTCCCAAAAATTTATGAAAGTTCCTCGAAAGTTCTGACGCCTCCCATGAGAAATTCCTGGCTATGCTACTGTCGGTAGGTAATGTAATTATTTAATGTATAATCCCCAAATATAAACGTTCGATCAAATACACCACTTTGGGAACGCCTTTTTTACCAAAGCACAATCGATGTATAAAAATTCCAAAAAGTGCAAACGATCAAAAGCGCTAATGATTTGTGAAAAGCGCAAACAGTTAACAGCCCTTTTAAGTGGTAAGCGGTAAAATCATAATCGTAATCTGTGAATAACAATTTTTCAAAGTTTCAAAACTGTTGTAATCTGAATTAATTAAGTATAAGCTTTAGAGTTGAGCTTGATGATTTTAAATTTTTTTCCAACTTTTTATTAATAGATAAAGTGATATTATAACTAATTTGGTAATAATTTGTTTGAATTATCGCAAAAACACTTTTCCCTATCGGTAAAAGCCAATCGACCTTGTTTATTCAATTACCTATCAGTTGTTTTGTATCTATAAATTTGTGAAAGTTTCAAGTGAAACTCAACTTGTGATACCTACCTGTCTACCTCATTAAAAATCTGATAAAATTCTACTCAAAATGAACTAAAGAATAGTTAAGTTAAGATGTGATTTTTGCGGATTTTTTTAGAACAAATAAACTTTTGAAGTTCAAGCTCAACGTTGGACAACTTTGCCCCATTTTTTTGCCATATCAGCGGGCTTGTTGTGTTCAGGAGGTCCGAATTATGAGTACCTAATCAACCCTTTGTATCCAGTTAGGAGTAAGGGTCCACAGAAACTCATATTTAACATACTTGACTCCATTTTTGATCATCTGTCGGATTGAAATGATCCAACTTCTGTTTGTAATGAAAATCGTTCACGCTAATTGGATCTTCTATTGCCATGTTTAAATAATCGAATTCCTTATCTGAAGATGATGCGGCTGAAGAGAGTGTCACAATCAAAATAACTGACCACGGCTTCATCATTTTGTAATGCTTGAAAAGTAAACACAATAAATAGGTACCTACAAGGTCAGTAAAGTCATGGGTTGCGTTCAGCTTGGAAAGTATGTGCAAAAAAATTATGTAATTTTTAGATGTCAACAAAAATTAACTAATCAGATCTAAAAACTATGTTTTTGACTTCGGGATTCTTGGAATTGTTTTCCATAAAACCTCGAATTGGTCGGTTTCAAATGCAATCCAAAATCATTGTTTACTGTTTTATGCGACTACACGTTTCACTGCGTGCATCTTTTTCAAAAATCGGTCAGGTAGTTTCGAAAGAAAAGGGACAAGAAATTGAAAAGAAAAACTTTTCAGAAGAGGATTTGAAAGAAGAAACTTCGATGAACATTAGAGCAGAAGTGAAAAATGATTTGATTTCATTTGGAACCAGACATGTAGAGGTTTTATGGGAAAAGAATTCTGAGAATTTTGAAGTCATGAGCGCTAATTTTAAAAGACTTGATGGAATTTTTCTAATGAACCTGGAAAATTCTCAAAACCCTTCCGTTGAAATATTGTTGGGACACCCGAATAAATGGTGACAAAATGGTCTCGTTGGATCAAATATTTTCTGAGAAAATGGGTTCATAAGGTTAAAACTCAGTTTTTCAATGAAAAAATTTTACTTTTTTCTATTTTCCTGAAATATGTTATTCCATATCTAAAGCATTTCTACAAATATTACAAGTTTTTTAATGCTTTTTTGGTAATAAAATTAGATTTTCCAAGCAATTTTTTATGCGATTTTTTCCTGGTTCAATTGTGCATTTTACCACAAAAAATCCAATTTTTGGCTATCAATCGTCTGTAAAAGGGGGTACTTGAAGGGGGAGGGAGGGGGGGGGTCAATTGAAAATCTGACCTCATATTCGTATTCGCGATGTTCAATTTATATGAAAACGACACTAATATCATAAACTATCGTTGATCCAAAAAAGGGGATGGGGTGCTCCTTGACTATCATTTTCTACTGGTTTTGAAAGCTCAAATGCAAAATTGAAGAACCCTTCACCAAAAGCTAATGTTTTTTGCTAATGCTGTTCTATTATTATAGCAGCGTAACACCACGTTTTTTCTCATTCAATCTTCAATTTAGCGAATATTATCCTCGAAAAACCACTTTAAAATTGAAACATATTTTTAAAAACAACCAAAATTTCCACTTTAGGAAAACATGGCCTGCGGGGGGACCGTTGTAATTGGGTTGATAGTTGATACCGCACATAATTTAATCCCCAATGCATTTGGTTTATTTTAAGCCCAAAACGAGCCCTTTATCTCAATTTTTAAACATGTTATTCACGAAAAAGGATCTTAAGAGAAGGTCAAAATTCCACAACTTTGGGAACCCCTGGAACGGATTTGCAATTCGATCTCAAAAATGTGGTGGCAGTTTTGGGGTCGGGGAGAGGTCCCTTTTCAATACAATACAATACTTTATTGATGTATGTAATATATGGCAATGCCATTTCTACAATGTCTTATAATTAGGTAGTAGAGGAAGGGATGTCAGGGGTAGTAGGAGGGGATAGATGCTCAGTAGGGGAGGATAAGAACAAGGGTATAGAATATATTACATTGGCTACAAGCCACTTCTTTAATGCTGGGTGAAATTTGTTTGGGGGTAATGATTTGAGTTGGTTTGGTAGGACGTTATAGATTTTCACTGCCTGTGTGTCGATATTGGAATGATATATTTGGGATTTAAACTGTGTGATGACTAATTTTTCTTTTTTCCTTGTTTCATATGGGTGGGTTAGGTTTTTAGCTTCAATTGTTTTATTGTGAACTAATTCTGTAATATTTAGGATATATAGGCTAGGTAATGTAATCAGATTTTGTTCTTTGAAGGTACTTTTACAAGATTCATTATATCCCAAACCAAATATTATGCGAATTGCTTTTTTTTTGTAATTTGAACACATTTTGCAAATGTATACCTCACAAATTTTATATATTTCCACCTTCGTACTTTTGAGATTTTTCATCTTGGCACCCTTACTAATTTCAAAAAAAAATCCAATTCCTAAAGTTTGGAAAAATTGCCAAGTTTTTGAAAAATTTTACACTCGTATAGAAGTTTTGAAAAATCCTTCTATTTTTAAAATTTTGCAATACTTTTGGAATAAAAAATGATGACTAAATCATTTAGAAAATTATTAGGTACATTCTAAAAAGTTGGGGAGTAGATGGGTAAAATGTTTAATTTTGAAGAATTTTCAATTTTGCATTTACTTTTCCTTTAATTTTATTTGACACTGAACTAAGTTGAGCTGTCTGTAAATTTCATTCCGTTTTATTCTCTAAATTTTGCGAATCAGTATTTCTGTATAAAAATATACAGGCGAAAAGCAATTGCAGGCATCATAGTGAAATTTGGTGGGAAAAAAGTAACTTTAGTAGGTAACCCAATTTGGGAAAAAAAGTAACCAATCTATTACCAAAAAGTAACCAAAAACTCAATTTTTAATGGTAAAATTTGTAAAAAAAAAAACAAAACATGTATGTACTTAATGCAATTATTATAACTTATATAAGCGCTCCCAGAAATTATGTAAGGGAGGGGCTGAGAATTGGAGAAAAATGGGGTGAGAGGGGGGTAAAAATTCGTAAAAAAATTTAAAATCTATTTTTACAGTAGTGCTCGTAAAGTCAGGTTAATTTCAGTGGACAGATGAAAAAATGTAATACAGATAAAAGCGAAGAAAAACTGAAAAATTGCAAGAATTCTCTAAATCTGAATCAGTGAGATGAATATAAATGAAAATCAGTGATTCGCATTGATCGTTTAGTCAAAATTACTTATTTTTTTCTGGTTAATTGAAAATCGACTAAGAAATCAACGACTTTTGACTGCAATATCAATGAAAATTATTTTATTGGTTCAAAAAGACAGAGTTTTTATAAAACTTGATTGATGTAGATTTAGAAAGTTATATTCTAATGTAAGAAATAAGAAATATTATTTTTGAAGAGTAATAGAATGCACTTCTCTGAATACTTTTGAGGTAAAATTTCATTTTTTTATTGAGCTTGGATTGAATCTGCTCGACTCCGGGACTTAATCAGACATTATGCAAGGGCGGGGAAGAATTTGAAAAAAATGAGGGTGTGTCAAAATTCAGTAAAAAAAAGTGAGTAACTAGCCTACCTAGTACCTACCCTGTAAATTTATATGAAAATCAGTGATTTTTCATTGAAATATTAATCAAAATTACTGATTTTTATTTGACAAATTGGAAATTGATTGGAGTTTTGACTGAAATATGGGTGAAAATCTCTAGTTTTTGATGAAAATTATTTCACTATACTTAACCAAGAGAATGGAAATACACCAATTTTGACTGATTCAAATTTAGGGAATGATAGTGTATTTAAGAAACAGGTATCAATGTACTGCCCGAGTGGAGCGAGGGCGAAATTTTTTGAAACAAAAAAGTCTCCAAAACTCGACTAAACCGAAACTAACAGACACTTTACGCTTGAAAAAATCAATTTTTAGAGAAAAATTGTGAAAAAAAGGTAAATTTTTTGAGAAGTTTTGGAAAAAAGTAACTTTTAGAGGTAAAAAGTAACCAAAGTAACTTTTGAAGTGGAAATAGTAACCAAAAGTAACTTGTCTCGAAAAAAGTAACCACGCTATGATGTCTGCAATTGATCATGTATTGATCGAAATACTACAACCTTTTTTTTTTTTTTCATCAAAATAGAAAAGATAAATATGGAGTTGTTTGCTGAAGCCTTTTTTTTTCTGATGCGATTTCTCTCGCTAAACTGAACAGATCAGGCTGACATTTTTACAGAATGGGTAGTTCCTAACCACATAATTTTCGTTTTCGTGTGACACCAAAATATATCAACTTCACCATTGTGTATAGCAAAGAGCAAAGCATACAAAATTTTACGTCAATTTGAACTAGTTTTTTAAAAAATTCTGGTAAATTGCATATGATATTATGATTTATGTTTCATATATGATATTCAAATACAATAATTATATTTTTAATTTTAAGACAAGTTCAAATTGACATATAATTTTGCATGCTCTGCTATGCGAATAGCTATGCACAATGGTAAAGAGTTTATATTTTGGCGTCACACAAAAACAAAAATTATGTGGTTAGTAAAGTCTTAAAATGCACAATTTTAACCGATGTGTTTTTACTTTCTTACGTGGAACAGACTATAGAAATATCATACCTACCTAATCGAATGCTAACAGATACTACTACGATAAATGTACGATTCAGTTCCCCTGTGAATCATGAAAAGTAAAGTACTTACGCAGTATTCATTCGTTAAATCATGAATTGGGTACAATTTTTGCGCTCACGCGCAAAACGAAGATCCAAAATTCTGCGAAAAATCGTATAAACAACCAAATATCCGGTAAATGCGAACTTATAAATTCCCAAATTACATGCGTAGAAATCTCAAGAGAGTCTTAAAATAATTGCCAATTATCAATCAGAAATTAAACCTCCTTTGCTATGCACAATAACACGCGAGAACTTATCCAATGCACAAAAAACGCAACTATAGAATGTTAATTTTAAGGGCTACGGTTATTCTCTGCAGAAAAAGCACGCGGAACGTTTTGAATACTGTCTCGATGACAGTTCAGTCTCTGCAAACTCTTGTAGATTATTTTTAAATGTAGGTGGGCCCTTAGGTCTTACGTCATAAAATAAGAAAAAGTATGTGTGAAACATAAGCACCTGATTCATGAAAATAATTCCTTCTATATTTTTGAGATAGCAATAAAATTCTCGAAATGTTGGATGTTGTTGATGATGAAGATCGACCGTAGCATCTTACATGACAATTTTTTAATTTCTGTAATGAGTTAGCAGAATATAGTTTTACCTCGACTGTGTTATATCTATTTCTATGAACAAATTAAGCTAAACACTAGTATTACTCTTAATGAGTACGTTCAGAGACGAAACTTCGGTAAAAATTTGAAAGGATGAAAATGAAAGATTTGCCACTTATATTTTAAAAAAAAAGAACTTTTTATTTGTTTTATAAATCTTATTGATAATTACTTACTTTGTTAAGATATACTTAATACTTATCAATGAGTTAAGTCCGAGCGAAGCGAGGGAAAATCTTTCAGCAAAAATAGACTTTCTCGATGTCTAGAATCAGAATTTCGGCATGAGAACAGAAACACAGAAAAAAAGGTTTTTTTTTGTCGACCTGTGTAATTATTGGAATAGGTACTTACCTTATAAAAATATACAAATCCGCATTATACTCATCTCGAGAGGTTACCTACACATCTCGTCGTCTTGTAACGTTTGCCCAATACGTTTTAGCCAATGAATCTGTCATCGAATGCTCGTTAAATCTTTCGACAGCTTTCTCATCGCAGGAACTGGTAATGGCCTAACAAATCTACCCTGCTTACCAATTATTTGTCAACGCTGACATTATT
Source organism: Pseudococcus viburni (assembly GCA_033439095.1). Classification (NCBI taxonomy): domain Eukaryota; kingdom Metazoa; phylum Arthropoda; class Insecta; order Hemiptera; family Pseudococcidae; genus Pseudococcus; species Pseudococcus viburni. The sequence goes on from JAVBJF010000250.1 coordinate 494,430, forward strand.
TAGTCCATCCTATAGGCTATAATAAGCGTTTACTCTTCCCACGCGATCTTATATAGCTCGAGTATATGTACTTACTTATACGTGTGCCCCTCATCCCTGTATACTCGAACAGGGCTATCGTAAAAACAAATTGTTTCGTATGCATGTTGAATGCCATCGCGTGAAAGATTTACATGGTCGAATATTTTATAATATTATGAAGTACCTTGGGTTTGTGGCCTCATGGGTGATATGTAGAATTGTAGATATTGTTTAGGTACAGATATAAGGAAGCTGAGAGAAAAATAATCGTATCTTTGTTCTCAGTGACCTTTGAATTGTGTGATGTGATATCTCCCGCTGCTCTTTTCGAATTACTTGTATAATCTTCATCCATGTTAAAGTGTTGTTTTTTTGTATTTTTCAGGTTTCAGGAAATGATCCAATGGCCACGACTTTGACTTTCGAGAAGAAATTTGCTTGCATGAATTCCGGATAGAAGGTGTGAAATGAAGTGAAGATTACACCTGGATTCCTTCTTGGGGTAGGACTAGGTACCTACCCTTCTCATCCTCCAAAAATTGTTATCTCAGTGGAGAATTGTTGGGGATCAAAAATAAGTACATACAATATGATTTCAGGGAGATGAACTGGAAGCAATAGACCTTTCCTCCTCCGATCAGAATCGAAAAAAAAAACAATCAATAAGTTTGATTGAATTCAAATATTTTAAAAATCAATTAAATCGTAAAATCGACTCAACAAATCGGTTTTTATTTTATTAATGTTTCGAGCGAGAAAAAACTAATTTTATTTTTGTAATAGAAATGTTAAATATTTTAAAGATTAAGTTACGAATTCGCAAGGTAATAATTACGAGTTTTTTTTTCATATTGTACTCTGAAATGTTCAAATTGTTCAAAAAATTGTTCCCTATTTTGAAAGAATTCATTTTTTTATTCTCAAAATAATTGATTACTGCAGAAAAAAGGTTCATTAAAAAAAAACTCAGCCTGGCACGTAAGTCTTTCCATTTCAAGGGAAGAATTTTGATAGAAATTTTAGAGTTGGGGATTCCGAAAAATTCAAAGATATATTTTTTCTTTAGAAATTAATTTTTGATAATTAGGTACCCACGATTGAAAAAAATTCAATGATATGCTTCAATGTTTTATTAACGATAGAACTGCAAATTAATTTCTAAAGAAAAAATATATCTTTGAATTTTTCGGAATCCCCAACTCTGAAATTTCTATCAAAATTCTTCCCTTGAAATGGAAAGACTTACGTGCCAGGCTGAGTTTTTTTTTTAATGAACCTTTTTTCTGCAGTAATCAATTATTTTGAGAATAAAAAAATGAATTCTTTCAAAATAGGGAACAATTTTTTGAACAATTTGAACATTTCAGAGTACAATATGAAAAAAAACCTCGTAATTATTACCTTGCGAATTCGTAACTTAATCTTTAAAATATTTAACATTTCTATTACAAAAATAAAATTAGTTTTTTCTCGCTCGAAACATTAATAAAATAAAAACCGATTTGTTGAGTCGATTTTACGATTTAATTGATTTTTAAAATATTTGAATTCAATCAAACTTATTGATTGTTTTTTTTCGATTCTGCTTTAAGCGTAAGTTTAAGTTTTATTGATTGGTTTACCAGCCCTACGAAAATCTATTCAAAATATGGGAAAGAAAATAATACAGGACCATTCGAACTGAAATCAAAAAATAAAAATTCGTGCAATTTTTTTGACTTCCAAAAAAATTCCTTACCGATTTGATGACACTCCCCCCCCCCCCCAAGAAATCGAATTTTTTAAAAAATCTTATTCGTATTGACACCATTTTTCAAGAATAATTTTCCTAGACTTTTCCTAGTTTTCCAAACCAATTTTTACCAGTTTTCCACTTCCAGACCCCTTTACCAAAAATACTCTTGCAAAGATGATAGTACACTTTTGTTTTAATTTTTAATCGGAATCTAGTTCTTGAAAATGGGGAAAACATTTTAATTCACTTCAAAAAGTTCATACTTTCTAAGACGGAGAAAAAAGGCTCAATTTTTTTTTCAACACTTCAGTCCTGAAGGAGAATTAAAATTTTAAATCGTTGCCCCTCACCGTCTCACGAATGGTTTAGGCATGCCATGTCCTAACAAGGCGAGAACTAAAATTGTAAAATTTTGATGTATTCAGAAACAAAATCATTTATTTTTCAACACTTTCCAAGTTGAAAAAAAAATCCAAAACAAGCAAAATATTATAAATTTTCGTTGATTTATTTTTTGTTAAAATGTCGAGCTTTTCGAATTTTTTTCACGGAATTTCGTGTTTTTTGTGTTACTATGTATTTTTTGGCACCAGTTCAAACCTCGCAAGAAAAAAAACTCCCTAAAATTCCTTTGAAATTTGCAAATTTGGAAAAAATTCAACTTTTCCATATTTTTTAGTAATTTTTAAAAAAAATTCCACAAATGGTTGCAACATTTTCAATTATTTTAAAACTTTTTTAGTATTTTTTACAACGTTTTGTAAAATTTTAATTGATTTCAAAGAAATTCAACCGATTTTTATTTTTACATTGGTATTTAGAATTATTTTATGAATGATTAATAATTTTCCAACTTGTTCAATAACTTTTATGATAAGCTGATCAACTTTAACGAACTTTTTGGAGAATTTGAATCACATTTTTACGCGATTTTCACATTTTACATTTTATTTTGTACTTCGAACAATTTCCAGATATCTCAACAACATTTTACGTTATTATTAATTTGCCTAATGGTGGGAAAAATTCATGTGTTTCTTAAAAACAGTATCAATACTTTTCTACAGTAGGTACTTCAACAACTGTAAGATTAAAAAAAAATTAAATCAATATTTTTTTTGCAAAAATTGTAAAATTTTCAATACGAATAAACTACAGGATGCCTAAAAAATTCTAAGACCAAAAATCACATCACCCCTTGTTCATCCCAGAAATTTCAACGCTACAGTTTTTCCTTCCTATTCGAAAATTTCAATTGAAAAATAAAATAATGAAAATATTCGCAAGTGAAATAAAATCATTGGAAATTTTATTTTTAAATTGGCAATAATTTCCAACGATTTTATGGAAAAATAAATCAGCATGTCTGAAAACCGAGATTATTCAATGTATATACTTTGGAAAAATTTTTCATTCAAAATTTTTCCCCTACGTCACCATTCCCATGAAATATTTTTTCACACAAATAATTTCCATCGAACTTATTTGTACTTCCCCAATTCACAGCTTTCTAATCAAATTACAACCTGCAATAATGTTCACGTATGCGAGTTTCTTGCTCAACGTGGGCCTATTCGGTAAACAAAATCAAGCATGTTAATAAATTTGCATACCCAAACGCCGTAAATATGCGATTCCTTGACTACGTATTTCGTAGGCAGTTCGTGCCTTTATTTTCCAATAGAACGGAGGCAAGAAGAGGTAAAAACCTTGTTCGTTCTTTCAGACGTCGAACATCAATGCGATTTTATCTTTGATACCAATATCTTCGTATTACTATCGGTAGGAGTGTAAGAAAATCAAGCAAAAACGCAACAAAGGACCCGCCTCGTTCATAAAAATTTACCCATAACGAGCTATTAATTTTTTCACTCGTCTCGGTGTTAGAAGACCCCTTACCCGTTCCCCTTCTGCAATAAGGGTTTCAAATATCCAAGAATCGACACTTACGACGAGCCGACAGGACGACAACGACGGTGTTTTTTTTCCTTCGACCGAGCCAAAGTATACACGGCGGAGTCCTCGTTCATATTTTATTCGTAATTTTTTCCCCCTTCTTTCTCCTTTCGTTATTATTTTTACGACCGAAATGAAACAATGAAAAAGACGACAATTCATAATGTAATCGTTTATGACTTGTTGGAGAATGTTTGCGTATTTAATTCGTCTCTGGTGGATTATTTTTGCGATCGCTGGCGTATTAACAGATGTAATAATATAGTACTGGTTTAATGATTATTACGTTCACGCGAGTATTGTGCGCAATAATATACTTACGCTTACGTTGTATAGGCTATACAGATTATAGAGAGTTTGCCAATTACTACGATGAAAATTAAATGCTCGTACGCTTATTGTCTCTGCGTGTGGGTATTCGATGTAATTGCAAATAGAATCGAAGGGGTTTGAAAATGGCAATAGAAAGGGCTGCGTGCAATATTCCAACACACATATCGATAGATAGCTTTCTTGAATATTGGCGAAGACGACCGAATAGTTATAGAAAATCTAGTTCTGTGATTAGAAATTGAATACGAAGGCAGAGTGGTAGACAAGGCCAAAGAAGTAATTTTTTCCAGCTTTTTCTGCCCAATTTTCGTAATTTTCTGTATCATTATTGTTCTGCAGTGTGTCGATGGTACACTGGTACATACTACGTAGTTTATCGTCGTCTATCGACGATGCAGCAGTCCTCAATTTAATGCGAATAGGTTTGCCGATTGGGAGATTCAAAGGGATAAGTTATTTACGATATCGAATGGCGTATGCGGGTTTTCTTTTTTTCTAAAGTACCAAAGTGTATCGAAATTACAGATTGATGAAATTTGAAGTTGGTCTAATTTCGAAATTGAAGGAGTTCGGAATTTCTTTCAATTTTCCAATGGTTTGTGACAACTTTGGGTTTGGCATGGGACGAAATACGTGAGAGAAGGAAATAAAAATATTCTCTTATTTTGTGAAAAGTTTCAGTTCCATTCAGAAGTTTTTTGGATTATTTCCTTATTTTTTTTCTATCTTGGGTGAAGTAGGAGTGATAAATTTCCAAATTCTAATTTTTTGTGATTTTCAAAATTTTTATTTCAACGCGGATTTCAAAAACGTGCAGTTTACTGGATCTGAAAAATGAAAATTTTTGCAATTTTCTGGATTTTTCTCGCTTTGAATTTGCCCAAGAAAGAATCCCATTTTTAGCCTTCCATTAAAATATTCAAGAAAAGAGGAAAATGTTGTGAATTCTTGCTTTTTGCAGTACAATCATTAAAAATCATATTTTCTGGATTTCTTGCTACTAAGGTGAAATTTTTAGCGATTTTCTGTTTTTTTTTCGTTCTGTTCTTCTTTTAGTGCTTTCCCTGAGAAATAAGAGATTCTTTCTGATACCTTTTATGGTGAGAAAGAAGTGAGGTTTCTGATAAAACAGACCGCATCAAGAATTTATCATAAGAAATTACAATTTTTTTTTCTTAATTTGAGTCAGCTTAGGCCTTTTAACATCTTATCTAGATAAATCGAAATTATTTTTCGAAATGCTGGATTCTTAAAGCACCGGTAAAACATTTGCAAAGTCTGCACAGAAATTGAAAACCAAAAATTTAAGGTTCCTTTGTGTTCTCGTGCTGATATATTGACGAATTCGTCCTCTAACACCCCTCCTCCATCTCCTATTCCAAAAAATTCAACAATTTTCAGACTGTAACAAAAAATTAAGCAGGTAACTCTCATTTTTTTCAAAAAAAGTTACAAATTTTCAAACATTTTTCTCATTTTTTGTTAAAATTTCGTGCTTTTGGGTTTCTTAATTTGAAAATTTGTACTTGGCCATTTCCATGTCAGTTTCACTAGTTTTTGACCCGGAGTCTTTTGGTGATTTTGTACAACTTTTTTTTAGCGACAGATCATCTCACTTTTTTTCACATGGCTAATTTCAGGAGAAAGTATCCAATTTTGAGAACTCGTAATTCACAAACAGTAATACTCTCTCATTTTGAATCAGTGAAATGTCAATGATAAATCGTCAGAATTGCAGCACAGGAAAAATCAGTGAAATTCTTTGATTTTCAGCGAATTTTTACTGATTTTAAGCAAATTTCACTGATCTTTCAAAGAATTTCACCAATTTTTCAGCGAATTTCTGGAATTTTACTGACTTTTCAGCGAATTTTCACTGATTTTCCAACAATTTTTTTCACTGTTTGCTTTCAGTGAATTTTTTTCACTGAATTATTACTGCGCTGCAATTCTGACTGTTTTCCAGTGACTTTCGATAATTTTCGCTGACTTATAAATGAGAGAGTACTTCACGTAAATCTTTTAACATCATAAAAAATGATATCGGAAGGAAATTAAACGTTTTTTATGAAAATTTTTCCAAGTTCAAAGTTGATCAATTTTTAACATTAGCACAAAAGCTCTTAAAGTCCTTTTCAAAAATCTGTAAAAATACAGTAAGTACATGCATCTTATAATAAGAAATTGATATCGAGTATAGTTTTCGTGATTTTCATGGTGGAAACTTGGAATTCTGGCCTGGGAAACTGGGTAACAAAACCCCAAAATTTGGGTCTAAATTTTAAAAAATTGAAAAATTTGAGTGGCATCAAGACCCTATTCAAAAATCTATAAAAATACAGCACATACATCTCATAATAAGAAATTAATTAATATAGATAGTTTTCGTTCTAAAATCTTGGAACTCCGTGGGGGGGGGGGGTCAACAACCCGCACAATTTGATTCCAAATTTTAAAAAATTGAAAAATTTGAGTGATAAATCGTTTGTTAGTTTTTTTGAAGATGTTGAGTTCAGATATCGACTTAGTTTTTGACTTCAACTCCACCAATTCCCTCCACAGAGCTCAAATTGGAGCCAAAAAATGAAAAAAATCATAAAACCCCAGCAGCATGTCGATTATTATGTTTTGGATGATGCTAAATTCTATATCACATAATTATGGACAACTTCAGAATTATGATTCGACCACTGTGATAGATGATCAATTTTCAGAGAACAGGGTTCATTGAAAAACTGAAAATTGACCTCAAAAACATACGATTCTTCTTTGTCGCCTACTCATTGGAAATTTTAATGTGTTGCATAAGTAAGATATTTTTTCGGCTTTCTATTGTTTCTTTTCCAATTTTTCAGAGATATTTTAAATCTTCATCTACTCAATGAAACACAAATTTTTAATACTTAAGGGGGAGAGAGCGTGGAATATGTGTAACAATCTTTCTCTGTTTTACATGCCAAATTGATTTTTAAAGTTCAAATTTTATTTTTTTTCAGAAATGAAAAAGAAATAATAACAAATGAACGTGTCACAGCAAAAAGGACTTATACATAGAAAAAATGGCGTTTTCGGGAAATCGCGATTGAAGTTTGAGTATACTTTTTTTAATAATAAATTAAGGAATTGAGCTGCGGAAAAAATTTTACCTTAAAATTTCATCTTTTTGCTACAAGAAAACAGCTCACTCATCACTGGATATCTATTCTATTTTTTTCTATATTGAAAACAAAAGGTCGAGTTATATGTCCTTTTTGTTGTGACAAAATTTCATTTCGACCCTTCTACGTTCGATTACGTATAATTTTTCCGGAAGTGAAAATTTAAAAAAAATCTTCATACAAAAGTTGAAGAGAATGAAAAAAGGAACATTTTCGTGAAAAAAATTTCAAATTATCTATTCAGAGAGCGGATATATGGCACTTTGAAAAATGACAACTTTTTTTCATTTTCTTGATTACAAAAAAATGCTAAAAATACATTTTGGACGAATTTTATTATTTTTTCAAATTTATGACGAAAAATTAACTTAAAAAACACTTTAACATTTTACAATCATCTGCACAGTGAAAAAATTAAACATTACGCAAATTCTCGAAAATCAAACATGTAATGTACCTAGGTACCTAAATTGCGAACTTCGAATTTTAAAAACGCCATAACTCTTTGAGGAAAACATATTGGAAGGTGGGAGGGGGCTCATTGGATAAAGAAAACTTCAGAGAATACGAATCACTTGTCGCATCAAAAAGGACATGCTGAGGCCTTTTTTGTTGTGACACATTCAAATATAGGAATTTTTTGACTAATTTGGAAAACTCATCAAGAACAAATCTGGTACTTCGTTGGTGACAAAAAAAAACAATTTTCATTTCGAAAATGTCATTTACTCGCTAGGAAGTTGGGAGGGGCTGGGGAATAGCCAAACAAATCGCATTTTGCAATCTGAAAATATTTCAATAAGTATACTTTGTATCAAAATTTATTTGATTAATTTTAAATTATTTCATAATTTTAATAATAATTCAAAATTTAAATCAAAATTAGAGATGTTAAAAATGAAAATTTACCTATTTAAATTAGATTATTTGGATTAAATTTTCATTATTTTAATTTTAATAATTTTTTATATGATAATTTTATTTAATTTTAAAAATTCAACTTTAGATATTTCAAAGGTATTTTTAGGCAAAAATCTTCGAAAGATTATTTGAATTAACTAAAAAAAAATCCCCAAAAAAAGAGCAAAAACCTATCACTTTTAAACCCAAACTTGAGGAACTGGCTCCAATTGAAATCATGGAACTGTAATTTTTCGCACCACGATACGAATTTTTCCACTCTCCCACCATCTCTTTTCATCGCAAACTTTTCAAATCTCAAACCCCTATCTCACCCTACCCACTCCACCTTCCCATCAATCCAATTTATTCGACACCAGCAACAGGTCAAATTCCACAGGCAACTCGATTTCCTCATTCCTTCACTTCAGCTTCTTGACGGGTAAAAAATTCAAAAAACACCTCTCGAAACAGCACCTTGCATCAGTGCTAGCTCCACTCATTCCAGAGGGAAATAACGATTAATGGGCAATCTAAACTAAGCTGCTGAACTGCTGTTTAGCATATCAATTACAACAACAATACCGAGTACAGCTCGGAGCGATGTTTAAAATCTGAACATCGCATCGCCCTCATCCATTCGTCCTTCCTCCCTTTCCATTGTGGCGCATAAAATATGCATATAGATTTGTTTCTTATTTACAGGCTGCCACCTCAACCATCTCGTAGCGCCATAATTTAAAACCTTATATTTCATTATTATAAATAAGTTGGTAATTCTTCGACGATATCCATCTATCGGATAAATACCCTGTTCGTGTTACCGTTTCTTGAAAATAATACACTGTGTCGGTGGTCATAATGAAATGATGATGGTAAATGGCTGTGTCGTCTTATATGCACAATCAGATTTCGCACACGAAGCCGAAGGCGAAGAAGTACGTGCGAAACGACCCCTTCCCTTTACCTCTTTCCATAATATCTCGCAATCCGCGAAGATATTATACATATATGCTACATGAACACGATAGAAATATTTTAGGTATTTTAATAGCTTTTCGATGAAGCGAAAATCTACTTTATGTAAGAAAAATAAACCTAGGGAGGGGTAGATCGGGCAGAACTCGAGTAAGGATATATTATTTTATATACTTAAACTCGAATACGAAATACGAACTCAGATTCGTTCGGTTAGGTACTTAAATCATATAAATATACTCTTCGGCTGGTACCAACCAGTGCATTATACCGAATAGAAAAATATTAAAAAGTAAAACTGTAAATGGAGCGTGGGGGGCAGGGAGGGCCATGTATGTGTACACGGATTTCATATTATGCGAAACTGATAAATCATAATCAATGATGCATGCGCAATTACATTGACGTTGTTGATGTGGTACAATTGTAAATAAATTTCCGTACCATCGCGCTATCTGAACGCATTTATCAGTAGACGATATAGTCGAGTATATTTTACCACTCGATAAGTACCGCACGAATGTGATACATTTCACCTAGATTATGGCGAATTTACGATTTACCCGAGGTCTTTTTACCAGCAATAATGATATTTAATATTTTTTTCCCCGAAGAGCTATACGCGAGTTTTGGCAACAGTTTTATATATTATGTAAAAGAGTATTGATGAAGATATCGAGTAAAATTGTGGTGCTGAGGGTTTTTTTCCTATTCGAATTAGATGTAGGAAAAGTGGCGTCGAAAGTTGACTGGTGGTTTGGATGAGTTGAAAATATAAATTATACAGTGTGTTTCATATTGCTGAGGTAGCTCCTTCAAGTCAATATGTCAGCAATCAATCCTAAATGCAGTTCGCCTATCCTTTGAATTACAAGAATAAAAATATTTTTTTCATGATTTTGTAGAAATTTCGAATAATTTTGGTTGGCAAAATAGAAACTAAGTATTCCAAACAAAATTTTCAAAATTCTTACTATTTTCTGGTTCTTTTCCACTAAAGTGTAATTTTTGCTATTTTCTGGATTTTCTTGTCAAAATGATGTTGGACAACAATGAAATAGTAAAAAGGGGTTTTAGAAATTGGTTTAATTTAAAAAAATCATGTAGGAAGTGTTAAGAAAATTACATAAGACCAGTTGTGTAAAAAACTGATTAGAATATGAAGAAAGTGATTGTAAAAAAGAGTAAAATTTTCATGTAACATCAAAAATGCTTGCATAAAGTTGAAAAAATATTGTGAAATTAGTAAAAATATGTTTTAGTTCAATTAAAATAGTGTAAAAAAATCATTGAAATATATATTGCAAATTGGTTAACATTTTATGAAAATTATTAAGAATTTCATCAATTTTTTGTTAAAATAATATGATGCCAATTTATTGAAATATCATGCGAATTATTGAATTCTAAAGATTTTTTTAGACAATTTTGTCAATATTTCTTAACAGCCACTGAACAGTACCATTTCTGTTACTTATAAAATGGCAAGAACTAGGTCACATAATGTAGATGTTGACAAAGCATTAGAATCTCTGTAATATACACTTGTAGAGGCTCCTCCAATTGCTGAAGGTTCAGCTTTTGGCTAAGTGTGTTAAATGAGATGTTAAACTCCCTGAAGTGTAAAAATTTGTAACACACATACACCTTATTTCGGCCATCCAGAGATGTTCCCAGTTTGCTGCTGTGTCTTTAATTTGTTTCATATTTTTGGAAGTAAAGTAGCATTAGTGGTACCAATCTGGTGATATTATTTACGTAAGTAAAGGAAACTGCAATTTTTTTCTTCGATCGTTTGCTTGTTTGCTATAACTGTGTGTGGCGAAAATTATTTTTCCAAAAAAATTTTTTTTTTAATTCTGAGGTGTAAAAAATTATCAGAATACGCCTATCCACCTACCAGAGCTTCTACTCATGCCGCCGGATTCGATCTATTAAGGTAAGTGGTTATTTAAAAAAAATATTTTATTTTCAAAATTGAGAAAATTTTACAAATAATAATAATACTGGAAAATAGTCCTAGGGATTATAGAATTGGTCAGCAAAATGTCGAAGTCATAAAAACAGACATAATTATGTATCGAGTTACCAGATGGGTGTTATGGTCGGATCACCCCTAGATCTGGGCTTGCCGCTAAATATCCCATAGATGTTGGAGGCGAGTAAAATTTTTGAAAAAATAATTTGTTTCGACAAAATTTCAAAAAAAAAAAATGACCAGAAAAATGGAAATATCACAGTGGTTTTGTTCAACTACCATCTCGTCAAACCCTTCAATATAATGAAGAGCAGACAAAATAGCTCAATTAATATGCAAACAATTTGCCAGTTCGGAAGCGGAGATTTGCGATGTGAGTCAAAAAATATATTTTTTGGGCAAGCGCCACATGCCGCCGCTACCACCGCCGCCTCTATTACCTACTCGAGATTGGGTAAAAAATAATTCGAGTTTTCCCCTTTTTTTTCCCGAGTAGGATTTGGATGAAACACAAAGAGAATTTTGCGGATTCGGATCTACCGGTACCTCGGCGATATTACCTTTAACGTCGTCATCAGATTTTAAAATATTTTTCAATACTGTCTTTTCGTTTTCTTTCTCTATGTCTATGGGACGGTAGCCAATTCATTATATGCATGCGTCACCTTTTTCAAAACACCGTTCACGTAACGATAGGATCCTTGCGAGGCCATTTCCCTGTACATGGCGGTTTTCAACGTGCGAATCGCTCGCTCCACGATCGAAGCCTTTTTCACGCTGAACGTACTATAGTGACGAATTCCCAGATCTCGGTAAAGTTTTTCGCAGTTTTCGTTGAAAAATTCCGTTCCATCGTCGGTTTGAAAATTTCTAGGCGCTCCGGCTACTCGGAAAATTTTTCTCAAGGCTGACGCAGTTTCCACTCCGGTTTTGGTTTTCAACGGTTCCACGTACAACATTTTGCTAAAACAATTTATCACGATCAATACGTACGCGTATCCGTCATTCACGTCGCTCAAACGACTAGTGTCGATCAAATCACCTTGATAGAGATCGCGTAACGATCGAATTTCTACGCGTCTTCTGGGAAAATTTTTTCTAGCGGGTCTGTACAGCTGGTTTATCACCTCTTGTCTTAGATTCAAGGCCATCGATGGTAGGACAGTCTGGCCTAGGGGGGAGGGTGGTAATCGAGTTAATAAATTCCCCTTTCCCCGAGCTCTTCCAATATACTTTGAATTTCGTTTCGTACTTGAATAGAATTATTTCCCGCAAGCTGCTCTCCGCGTAACAATTTTAATCTCTCGACAATTTCGTTGGGGTCGTCGAAATACACGTACCGATATTTACTTTTGGAATCGGGGATCATGTAACCCTGCTGTAGCTGATGATTAAGATGAGAGGATAGAATTGATGGCGGAGGCACAGACGCGCCTTTTTTAAACGTTTTTTTCCTCGTCACAATCCTCTTTTTAATAGTGGTTACTTTCTTCTTCTTCTTGAGGGTCTTCGTCTTTTTGGAGGGTTTTTTAGATGTTGCGGTCTTCTTTACACCACTACCACCACGTTTCCCTCCTCTCGCAACATTTGATCGTTGTTTCTTCTGCTTCTTCTTTAACCCAGAGCCTTTTTGGGAGGGGCCAGCGGTGGATTGTCGTGCCAAGGGGGAATCTACTCTGATGGGGTGAGGGGTGTAAAACCTGAGCTCTGGCGATGCTCGATGAGGCGTTCCAGGTGCCGAACCAGACGGAGAAAATAGCTGACTACATGTACATGCACCTCAAAAAGAAAATATTAAAAAAATTGGCCTTTTTTCAAAAAATTATATTTTTTACAAAATTATGCAAAATTTCACAATAACAGTTTCAAAACTTTGAACGTGATTATCTCGGAAAGTTGTTTTCAGACATAAGAATGGTTTTGTCTGCCGAGGTCACATATGGTTTACTGCGTATGATCTTGGTTTTACTCTAGCCATCTATCTAAGTTCAAATTTTTTCAAAATTGAAATTCTTTCATCTCTATTTTTTTTAATTTATTTAATTTCGGACTTTTGAAAAATTGTATCTAATTTAAAAATTTTTCTACCTGTAAAATTATTTGAATTTTGTAGAAAAGTTTTTTTTTTTCAATTGAACAAGGATCTTCTGAGTATTCAACAATAATTTTTGTAAAATTGGATAAGTTTTTAGAAATTCAAAACGATTTTCCGAAGATTGAGTCATTTTATTGGAATTGAACGATAGTCTTAAAAATAAACAACGTTTATTTAAATGATTGAAATATTTTCCGGAAAAACAATTTTTCGGAAATTGAGCAACCATTTTTCAAAAATTGAACAATTTTTTGGAAACGAAACACTGATTTTCTAAAAATTCTAGCGTTAAGTATTACGGCTGTTTTGTTTGTAAAATTTTGTAACTAATACTGTTGAGTCTTTTTAGGTGCCATACCTACCTACCTACTTTGTTTTTGGTCTCTCAAGTCAATTTTATCTCTCGAGTTTGAAACCGTCAATGCCTTACCATAATTTTCTTTTGAAGGATGATCAGCTGTGCTACGACACAGTGGACATATACCTAGTTGAACCTTCCAACAGATTCAAAATGGATCATTTGGAAGCTTGGACCAATTAAATCCAATTATAGAAGAGAGGGGGATCAGGTATCTAAAGAAAACTGGATTATGTTATACAGTAATTCTTGTCACAATTTTAGAGTCAATGATATCTTCAGAACCCATGACGTGAGAAAAATTGTAAATATCCAGAACAGTGATTCACAACAGTTGGAAATTTTTTACACACCGGCGACAAAAAAATTTCCCTATTCAAGATCCTCTGCTCATTGGCAATTCGTCGGTTGGTTGGCAATTCATAAGGACTCGACGCGGCGCTTCCAGTACCCGGTTAATAAAGAAAATAATATACGAAACGGACCAAGCGAACGACGATTTTATGACACGTAAAATCATCGAATGTCGTTATTATTACGGTTCCATTTTTTAACGATAGTTTCTAGCTGGAAATGTGTTTTATTACAACGAATAAAAGTTATCAAGGGTAAAATTAATCGCCGTTATGGTTATTCGCCGTTAACTTTTATATAAGTGGGAATTGCTTCGAAAATAATCATTATTATTGCTGTATGCTTCTGTTGCCGATACACACGCAGCCATTTTCACACTCTCCGGCGAGCGCGGCGCGCTGGCTCATCTTTATTAGGCGAAAGGGGCGGCAAATATCTCCGCACTCTGAGGCAAGATATGTATTGTTTGATATTTTATTACGCGTATATATTCCGCCGCCGCGCCGTGGTATGCCCTCCAAACGTCTGCTGATGCTTTGTCGTATATGGTACAAGAACAACTAGATATACACAGAAGTGTATACGTAAGTTATATGGCGGTGGTACGTGTACCATGGCGAAATTCACCCCCAATAACCCGTTGCCGAGGACCCGTAGACGCCATCCACCGTCTTGCCTTCCTATATCGTATAAATAATTTTATGCTGTAGGAACTCTTTGTTTGGTGCTCTTACTTTCTGCGCTGTTCTCTCCATCGGACGAGTTGTATTTTTATAGGCACAGGGCACATATTTCTAAAATTGGGTCAGAAAAAGTCAATGAGAAAGATGGAAGCAAAAGTGACGGTTTTTTGAAAAACGTTGACCACAGTAAGATACAGGTGATCATTGGCCTTCAGAATGTCTTATCTCACCCGTTTCACATTCTAGCATTGAACTTTTTTTCAAATTTCAAAAATTGTTAAATTTTCAGAGAACCTTTCACTTATCAAACCTAGAAAATTTTCATTCGATTTTTACATTATGATTAATTTTCAATTTCTAAAAAACCGTTCAATTTTCAGAAAATGGTTAACTTTTAGAAAATCCAATTTTCAAAAAATCGTTGTTCGATTTCTAAAACATTGATGTTCAATTCCGAAAAAATCGTTGTTCACTTTCTAGAAAATCAATCGTTATAATTTCTGAAAAAACAATGAATTTCTAAAAAAAATAGTACAATTCTAACAAAATCTTTTAATTTAAAAAAAAAATCGTTTTTACAAAAAAATTTACAACTCCCGACTCCACTTTTTCCCCTACGAAAATTCGACTCAATATTTTGAGGACCTCCTTACATATCAGAGACTCGAGGCAAAATTTTCAAAAAATAATTTTTAGGTACCTTATTGATCCTACAATAACATAATTTTTTCAAAATTATACCTCGGATGTGCCATGGTCAAAATTGACCAAAACCAAAGTTACCATTTCTATTTTTTCATTTTTACTTTTTGAACCGATAAAAATTATTATTACGAGAAGTAGCAACCTCTCATCGCCGCATCAAGGTAAACCTGTCAATATAGATATCGTTTTCATATGAATTGAACATTCCGAGAGATTTTGATTGAAGCCAATCCTCCTCAAGAAGGGAATGGTGCAGACCATTACAGTGTTTTCATTTTTCAAAAAGAAAAAACTATTTTATTTGAGTAGAAAAAATATTCGGACAGGGCAATAACTTCTATTCTATTAAGCGAGTTATGCTGTTGGCAAAATTGGTAATTTTGTAAAAAAAATAGTTGCTTTCATAAAGGCAATGAAATGATAAAACTGTAAAAAAAAATTATGTCATAGAAATCCTTAAAATTGTTTGAAACGGCACAAACTTGTTCAGTGGAGTACCTAGAAAGGCAATTACGTAAAGAGGAAGGATTTTTGTAAAAAAAAACACCGAATTTTTGATCATGGAAATTACTCTGTGATTAATCAAAATTTAATCAATTTAGGGAAGAAAGCACAAACAATTTTCTAAAAACGCTTTTAAACGTTCAAATGACCAATTTTTCCAACAATTTTGTCATCAAGAGGGGTTTAAATTTTTTATTTCTGATGATTGAAAACAAAATTATTGTGAATTTTTTATTTTTCAAACTATAAAAAAATTATTCGAGGTCAATTTAAATTCCATAATGTAGCATGTCACGATTTGTAACTGCCTGCACTGACAGGCAAAATTTTCCAAAAAAATTTCCGAAATATACTTCCACTGATTGAAAAAATGAAATATATAATATTTTTAGGCGAAAAAATAATCATCAAAGTCGATATATTAAATTCCGTATTTTGGAATTTTATGATTTGCTGTTGGTTGCACTGGTGTATAAACTTTCTAATTCTTTTTTAAATTCACTTTCAGTGGTTGAAAAACAATTTTTATTTAATTACTCAATGAAAAAAAAATCATTCCAGTTTGGTGAAAATTTCATATAATTGGAATATTGCAATCTGCAACTTTCTAACCCCCTGGTAGCGGTCTGAGTTTTGATTGGAGAAGGATGACGATGGTTTAGGGAGATGTAGAAACTCAAATTGCATCTTTTAAGTGCTACGAAGGCTTCTCACACAATTTTTATTGATTAAAAAACACAAAAAACATCCCCTCTCCTTGCCCCTAGGGGGCTCAATTTTTTTGGGAGGTCTCCCACTCAAAGAAAACCACCCTACCAAATTTGGTCAAAATCCAAGATATGTATTGGTCCAATCGAAAATCCAATCTCATTTTCGCACTCGCAATGCTCAATTCATATGAAAACGATATCAATATTAACAGGTTTGCCATATAACCTTAAAATGACGATAAGGCGGGGTGAGGGGACTACTGGCCTCAGAATTAGAACTTGCGACCTAAAACTTCTCGTAATAATAATTTTCATCGGTTCAAAAAGTAAAAATGAAAAAAAAAATAGAATTGTTATATCTAATGATCAAAAGGTCTTATTTTTAGAATTTTCTCCAATATGGTTAATGGGAACTTTGGTTTTGATCAATTTTGACCATTTTTGACCATGGTTCGTAAGAAGCTCTTGCATATACCTACCCTCTCAATTATAAATCAGTGAAAATTAACAAACATCACTGAGAAACAGTCAGAATTGCAGCACAGAAAAAAATCAGTGAATTTTTTTACTGAAAACAAATCAGTGAGAAAAATCACTGTAAAATCAGTAAAAATTCACTGAAAAGTCAGTAAAATTTATAAAATTCGCTGAAAATCGGTGAATTTTGTTGATTTTTCCTGTACTGCAATTCTGACTATTCATCAGTGACTTTTCACTGATTCAGAATGAGAAAGTACCTACTTCGTTTATGGGTGGGAGTAGGTTTGTGGGAGTGAAAAAATCGATTTTTTTAAAAATGCTCAGAGTAATTCGCCATGCACAGATGAATATTAAAATCGACAATCATCTCAATTTAGGTCAACCTATCACCAATAAAAATTGTAAATTCCAGAAAATAAATAGTTTTAAGTGACCCTATCGACAAAATGGCTTCCTAAAAAAGGTTAACTGTGGTGAAATTGAATTTTATTAAATACTGCCTTACTTTTGGTCCACAATTCTACACAACTCTGAGCATTCATTTTTTAATTTTTAATAACGATAGATGAAAGTTCGAATTTTCACTCAATTCAGTACAGCAAAATTGTAGATCGCCCAAAAATGAAGTTTCCATGTTTTTTGAATCTATGGACTTATGATTTGCACACCGTACGAGAAAATGTGGTAAAATTTGGAAAAAAATTATGAAAGGTGTTTTTCAGCCTCAAAAAGCTCAACTTTTTTTGGAAATTGAAATTCTTTCTTTTAAAAGCTCTTTCCCGTAAAGTTAGTTTTTCTTGTTTTTGCCCATTTTCTTCAAAACTATCCGACCAATTTTCTTTCTGTTCTTTTTTTTATTGTGTTCAGGAGAGTTTTCTTTATAATTTAACAGAAGAATTTTTAAAACTGTCAATTTTTTGTGTTTTTATGTTGAATTTATTTACATGATACTGTGCTGATTTTGAATGAATTGATTAAATTTTTGGGATAAAGTTGAGATTTCCCCCAACCCTTCTGTTAAAACATGGTTGGGATGTTCCTGAATCGAGCTGTAAAAACCTGAACTTCGTAGGTCATGTGGTTTTTGAGAAAATGGGACCTAAAGTGAGAAGCTGTTTTTCCATGTTTAATTGCTACCCTTTTCTCAATTTCCAAAAACTTGTTTTTTGCATTCGTAAAACGATGCTAAAAAATCATGTATGTGTTATATTTTTATCCTCCATGAACTGTGGGCATTTTTTATCCCAGTATTTCAAGTTTCTCATTTTTGAGAGATACAGATGATTGTAAACCAATTTCCCAATTTTTTCAAATTTCTTTGGATCGATTTTTTTTTACCATTTTTCTACTACTCGAAAATAACTCTTCTCCTACGCTGTGCATTCAACTAAAAATTTTAATCCCCCCCGCCTTATACGAAGTTTGAAAAAAATCGGCCGAGTCAAAGACAATCTTCAGAAAAAATTGACTTATTTTTCACTTTTCAAGTCATTACTCAAAACTCACTTGAATGTATCCCTATAAGTATCATTCCAAGATCATCCAGGGGCCGACTCACCTTTCTTACCCCGCCATGCCATTTCTGAAAAATTTTCTGAAATTTTCACTCTTCATCCGCCTTTTTTCCCCATCGAAAAAAACTCTTTCCCTTTAAAAATCTCCTATTCCTTAAGCCACTTTCACCAAAATCCAAAAATACCACCAACGAACCGCAACCCTTTTATAATTTATTCAAAACTGACCCCGTATAAAAATTTGATAAGCTTAAATAAGTTCCATAAACGCGTATCGTTTTCCTCCTTCTTGTACGGCTCACATTTTCACCACGAAACGATTCCCTCCCCCTTTCCCAGTCCTCTTTCCATTCAATGGCATACATATTCGTAATACGGTTTACAGTTCGAGTATCAGCGTGGCGAAGAAAAAGGAAGCTATGGTATCTAACTCCATACACACGCAAAAAAATACACTTCATTTCCATAAATATAAAGGGCATATTGCTTTTGCCTGTAGCGAAACCCTAGCACGCGAACGAGACCAGCATCGGATACCTCAACGTCGCAGGAGGCAGGCGAAGGGTAAAAAACCATTTGTTTTATGAAACTTACACAACGTCTAACTCCATCATATTTATAAAGAAATCTTGCAAATATTTATATATTCCGCCATAAGGGTCAGTTTCTGGGCGTTCGGCCAGTACAACAGACCTTATTGAGTATACGGAACCCTTCGCAGTTCGTATCACGAACCGAGCAGCGAACAGAGCAAAGGCTAAGCATCATTTTTCAAATCTGCCAAATGCTGCATCACCAATGGCTAAAACTTATTTATCTCGTTGATGCGCGAATATTTTCCAAGAGTAGGGTTTCGTACATATTTTTCTTTATTTTTTCACTCTTTTTGGAAATACAACGATGCTGGAGAATGGAAATACGTCCGAGTTGATGGAAGGCCATCGTTCGGTGAGATTTTTCAAGAAAAGGCTTCTCATTCCAAGGGTGGTAATTTCTCGATAGCTCGGGGGTGTTCGGTTGTATTTTTCTGTCTTGAAATGGTTTTGCTATTAAAGATGTATGTATATTGTATGCGTATTACAGGTATATGCAAATTGCATCGTCTCGCGAGATGAACAAAGATCGAGTACGAGAGAGGTAAGTGCAGCACACCGTGCACGCAAAATAGATAAGTAAATGGAGCAGATGTAAGAATCTAATGAATATGGATGGTGAGTATTTAAAACTTTTACGATGTCGTATAATGTTTAAGATAAACAAGGCAATTTAATAATACGTGTTGGGATAAGAGAAGCCATTATACTGATAAAGGAAGATGTCTTATGCTCGCGGGAACAACAAAATACTGATATTCCACATGGGTGCTAACCGTCTTGAATTACCAACATGTATTTAAACAGCGAAACTGTACCTTTTTCCTTTGTAATACTGTCAACTCGATTCGCGAATACGTACTGTATTTTCTATTATGTTCCACAACCGCTTCAACCTGTTTTATTAATTACGTCGAGCTTTTATCTCGGTTTAAATATATTATTTTACGGTGGCATTTTACTGCGACAGTTACGCGCGCCGAAACAAAACATTCATTTTGTAAACTCGTACCACCCTTCCATGCCGCCCACCAAGACCCAGACTCACTGTAAGCTCGTTTTTATCGCGTGTATTATTCCGTTCTTCGCGTCTCGACTTTTGGCGAAAATGACGAGATTTTCTGCTTTTCGAATTTCGACGCGGCGCGGCGGAAGGGTTTTAAAACTAGATTAAAATCTGCGGTAAAGGTTTCCCAGCACGGATAGGCAGAAACGTTGGAGGAGGGAAGGGTTCAAAAAAGTGAAAACAACTGAAAATTGATGTAGAACAAGGAGATTAAAATGGAGATTTCTGATACTCTCGAGTTGGTAGATTTTTGATAAAGGGTATAGCCGGATAAGGGGTGGTTTTGGCCCCAGCCCCAATTTTAAATGTAACGCTCCCAGATTGTGTACCTTGATGAAAAAAAATTCTGGAAAAATTTTTGGCCTCCCACCCCTCCCTTTCGGAGGTATGGCCATTTTATTGGGTCATTTTCAAGAATTTTGAATTCCAATGGAAGTGAATGAAATTTTCTGTTCTTTGGCACAAAGTTGCATCTCGTAAATGTCTATTTAAGATAATTTTTTTCATCAATTTTGGTGCACTCCTTCATGAGGTTTTGGCCATTTGAAATTTTCAACTGTAAACAAAACCTCAACAGCGAAGTTCAACTAATTTTTGAAAATATCCCAAAAATGTGTTTTTGACGTAGAGTTACGTCACGTATTCAGTTTTGGCGATTGAGGTGGCGTAAGGGCCGAAAATTGCGAAAAACCGTAAAAATTTTTGTTATTTTGGCTGAGCATTTTATACGGAAAGAAATGGCCAAATGAAGAAATTATCGAATTCGTGTTAAGCAGGTCAAAATACCCCGACAAACACCCTTTTCGCGATCATTTTACTTTAAATGTCGAAATTCACTTTTTTCATTGATTTTTCATGACAATAAAACTAAATATCGAGATTTAAAGTAAAATGATCGCGAAAAGGGTGTTTATCGGGGTATTTTGACCTGCTGAACACGAATACGGGATTGGTTTTTTCACTTGATCATTTCTTTCCGCATAAAATGCTCAAAATTTGAAAAAATCTGCCGAAATAAGAACATTTTTTACGGTTTTTCGCAATTTTCGGCCCTTGTGCCACCTCAAACGCCAAAACTGAATACGCGACGTAAATCTACGTCAAAAAACACATTTTTAGGATATTTTCAAAAATTACTCGAACTTCGCTGTTAAGGTCAATTTCCAAGAAGGAGTGCACCAAAATTGATGAAAAAATTATCTTACACTGAGAAAAAAAAGTGTGGCGATATTGACCACAAATTGTGGGAAAACTTATCCAGTCCGAGTTTATGATGCTTTTCACCACAATTGTGGCACTTTTTCAAGTTTTAATCACAACTGTGGTACTTTTTACCACAGCTGTGGCAAAAAAGTACCACAACTGTGGTAAAAAGCATCATAAACTCGGACTGGATAAGTTTTTCCACAATTTGTAGTCAATTTTACCACACATTTTTCTCAGTGTACACTGAGAAAAATGGTGAATGAAAAATGAATAGAAAGTGTTGCAAAAAATTATAAATTTTATTCAAAAAAAATAAATTTTATCCAAAAAAAATAAATTTTATCCAAAAAAAATAAATTTTATCAAAAAAAAAATAAAGTTTATCCAAAAAAAATAATAACGGGGCACCATTCGCAAAATTAGCAATTTTTATCAAAAAAAATAATAAAATTTATCACGAAATTTGGTAAAGTTTATTGCATAGAAAATAAAGTTTGTCAATTTTGCGATAAATATTATTATTTTTTGAATAAATTTTACTAGTTTTGTGAATGGTGCCTTTTTATTATTACGTTTAATAAAATTTATTTTTTATTTTTTTGAGTGTATAGACCTTTACGAGATGTAACTTTATGCCAGAGAACAGAAAATTTCATTCACTTCCATTGGAATTAAAAATTCTTGAAAATGACGCAATAAAATGGCCATAGCTCTAAAAGGGAAAATTTTTTGCAGAATTTTTTTTCATCAAGGTATACAATCTGAATGCATTAGATCAAAAATTGGGGCTGGGGCCAAAACCACCCCTTATCTGGCTATACCCTTTGAGCCAGTGCAAAAGGAAGAATCTAATAAAGATTTAGACCCAATAGCGTAACTAAACATTCTTTCTGGGAAGGGGGATAATTTTCATTACACGAACAAAAAGAAAGCAAAAAGAAGGTCGACAGGGTGTCTAACAAAATTTATTGGGCAAAAAGCTCGACTTAGCTTGACCTTTTTGCATGACTTTTCTATGGGTCACCCCCAAAAAAACATTTTTACGAAAAACTTCAAACAAATATGATTTTAGAAAAATCATGATCTGCTGAACTGAAAATAAATTTTCCTTTCTCCTCAAAAAAAAAATCACAATGAGCTATTTTTGTATTTAAATTATTTATTTAAGGTGAAATCAGGGTGTCCACAATATTTCAGAAATGATTTTCCGTGACTTTTCCAGGTTTTCCAACCCAGTTTTTCGAAGTTTTCCAGACCTTTTACATATGATATTCATGAAGCATGAAGACGGGGGTAGCTTTTTTGTGTAAAATACTCACAACCTGAAATTGATGAAAAAGTGCATAAGAATAATTTGAAATGCATATTAACGAATTTTCTTTTCAATGATCGTTACATCTCATCGCGAGATTTTTAAATGTTGGCTACAAAAATGATTCAAATTCAATTATGAAAATCCCCCCCCCTCCTGGCATAAAAACTTGAGGAATTGGATTTGAAAGAAAAAAAAATTCAAATAAAAAAGAAAGTTCAAAATTGTGTAAAGTTTTGAAAAATGAAACAAATTATATCAAGGTGTCTAATACTGTCTATACTAAATCATGCTAGTAAAAGTTCAGATTTTTTCGGCCAGAAAATACAAAAATTTAAAATAATTTTTTTAAAGTTATTTTTCAAAATGATTCTTTAGCTGATTTTTTAAATTACATTTTTAAATTGATGAGTTTCATTATTATATTTGATTTTTAATAATTTTCAAAAATCAATCTCCCCCCCCCCCCCCTCAAAATAGATGATAATAAAAAAAACACGTGTCATAAATTCATGATTTCCACAAAAGCCCCTGAATTCTTTCCGGTTCGACCTAGTAAATAAAAAATCGTTGAAGGGTAAGTACCTAAAATATCAATTATTATTTTTCAATTTTTACTATGACTTTAGCAAAAATTTCGAAATTCTCCGACTTTTCCACGTTTTTCAGAAAGTGAACACCCTGTGAATGGAAAATATGTTTTAAATTTGAGTCAAATTAATCAGAAAACTTGACTTTGCATGACTAGCTTGCCTCTTGGTCAAAAGCTTGACTTTTCAGGACCGTTAGATACCCTGATTCGAGAAAAAACTGACATGTCAAGTTTTTGAATCCTAAATTGAAATTTTATTTCGAGTAAGCACAAACCCACACGAAGTAAAAGCAAAAAAAATTCAAAAAAAATTGAGAGCTAAAAATCACTAATGAAAAAAATTTAGCAAAGCAGAAGAATTGCAAGAAAAGTTTCGAGGTATGGGTAAAATGAAACTTTGATTTTGAGAAATATTCTCAATTTTCAAAGATGTGTAAAAATATTTGAACTCGAGCAAAGGCGGAGAGAGAAAATTTCAAAAAAATGCTCCAGAACTGAAAATTACTCACGTCGAAGCAGGAAAATTGTTGTAACAAAAACTTTTCAAAAGTATAAGTAAGTAAATCGAGATGATTTGGATTTTTGATAAACAGTCACGGTTTTCAAAAAATAAGGAAAGCAACAAACTAAGCACGAGCGAAGCAACGTTTTTGTCTCTGGCTTCGCTGGGGTTCAAATATTTTAAAACTTTTTTGAAAATTGAGAATATTTCTCAAGATCAAAGTTTCATTTCACCTAAATCTTGAAGTTTCTTTACTAGGATTCTTCTGCTTTGATAATTCAGTTTTTTTGCATCAGTAATTTTTAGCTCTTGATTATACGAAAGGTCTGAAAAAAAACTGATGCTATGAAAATTTTAAACGCACCAGATTTTTTAGGAAAAGAAAAGAAATTTTTGAGTCCGAGCAAAGCGAGGGATAAATATAATAAAAAATTGAGAATTCTAACCACCAAAATGTTCATCGAATGGCCGATTTTGAGATCACAAAGACAATTTATTTTTGAAGCGTTGGGGAGGGGAGGTGTACCAAAACCTCCCTCGTATTTACGCATGGGTAGGGATCAAATTTGAAATAATGGTGGACAAATTATCGCTCCAATAATTAAATCTTATTGTGGAACGTTAGTGAATTTTTGATAATTTCGAACCAATGTAAAAAAAGAGTCCTTCAAAGACTCTAGGGAAAAATTTTACATGATAGCGAATGAATGTGTATTCTAAAAGTTCTAAGGTTAGGTTTTCTGGTCCAGAAAATTGTCAACATTTCGTTAAAATCTACACTCTCAAATATTTTATTGCAGTTGTCACTAAAATCATCTCTTATCAGTTACCACCGATCATATCAAAAAAAAAAAGAGAAACCAATGATGACTGATTCTTTAAAAAGGTTAAATTTCGCGGTAAATATATTTTCCCAAAATAGGCTACAAAGAAACACGGATTAAAAAGGGGAGATCTTTATAAATTAGCAACGGAACGTCGCCTCGTGTCGTCACACAGCCAATGCATTCGTACGAAGGGAATGTAAAGGAAGAAAAACTCTCTCGAGGGACATATCATTTAATATAATATCGTTAGCGTGTACCAGCGGTTTATCTGATTTCCCTTATCTGATGGGTAATTTTAATAATTAAATTAAAGATTGTTGTTGCTTACAAGTTAAGGGAACTGCTTAACTTTAGGATCTCCGATTTCAATGGAAATTGAATACAGTGAAAGAGCATGTTAAAAGCTCCCTTAATTTTCATCAATTTTTAATCGCTGAAGTTAATTTTTTTAACTTTTGACGAAGTTTTGAAATTTCTATCACGTACAAATCTAAAATTGCAGGTGCTAAAGGGGGATGGTGGGAGGGAAGGAATGGAGGGGTGGGTATATCGAACTTTCAGATTAGGGTTTCGTATGATTTTTCAGACCGAAAAACATCAGTTCTATCACTCCTTTTTCACACCTCTTCCTGAAACAGGAAAAAAACTGAATTAAAAAAAATTAAAATCAAAATTAGGTACCTTACATTCCGAAAGAAAAGGTAAAATTTTTGAAAAAATGCAATTTTAAGCTTACAAGTCACAAAGCAAAATAACGTAAAATTAAATTCAACTAAATTTTTCACACATTGCATTGCTAGATTCTTTTTTTTTTTTAAATAGATAAGTCTCCAAAAATTTTGACAACTATTCCGAATTTTAAGAACTTAGCCGAATTACCAAATTTATAAATCAAAGTGTGTGAAAAAATTTCCAAATCGAAATACGTACAGGAATTTTTCAGAATTTTTGTAGGATTTTCGAAGAAATATTTTCACATTTCCTTTTCCATAAAAATTCACCCTCGTAAAAAAATCTGAACAATCTTGATTTGAAGATAGCTCATTTTCTTTCAATTAAAAAATTTGAAAATAAAATTTTGAGTTGAATTTTTTATTTCAGACAATTTGAAAAAAGTAAATTTTAAATGCAAAACTCTTAAGCCTAATGCAGGACTTTTCTGTTTTTTTTCTGTTTTCAGCTTTCATCACTTGTAGGACCAGCTGATATCTTGTAAGTAAATGTATCTAAATTTTCTATTTTTTCTTTTAAAAAATGATGGAATTTTCTAAATATCTAGGTATAAGTAATGTATACTAAATCTCAGTTCAGGGGGTTCGAACAAATAAAGAATGAAAACTAAAAATTCGTGTTTTTTTTGTTATTCTCCATACGAATTATTTCCTTTACTTCTTCCACTAAAAAAATAATTCAAGCAATAATATTTCAAATACCTATTATGAAGCAACAAAACATTTTTTTCGTAAAAACCCATGATTTTTCAAATACTTTTTTAAACTTTTTTTTTACTCTTCTCAACAATTTAATTTCTAATTAATGTTAAGAAGGCTTAAGCAAAGTAAAGACGAAATTTTGAATTGTTTTTGTCAAACTTTCAACATTTTTCTTGAAAAATTACCTAAAATCTCAAAATTTCTGTTTCGAGAAAGACACTGCACTTATTTACAAATTATAATATCGGATGATTTTCCATTTTGAGTATTTTTTTTATCTCGAAAAAACCATGTTGACAATTTTTATTGAAATGGTTATTACTTGAATGGGGCACAAATTGTTAACGAATAGGTACATTTTTTCTCAAAAATCGACTGCTAGTTTGAGGCGACCAAATCTAGCAAATTGACATCTTTGCTAGATTTTCGTATTTTCGAAAATTGATCATTTTTAGAGAAAGCTAATAAAATCATAAAAATTCAGGACAGGTTTCCAAATTTTCAGAAATATAATTATAGGTAGGTATTTTACCAAAATTTTGAAACGATCATTTTCATGAAATGGTCGCAAGACTCTTGAAATAATTCGATGAGTCATTCAAAGGTTGCAGCAGGGTTTGAAAAAACAAAAACTTTTCGGTCTTTCTTTTCGTTTTTAATAAAATTATAACGTTTTCATTTTTAAAAACTTTTTTTTCGTTTTTGAATTTTTTTTTCTGAAAGTTAAAATGTGAATACGTAGTATACACATTTAATGTCAAAACGTCGAAAAATCTATCGGAAGAGCAAAAAAATGAGCAAAATGAATGAAAAATGAACAGTCAATAATTCATTACGAATCTGAACAATGAAATTCTCGTAAACCAAACGATTACGTACAACAATCAGAGTATGATTTTCGTCAAAGAACTGATTTTAGAACAAAATAAAAAGAAGAAAATGGAAGTATTGAAAAGTTTCAATTGCCAATATTTTAATTAAACTTCGAAGAAATGTAAGATTTTATGACAATTTTTGCAAAAACACTCTGAGATTACTGAATCAAATTTGTTGAAATTTGGATATTTTATGTAAAAAAGCATTCCTGACAAGATGACAAAGCCTTTTTTTTATTTTCAAAAAAAAATACTGCAAATATTTCAAAAATTGGGGAGTACCCACATAATTTTTAAAACATGCAACAAATTGCAATTTTACCTACAGTGCATTCGAATGCAAAAAAAATTAAAAACGAAAAAAAAACAGTTTTTTTTGTTTAACGTTATTTTGCAAAATTTTGTTTTCGTTTTTACGTTTTTGCAAAATATTGAAAAAAAAAGCGATTTTTTCTTGTTTTCGGTTTCCGTTTTAATAACGTTTTCGAAACCCTGATTTGCAGAAACATAATCGAAAATAAGACTATGAAGAGACTTAAACAGATATAAACTAACTAACACTTTTAGCAGATTTTTATATTTTTGAAAAATACCCAATGTTCGAAAATAGTCGTAAAATCATTGAAATCCCATTTGATGATTTTTTTTTGCAAAGAACTGATTTTTTATACCTCTATTATGAGAAAAATTGGTAGAAACGAACTATTTCAATAAAATCGTTCATTCATCCTTTTTATTGGAAAAATTCATTGATGTGAAGTTCAAGTTCCAAATGAACATATGTTTTATACCATCGAATAAAAAATCCTTGGAACAAAAAAAAAATTGGTCTTAAAATTGAACAATTATATTGAAAGGATATAGCCGGATAAGGGGTGGTTTTGGCCCCAGCCCCGATTTTTGATCTAATGCCCCCCCATTGTGTACCTTGATGAAAAAAATTCAGGAAAAATTTTTGGCCCCCAACCCCCTCCCTTTCAGAGCTATGGCCATTTTGTTGCATTATTTTCAAGAATTTTTAATTCTAATGGAAGTGAATGAAATGTTCTGTTCTTTGGCACAAAGTTACATCTCGTAGAGGTATATTTAAGATAATTTTTTCATCAATTTTGGTGCACTCCTTCATGAGGTTTTGACCATTTGAAATTTTCAACTGTAAAAAAGACCTTAACAGCGAAGTTCGACTAATTTTTGAAAATATCCTAAAAATGTGTTTTTTGACGTAGAGTCACGTCACGTATTCAGTTTTGGCGATTGAGGTGGCGCAAGGGCTAAAAATTGCAAAAAACTGTAAAAATGTTGTTATTTTGACAGATTTTTTCAAATTTTGAGAATTTTATACGGAGAGAAATGATCAAATGAAAAAACCAATCCCGTATTCGTGTTCAGCAGGTCAAAATACCCCGATAAACACCCTTTTAGCGATCATTTTACTTTAAATATCGAAATTTAGTTTTATTGTCATGAAAAATCAATGAAAAAAGTGAATTTCGACATTTAAAGTAAAATGATCGCGAAAAGGGTGTTTGTCGGGGTATTTTGACCTGATTAACACGAATACGACGTTAGTTTTTTCATTTGGCCATTTCTTTCCGTATAAAATGCTCATAATTTGCAAAAATCAGTCAAAATAACAACATTTTTACAGTTTTTTGCAATTTTCGGCCCTTGCGCCACCTCAATAGCCAAAAGTGAATACGTGTCGTGATCTACGTCAAAAAACACATTTTTAGGATATTTTCAAAAATTAGTCGAACTTTGCTGTTAAGGTCTTTTTTGCAGTTGAAAATTTCAAATGGCCAAAACCTCATGAAGTAGTGCACCAAAATTGATGAAAAAATTATCTTAAATATACCTCTACGAGATGTGACTTTGTGCCAAAGAACAGAACATTTCATTCACTTCCATTGGAATTAAAAATTCTTGAAAATGATGCAATAAAATGGCCATAGCTCCGAAAGGGAGGGGGTTGGGGGCCAAACATTTTTCCTGAATTTTTTTTTATCAAGGTACACAATCTGGAGGAATTAGATCGAAAATCGAGGCTGGGGCCAAAACCACTCCTTATCCGGCTATACCCTGTAATAATCTCAAAGTCCGAAAAAAGCTCACCACACTCAAAAAAATAAATAATAAATTTTATTAAACGTAATAATAAAAAGGCACCATTCACAAAACTAGTAAAATTTATTCAAAAAATAATAATATTTATCGCAAAATAATAATATTTATCGCAAAATTGACAAACTTTATTTTCTATAGGTACAATAAACTTTACCAAATTTCGTGATAAATTTTATTATTTTTTTTTTGATAAAAATTGCTAATTTTGCGAATGGTGCCCCGTTATTATTTTTTTTGGATAAACTTTAATTTTTTTGATAAAATTTATTATTTTTGGATAAAATTTATTTTTTTTGGATAAAATTTATTTATTTTGAATAAAATTTATAATTTTTCGAATAAAATTTATAATTTTTTGCAACACTTTCTATTCATTTTTCATTCTCCATTTTTCTCAGTGCAAGAAAATTAATTCAACCACTATAACTTCTATCACCAAAACATCCAAATAATAATACCAGGTTTTTTATGGAATATTTTCAAAAAATGCTGTTGGCATCACGAGATAAAAAACTCAATTCCGTACAAAAGTCATTTCAAACCAGGCCACGATCGACTTCCGTTCATACAAATGACAATCCTATACAAACAAAACGGCGTAAAATAGGTAAAATTTATCAAGAAAACTCGAAAAAATACGAACTAGACGTAACCCCTAGGAAGTACTTTATCTGCCAATATGAGCTTATAATTTCGGCCACAGCGGCGACGATTATCATTACATATTACTCGAACTATATCAGGATTACCTCGTACCGTCATTTCAATCGGTTCAGCTCAAAATGTACCATTTTCTTTAAAACTAGAACAAACGAGCTTTATTTTATTTGTACGCCAACACACGCCAGGAACAGATGAGCGTTTGAGGAAATGCCATAAAATAAGGCAACGATAGAGATATCGCAAAAATATACATTGTTACTTGTATTCTCGTATGGCAAATATTTCTCCTCAAAAAAGTATCCGCTTTAGCTAAAGATCGGTATCAGTATTGGGCATGGTGAGATGGAACGAGAACGCTGGCTAATGATCGAATGCACCCGGCATCGAGAAAATACTAATTTACTCGGTATGGTGTTTAAGAAAATTGAAAAACTTTTAGTTGGCTCGCGCCACGATGGATATGGAGTCATACGATGGCCAGTCGTATAGTACGCACTTACACACATGGCAAGGGTCAGAATATATCCGGGGGATTGTTTGGAGAAGCAGAAATATTACTCGCGAGGCGGGGAGGAAGAAAAATAGCTGGACAAGAGTGTAACTTTTTTTTATAGCGTTCGTTGTTTCATTTGGGTCCGTTGTCAAAATCTTTCCAAGTCGAAACTATTTACAATTGGCGCGGCGTGGGTAAGCTGGACGATGGTGGACAATGTTTTCCATTTTGTTGGGCGGAAATTCTTCAATATTTATAAGTCTGGCTTTCGTAAAATTATATTCGGCCTTTAATACGTATAACGACCGGGGGCGGCGACGGAGCGGGGTATAATAAAGAAAGACGATTGCGCCCATAGACTTTCAATCGTTGGATAAAGATCCATTTAAGCTTAAGTTATGATTTAAAACGAACAAGCCGATTCCATTTCTGAGATTAAATTTTGATGATAAATAGCACTTTGAGATGTTACATATGCCCGTAGAAAGTTATATTATAAGAAGTATTCGTATATAGCGGAGTTTTCGTAGCGCTGTGCAAAGTGGTTCCCTGCGCTTGAATTTTTGCCGGATCGGTCGGCTCGTCGCGATGCGAAAAAACAATCTTTATAAGTGGAACTTATTTAATAGGGAGGAACAAAATAGTATCTAATCCGCATGCTACGGCCAACTTACAAGAAAGCTGTTTTCCTGTAATGAAAATATCTTTTAAAACTGTTTTTCGAATGGGTGTCGTATTTTTGGCGTAGAGCAGCGAGCAGTGGCTAGCGAGCTTGGGAACATTTGACATGAAGAGTGAAGAAAATAGATATTTTATTGAATCGGGGATTATTCTTATTTGGGTTTTGATACGGTGCAAGTTTCATTTTTTTATCCACTTGTTACTATGCATTCTAATGCTCAGGTATTAGGGTGTTGAGCAGTTGCCATTCTTGGTCTCGTGTAGAATACACTTTCACTGATAATTATTTGAAAATTTAATGAAAATAATTCCAAGCTTTTCGAGAAGAGGATTCGTTTATTGAATGAACTGATTTGGACAGTAAAAACGATTGAAATGGCTCTATGTGATTCACAGATGTAAGATTAATCACCAGTTGCTCAAATTTTCCAACTTCCAGAAACTGGTTCAAATCGGTTGATTTTTTCAGATGTCACAGCAAATGATTTGGAAAATTTCCTTCTTCTACAAACCGGTTTGAACCGGTAAAATCATTCACAGTAGCATACAACTTTTATCTGTTGTTTGTTTTTTTCTATGTATCTTGTTTAAATTGGTTTGAACTGGTTGACTCAATTGCTACATTAGTGGGTGACCTTGAAAATTGACCTGTCATAACGAAACCTTCGTAAGATGTTCACTTTTTCCTACTTTTTCAAATCAGTTTGAATTGATTGATTTCTCATTTGTTATTGTAGATAACCTTGAAACTTTCATAACTCTTCAAACCGGTTTAAATTTATTTATTCATTCATTCGCTTTAGCAGTCAGTCACCTTGATGGATTATCCTCGGTGATGGAAAACTGTTTCAGTTTTTAGATTTAGTTTTTAGTTTTCAAAATATCGGTTTCAGTTTCAGTTTCACTTTTCAAAATTTTTTAATGTTTGCATTATTGCTGAAAAGTTTATAATTTATTTGAAGTGTTTTTTTTTCTAGAAAAAGTGACCACTTTGTCACAAAAGTATTAACTGAATTCTAAATGTACTTAAAATTAAAATTTCGTTTCAAATGAGCTATAGTATCCTTTTTTGTTTTTTTTTTCGTGCAAAATTGACTATTATATCTTGAAATTTTTTGTTAGAAAAACGTGTTCAAAGTTGGAAGTTTAGGAGTAAAAATTTTCAATAAAAAGTGAAATAGGGGTAAAAATTTGATTTATTTTTAATCTGATGAGAAATGCACTGAATTTGAGAAAGTTGCTTCTGCTTCTGGGGCCATATCAGGCTTCCAAACATTCCCAAAATCTTCCAAACATAAATAACCCAATTCAAAATTTTAAAAATCTACAATTTTTTTATTTAAAAAAACTAAAACAACTGCAATTCATTTCAGTTTCAGTTTCAGTTTCAGTTTTTCAATTTCTGTTTCAGTTTTTCAATTTCTGTTTCAGTTTCAGTTTTTTCAGTTTCAGTTTCTGTTTCCCATTACCAATTATCCTTCAAGATGAAATTTTCACCTGTTGTTCATCTCCTTCTGCCTCCTAAAAATGGTTTAAACTGGTTGATTCATTTGTAGTGACAGTGAGTTATCTTATTGGTGGGTCTCAGTTGTTCACTTTACTTAACCTCTAGTAGCCTTAAGAGTATCGATATATCGATATTATATCGATACTTCACAGTATCGAAAAGTATCGATACTTAAACGTGGTATCGAATGAGTATCAATATTTTTTGAACTTTTTTGATATTATTACATTTTGGCTCGTTTTTGTTATAATTCCGTTGTTTTAAGTTCTATACACAAGTTCAAAGGCAAAAAATGAAATTATTTTACGATTACGAGTATGAAAGCGGGAAACTAGAAAGCTCCAAAACCCTGATCGTCAAATGTGAAGTCGTGAATGTGAAAGGAAAATATGAGACACGAAAACACAAAATTCGAGATCGATCGAAAATGAACTAAATTTTCATCTACACCCAGGGTTGGTAAGCCGTATTAAAAAATGCGGCTGGCTGACTTAGGCGTACGAAAAAAAAAATGCAGCTTCGGCTTTCGACTTTCAAAAAAAAAATACAGCTTCAGCTTCGGCTTTCAGCTTTTGGCTTACTGCTTACGGCTTTTGGCTTTTCGCTTCAATTTTCAAATATTTTGCTAAAAATTGATTTTTTTCAAAACTTTTATTATTTTGCTAAAAATTGATTCTTTTTTTTAAAATTTTCATCAATGCAGTAAATTTTCCCGACCAGAATTTTGTCAAATTTTAAAAATTTTGATATGAATTTCACTTTTACAGAAACAGAAACACAGAATTGAAAAAAAAATTAGGTCGAAAAAAATAGAGCTTTCGGCTGGCTTTAGCTTTTCAAATATTATAGCTTAACCCTTTCGCTCCCGCCGTCACATATGTGTGACAAGCAAGTGGCGTTTCATTGACCACTGTCACATATTTGTGACACCAGTAGTAAATTAGTAAATTGCTCATATCTCAGTGGCTGGTTATCGCAGCGCGGTGAAACTTCTGTGGTGGGTTGCCTACACTATAATCAATCATTTTCACCTTTGGGCTCACGCAGTGTTACCAACAACTTATAAAAATGAACAAAATTTGGCCAAAATGAAAAAAAAAATTGTTTTTCTAAAAAGTTGCGAATTCAATATTTTTTTTTTTTTGTTATGCAACACTGAGTAAAGTGATAACAGTATCTGAAAAAAATGAATAATATTCGGCTGTATAACATGACTCAAGTGAGACGTATTATCATTACGTTTCGACTTGGTTTTGACTCATCTAAAAAAATATTCGGCTATATAATTTATGTAAATTGACATATTTTTTTATCATTATTTTTGACTCATTTGCTACAAAATAAATAAATATTCGGCTACCCATATAATTTGCATACAAGTGAGAATTTCATCATTATGTTTAGACTATTTTGTTATAAATTTAGAAGATTACAATGCCTAAGCGAAAAGATTCTAATCGTTCTCAATCAGATGAAGAATTGCGAAATGTTGTGGATAACAATTCGCTATTATTTTCTGACGACGACGACGACGACGACGACGAAGAAGAATATGCACTGGCCGATCAGTATTATAATACCGATTCCGGATCGAGTGAATGGGAGCCTGACGAAAGTGAAAGTTCTGACAATGAATCTGGTGACGAAAGCTTCAATATAAGCACAAATGAAATTGAAGATCTTGCAAATGTAAGTGTTGACAGCGATATAAATTGGAGTGGTGATGGAGTAAATCCAAATTTGAATGATCCTCACAAATGTTTCATCAATTTTATATCATATTCGAATAACATTGGTCTCATTCTGTTCACAGTCACACATATGTGACTTGGTTTAGCTTTTCATAGCCCGCTGTCACACATATGTGACAACAATAAAACTGGTTCCAAAGCGCTACGATTGTGGTGAAACTGCGATTTTTGGTCCTAAACTACTTAATAGAAGGGAAATACATAAAAAAAAATAAAAAAAATAATTGGGCTATGGGTAGCCCCAAAAAATTATGTGCGGGAGCGAAAGGGTTAAGCTTTCGGCTGGCTTTTCAAAACAAGGATTTTATGGCTTTTTTCGGCTTTTGGCTTAGGCTTTTGGCTGGCTTACCAACCCTGTCTACACCACCCTGTTTACGTCAGAAATACGAGTATTTTGAGGGGTCGGATCGATATTTATCGATATTATCGATACTGGCTTCAAAAATAGTGATACATATCGATACCAAAAATTCTTCCGATATAAGCAGTGATGGCATAACGGAATTTTTTTTCGTTACGTTATTTTGTTATGTTACAAATTTGAAATTAACGTTATTAGTTTCAGTATATGTAACGGAAAAATGCTATAACGCAATTACTCAGAAATAACGTTATTTTCATTATTCGTTACCGTTATTTCGTTACATTATTTTGTTACAGGCAAAAATTGGAAAATCGTGTGGAGGGACAACCCCCTCCTCCCCCCAGAAAATGAATATGTTGATTTTCTGAAGCATAGCGGATTCCCAAAAACAAAATTTATCCTTCTGCAATCCGTATAAAAGTTATAAACGCTCGAACTTTTGATCTTCAATAACTTTTGATTGCTTGGTGCTAGAGTGATGGGGAAACCAGCTTGTAGAGTGTGGAAAGTATTGGATCATTTTTCATGTCTCAAACACCTGTGTTTGCTTACTCAAAATTTTGCGCTATTTCAATTTGAAATTTTGATAATACGATTTTGAAGAAAATACGATGAAAACCGCTGACTTGGCGTGAGGAGCGTGAAATTCGATTGGGCAAAGTGATCGGTTGATGAAAAACGCTTTTCCGAAATCGGAAAATTCGAAGAATTTTCCGAGACGTAGGGAAAGCGGTCGGAAAATTTTCGTGAAAATATAATCGCACGAAGCAGATATCGATATGGACAGCTCAGGAAAACCGGGTTGACCAATAGCAACGCGCCTACTATTGATTTCCCTAAATTTTCTTTTTAGGGAGACTTTCGACTGCGCTACAGATTTGAACAGTTTTCTCTGATTGGATCGGAATTTCGACGATTGTTGTTTCTTCGGAAACGATAGTTGTTCGATCGGACGATACCAAAACGATGAATAATTTTCAAAGAAAATTATTCTCAAAATTAAAAATGAATTATTTCGAATAGAAAAATTCAGACATTTCACGAAGAAAAAAAGAAAGGAAAAACTCGATTTAGTTTTTACCTTATATTAAACTGAATATAACATCGCGTGAGGCTATAAAAACTCGGTAGTTTTTAAGCCTAAATTATATTTAAGTACAATTCGACTATACGCGAGAACGGTTAAAACGATACAACGATCGCGGGTTAACGAACGACACGAATAAATAAACAAAAATAATTAGAGGCCGTAGCCAATAATTTTACATAAAAAATAACCGCGTATAATTCGATTTCGGTACGGTAAAATTAACACCGCCCCTCGGACGATAATTTACTTTTTGTCGATTTTATTAAAATCAAAAATTTCGTTCGACAAGCGCTCGAAGACGATCCTATTGGTCGATTTTGTCAATAGATCGGCGATGTTATCACTCGATGAAATTTTCACGATGTGAATGACACCGGATTTGATAAGATCGCGAATATGATGATACGATACATCAATATGTCGAGTACGACGAGATTCGTCGGTATTTGCTATCGAGATGGCTGCATTTGAGTCGCAGAAGATCGGTACGACATCTGTGACCAAATCGAGACTAGCGAGCAAATTAATCCACGATCTAGCTTCTTTTCCAGCGGTTGATAAAGCTACGTATTCGGCTTCCGCCGACGATAATGCTACGCAATTTTGCTTTCGAACGATCCAGTCGACGATATTTCCATTCAACATGACGACGATACCGGTAGTGGATTTTCGATCGGAGTCATCACCGGCGAAATCGGAATCGGAATACAATTTTAACGGATACGATACATTAAGGTAATTCGAATTATAAACTAACGACCGATCGATTGTCGTTTTTAAATACCTAATGATACGTTTAGCATAATTAAAAATTTCAGCATTAGCGAGATGCTGAAATCTGCACAAGAAATTAACGGCGAACGCGATATCGGGACGAGTACCTCGCGATAGATACGATAACGATCCTAAAATACCACGAACTTTCGTTTCGAACGATTTATCCAGCCGTTTGTCTTCGATTTTTAAGCCGGGTTCCATTGGCGACGATATCGGATTCGAATCTTCAAGATCATGTTTCACGATTAATTCACGGATGTACGATTTTTGATGTAAGTGCGTTACATCTTCACTTTTACGTTCGATTTCGATACCGATGAACTTTTCAGGTTCTTTTAGATCTCGAATTCCAAATTCTTTATTTAGCTGATCGATCAGCCATTCGATTAATTCGGCGTCGGAACCGGTTATTAGAAAATCGTCGACGAAGATTACAAAAATACACCGAGTTTTATCGCCGTCTTTATTTACATAAACGCACGGATCGTTTGCAGACTGTTCGAAACCTAATTTTTCTAAAATTTTCTTTAATTTTTTGTTCCAGTTCTGCGGCGAAGTTTTGAGTCCATACAAGGACTTTTTTAACACGAATACGATTTTACGTTTTACGGAAGATCCTTTCGGTGGATCGAAAACTATCATATGAGTAGCTTCGCCATTTAAGAACGCCGTCGATACATCGGCTTGACGGAGTTTCCATTTATTCACGGTGGCTATGCAGACGATACCACGGACGATCGATACGTTTGCAGTCGGCGAGTAAGTCTCATCCAGCTCGTATTGGTGAGAGTCCTTGTATCCGCGGAGAACTAATCGAGCTTTAAATTTTACGACATGATTAACCGAGATTTTCTTTCGCAGAACCCATCTCGTATCGACTTTGGAGAAGTCCTTGCCTTCCAGCTCGTCCTCGGTGACTTCGTACCAGACATCTTTCACTGCCATCGCTCTCAATTCTTCCTCGATCGCCTTTTTCCACTCGTTACCTTCAGGACCGTTTACTGCCTCTTCATACGTGAGTTCTTTGCCCTGCTCGGTGGCTATTAACGCGGAGTATTCGATACGATCGTCATCGTTACACAGATTGGATTTTATCGCGACTAACGAATTTTCGATTGTTTCAGGTTCAAGATTTACGGTACCGTCGTACGAATTTTCATTTAACCGGTCAGCATAAAGCTGATTTTCATCGAAGATGACGTTTGACGAATACGATAGTTTATTTCGCGGTACATCGAGTAACATGTAGCCTGTTTCAGTATAACCGACTAGCATTTTTTCCACGGATTTCGGATCTAATTTTGTTCGTTTTTCTTTAGGAATAAATTCCCTAGCGACGCAGCCGAAGATACGAACATATTGGAAAGTCGGATCGCGATCGAACCATAAACGATACGGGCTTTTATCGGCGATAGCAGAACACGGAAGACGATTGTATAAAAACGTAGCCGTGTACAACGCGTACGGTCAGAATCGACGAGGGAGCTTCGAATCGAAAAGAAGCGAACGGAGTTTTTCACTGATGGTACGTAGAAAACGTTTGGCCGTACCGTTATGTTCGTGCTCATAAGGCTCCGAAGCCATTAATCGCATACCTTTTTTCTCGATTACTTCGCGAAATTTACCACCTATAAACTCGGTCGCGCTATCGCAACGTAACTGTTTTATTTGACGATTCCATAGATTCGTTACTATGTTATCGTATTTTTCGAAAAATTCGCCGACTTGCGATTTAGCCGTTATCGCGAACGTTACCGCGTAGTGAGTAAAATCGTCGACGAACACAAGAATATACCTTTCGTTATCGATACCGGCGCTCAGCGGACCCATTACGTCGACATGGACTATGTCCAACGGTTGCTTCGCCTTTTCGCGCTCGGTATTGTAAGGCCCACGGTGCTGCTTCGCTTTGGCACACGTATCGCACTCGTTCGTAAGAGGGCAGTCATGTTCGGTACAACTAATATCGGGTATTTTATACATAACCGATCTACTCAGATGGCCTAGCCGACGATGCCATAGAGCGTTTAGCGCGAAATCAAAATTATCGGTAACATTATTTAGCTTAAATTTTACAGTAAGCAACCCGTTCGACTGTTCGAAAACATCAGTCAGTTTTTCACCAGTGTCGCGGTGAACGATCGAAATTTTATCGGCGATTACGGTATCGTACCCCAGACGACGAATCTGGCTCACGGACATTAAATTGTACGATAGATCGGAGATATAACTTACGTTTTGCATCAAGAAATTTACGCCGCTATCGTTAGTGACTGGTAACTCACCGACCGACGATCGTACGATGGCTGTATCTTGTTTCGCGACGATAATTTCAGCGTTCGACGTTACTGGCTTTTCGTTGACCAAAATACCGGGTACGTTTATCATGTGGCTGGTGGCGCCGGTGTCGAGCACGAAGACAATTTCACCGACGGTCGAAATTAGCGCTACATTTTCTTCGGATGTCATGAGAGCCTTTGGACGATTCGACGATTCAGCATTCGATGGAGATTTCGGTGCCGGCGAATTCGAACTGGAGCTGGAACTCGGTTCAGACCTTTTTGAATTCGCTTCATCACCATACCGAGGACACTGCTTTCCTATGTGGCCGGTGCCACCGCAACGATAGCATTTTATTTCTCCTCTCGGCGATTGATTTCGATTGGCCCAGCAATTTTTCGCGAGATGGCCGAGCTTTTTGCACTTGGCACATTTCGGACGCGGCTTACGATCGTTCGGATTTCGATTATTCGACGCTGAAGTTACTAACGCCGAACCTTTGTTGATATTCGTTGTCGCCTTTTCGGATTTATCTTCGTCGCTGGTTAATAATCCCCTTAGGAATTTTGGGTCGGCGGGCGCGATGTTCAAAAGGGCTTCTGCCGGTTTTTTAACGGACTTCCATTTCTCGATATTTTTGAGTCCGGAGTTCAAAAACGCATACTCCTCATCCTTCGGGACCTTCGTACCGGCGGCCTCCATCTGGTTCACTAGGCTGGAGACTTCATCGCAGTAATCGGTAGCAGACCTGAATTTGTCGATATCGAGGGCCGCTAGTTTTGCACGACATGCGATTACAATTTGCTGATTCTCTTTCGCATATCGTTCGTCGAGTTCGGTAAGGAGTTTTTCGGGATCCTTTTCCTCGCGTATGAGCCTGAAGACCGCGTTCGTTGTGTGGCTGACGATTTCAAAATACGCTTTCCTTTTCTCTTTATCGGTCGCGCCGCCATTCGTTGTAATAGCCTTTTCGAGATCTTTGGCCAATAGTAACGATTTGATTCTTTTCTTCCAGATGATGTAGTCGGTACCATTGAAGATCAAGTGCTCTGGAATGTTTGACGACGATTCTCCAGAAGCCATTTCGGACGTTGACGATTCGTTTTCAGAGCACGTAGCAGTTTTCTCGCTTTCGGATTGGTCGTCGGAGATGATCGACGCTGCGTCTGACTCGTTATTGGCTGATTCGATGCACGGAGCTGTTGGTATCGTCGACGCAGAAGATTGACCGACGAGGGAAGTATTCAGTTCTTTCGATAACCGTTTACGAATTTTACGTTTTTGTGATCGAGTTAACACTCTTTCAGATTCGCTCGACGCTGGAAAACCACGGAAGTCTTCTTCGTTGGAGGTATCGTTTGCAGCGTCGCCTCGACCAATGAGCTTCGACAGACGAGGTATCATATACAGAGTCGATTCGCCGTTCACAGGAACCACGATACTATGCTACCATGAAGAAAATACGATGAAAACCGCTGACTTGGCGTGAGGAGCGTGAAATTCAATTGGGCAAAGTGATCGGTTGATGAAAAACGCTTTTCCGAAATCGGAAAATTCGAAGAATTTTCCGAGACGTAGGGAAAGCGGTCGGAAAATTTTCGTGAAAATATAATCGCACGAAGCAGATATCGATATGGACAGCTCAGGAAAACCGGGTTGACCAATAGCAACGCGCCTACGATTGATTTCCCTAAATTTTCTTTTTAGGGAGACTTTCGACTGCGCTACAGATTTGAACAGTTTTCTCTGATTGGATCGGAATTTCGACGATTGTTGTTTCTTCGGAAACGATAGTTGTTCGATCGGACGATACCAAAACGATGAATAATTTTCAAAGAAAATTATTCTCGAAATTAAAAATGAATTATTTCGAATAGAAAAATTCAGACATTTCACGAAGAAAAAAAGAAAGGAAAAACTCGATTTAGTTTTTACCTTATATTAAACTGAATATAACATCGCGTGAGGCTATAAAAACTCGGTAGTTTTTAAGCCTAAATTATATTTAATTACAATTCGACTATACGCGAGAACGGTTAAAACGATACAACGATCGCGGGTTAACGAACGACACGAATAAATAAACAAAAATAATTAGAGGCCGTAGCCAATAATTTTACATAAAAAATAACCGAGTATAATTCGATTTCGGTACGGTAAAATTAACAGATTTTTGCAATTTTTTCAAATTTTGAACTTTGATAACTTTTGATTGGCTAATGCTAGAATTTTGAAACAAAACCGAGGTTGTAGAAGATAAGCAGATTTAATTTCACGTCTCAAACACCCATGGGTGCACTCAAAATATTGAATTATTTGAGAAAAGCGATGTTTTCCATAAGACACAATGTAAAAAAACTAAAAATCAGCCTACTTTTATCATGTGTCCAGATGCAGCACATAAAAAAAATAACGAAAAAGTAACAAAATTTTTTCGTTATTCGTTACATTATATTTTCAAAATATATTGTAACGTTATTATTTCGTTACGACTAAAATTCCGTTACCGTTACTTTTCTGTTACTTTGCAACGGAAAAAATTCCGTTATTTTCGTTATTCGTTACGTTACGTTATTCGTTATGACATCACTGGTCTAATATTCCTAGTCTTCATACTGACTTTGTATCCACCCAAAAAAGCTTCCGACGCGCGACACCACTGCATTGCTTTCTTTTTTAAACCAGTTAGAACCGGTTGCTTAATTCATTGACTTTCATAAGAGATGAACTTGAAAACTGACTTTTTAAAATGCCACTTTAATCTTTTGGTCACTTTATTTACTTCTTTTGAAACTAGTTCGCTTTATTTTAAAGAGCGATAGATGATTTTGAAAATTTTCAACAATTCAAACCAGTTCAAACCAGTTTATCAACTTGTTTTAATAGTAAGTGACCTTGAAAATTCATTCTATATTGAAACCTTCAATTGATGTTCAGATTTCTTCAAACCAGTTCAAACCTATTGATTCATTTGAAAATAGGCGAACCTCAATGTTTCTTTTCCAGATGAAATTTTCAGTTATTGTTCATTTTTTCTCACCTCTCAAAACTGGTTTGAACTTAATAGATAATCTAGACGATTTTCTCCAGTTTTAAACCGGTTCAAACCGGTTTATTCATTCACTGCATTAGTAAATCACTTTGAAAGTTGACCTTTCATGATAAAACGTTCGCCTGTTCACCTTTTCAGAATCTTAAAAAATTTTCAAACTAGTTAATTCATTCATATGTTAAAACAAATGGCCTTGAAATATTCATGACTCTTCCAACTGATTGAAACTGGTTGATTCATTCAATCTAGCAGTAGATGACCTTAAATTGACCTTTCCCAACAAAACCTTCACCTGTTCACCTTTCCCAGTCTCTTCAAACCAGTTTAAATCAGCTGATCCATACTAAAATAAAACTACATAAATCTTTCATTATGACTGCTGTTTCCTTTCAATTTTTATTTTTCATTTCACAGTTAAATATTAATTATAGTTCCCATTCCTTCCTGTTAAAATTGAATCAGTTAGACGTGCTGATACATTACCTCAGTTCAAATACATTAAATTTAACACTCGACTTTTAAATTCGATACAAGGTAATTAATAAAAAATATTTTAAATTCACTTTAAATGCAAATTTGGCGTATGGTTAATCTCAGATTTCGAATTTTCAACGTGTTTATTTCATTTCGAGCACAAAAGAAAGGGAAAAAAATACCATTACGTTTTATATGATAATTAAGTAAGTCGTCGAGGAGGTAATTAGGTGAAATTTTTCATCTGGTGTAATGACAAGAGGGGTAAACGTTCATCGTCGGTATTAGTAGAAAGAATATGCGCGACGCCAGCACCACATTTAAAAGGCTATTTTATTAGCCTTGTTTGTATACAGAAAGAGATCCACACTTACATATGGGGGAGTAGAGAGGTACTTATGCTTATGTATGGCAGAAATGACTATACACAATGTATACAAATACATACAGTAGGGTACAATACACATAGCCGGCATATTATAACCATTATAATGCGTATGTAGTGAAAGAATGAGAAAGAAAGACACACTACGAGTTGAGCAGTCAAGGTTGGGGGTGTAGCGGGACGAAGGAAAAATATGCGAGAACAATGGTACGACTGCCGGTATTTATTAAGTTAGTTTCGCTTTCGGTGGTTGTGTGACAAACGATAAATGTTTCAACAATGGTCGACGGTACGTCAGGGAAACAGAGGTCGGAAAACTTAATCAAATTAGCATACGAATGCTTTTTCAGCTCTAAAATACGCTGATATATGTATTAACGCTTGGTTATACCGTCAGTTAAATTAGCTATAAGAGTCAACATATTTGCATAAATATGTCGGACCGAATGCTTGAACAGGGCAAACCATAGGCTACCGTTTG
Source organism: Pseudococcus viburni (assembly GCA_033439095.1). NCBI lineage: Eukaryota > Metazoa > Arthropoda > Insecta > Hemiptera > Pseudococcidae > Pseudococcus > Pseudococcus viburni. The sequence continues at coordinate 537,420 of JAVBJF010000250.1, forward strand.
AGGTTCATTTATCAAATGCTCCATTCGTCGTGGGATGCTGACGGAATGGCGAAGTATTGCAAGTTTGTGTGTGTAGAGGTTGAGTCGATTTTCCGGGATGTCACTATGGTTTTTTGGAGATTTTTCTTGATTTGAATGAAAATTGAATATGGTGAAATGACATGCTAAAAATTATTTCATTGCATTTTCTTGAAAATTTAGGTAAATGCGGAAAATCTGTCTTCACAATTTTTCAAAATTATGATTTTTAAAGAAATTTTCAGTAATTAAAAAATTTTAAATTTCTTTATGATTATTACAATTTCTTCAAAGTTTTCATTAACTTTAAAACATTCAATTTCTTCAAAATTAAACTAAATTTTCAAAACTTTTAATATTTTCAAAATTTTTAATTCTCAATTTCTTCAAAGTTTTCAATTTCTACAGAAATTTTAACTATTGCAATATCCTCAGGATTTTTTATTTCTTTAGAACTTTCAATTTCTTCATATTTTCAAATCATTCAAATTTTCAATTTCCTTGGAACTTTTGCTTTTTTTCCGGATTTTTAATGTCTTCAAAATTTAAATATATCGTTAAAATTTTTATTTTCCTTTAGAATTTTCAATTTGTTCAGAACTTATAATTTCATCAAAATTTTTGATATCGTCGAAATACTTTCTCTCTTCGTAATTTTTCATTTCTACAGAACTTTTAATTTCTCCGAAATTTTCAACTTTTTTAGGCAGTCATTAGAATTTAATGAGCAAATTGAATTGATTTTTAATCGAGCATGTAACTTTATTGCTCTATAATTTCGTATTAATTGTTCTTAGCAGAATTGAAATTGGCTGTAGATGAGTTGATTCCCAACAAAATATTCATGTGAAAAGATACGCGAATTGATTCCTATTTTTTCGGGGGCATGTAAGAGTTGATTCCAGTTTTTGGGGATGGGGAGGGGGAAGGATGTACGAATTGATTCCCATTTTCAGCACGAAATTGAAGTGTAGGTACCTAGATCTTTATAGTATGTAATATATTATGTAGTTTCATTCGATGAAGGAGATATGAATGAAGATGCCTTACTTTCGAGAAATTACTGTTCTCAAACAATAAATGCGCAGTTTTTTATTCAGTTTTGGAAAATTATCTTAAACTAAAGTTTTGAGATGTTTGAAAGAAAATTTATACCTAAATTGACTTTTTTGGAAGAAAAAAGTCGGTATTGTTGACTAATGAAGTGGAAGTTTTGTGCCGATGAAAATGTTTTACGAGCACAAAAAAGTATGGTTGAAATTACTGTAATAGAAGGACCCAAAAATTGAAAATTTTCGACTCAGGTGGGGGTTTATCTAATTTTGCAAGCTCGATTTGACAAATTCCCTTTGTTTAACTCAATTTTTTCGAATAGAAATACCTTTCTCTTAATAGGTTTTATAAAAGACCCATCCGTAAGGTATTTTCAGTCATAAAAAAAAACTCTATAGCCAAACTCCTCGTCTGGGTAACGCTAATAGACTGAAAGAGGTTCAGAATCAACTCGTACATACCTCGAAAAAATGGGAATCAATTCGTATTCCCCCCCCCCTCCCCTCAAGAAAGGGAATTAATTCGTACATATCTAAAAAAAAAGTGGGAATCAATTCGCACATTTCTGAATTCATGAAATTAGGTCACCAACTTCTTTAGAATTAGGTCGAGAAAACCGAAAAAAATCAAAATTTTAAAAATAGTACAAAGCTTGCAATTTCTTCAGAATTATTATTTTTTCGGAATTTTTATTGTACTCTAGAATTCTCAATTTGTTTAGATCTTTCAATTTTTCAAAATTTTCAAGTATACCAAAAATTTTCAAATCCTCAAAATATTTTGTTTTCTTCATACTCATAATATTGTTCATTTCTTCAAAATCTTCAATTTTTTCAAAACTTTTAGTTTCTTGAAAATTTGTAATTTCTTGAAAATCTTAAATTCTTTCAAAATTTTCAATTTCTTTAAAATTGGTAATTTCTTCAAACATTTAATTTCTTTAAAATTAGTAATTTTATTAAAAACCTTCAATTCGTTCAAAAGTTTCAATTTCTGTAAAATTTGTAATTTTTTCAAAATCTTCAGTTCTTTCAAAACTTTCAATTTCTTTAAAATTTTCGATTTCTTAAAAATTTTCGATTTCGTTCAAAATTTTCAATTTCTGTAAAATTTGTAATTTTGAAAGAGATTATTGGTTTATGCACTATCCCTAATACGTAAGATCAACTATTGCAATTAAAAAGAATAACCCGAGAATTACTTTACACTGGTGTATTTATGTACTACTGAAAACA